>JARHVA010003669.1:1427500-1625000 GCA_037957365.1 Torreya grandis
CATCTTGAAATCGTGTGACTTATCCCAATGAGGATACCAAGGAGGTATGTTTTATTCAAGTAAGAGTTATAAATTATTATAAACTAAGTGTTATTATTTAGGTTCCCACACCATATGTCCATCAAGGCAAAGAGTGATAGGGTGAGGAAAATATGAACTAGTTGGTGGAGGTGGAACATAAAACTCAAAATCAGATTGAGAGTGAAATGTAGGGGATTCTTTTGGAATTTCTTGAGGAAAAGGAGGAAAAACTTGGGCCAAAATAGTTTGATTGTCTTCCTTCCATTTGAAAATTAATTAATTAACATATGATTGAGCTTGATCACTCTCTTGAGGAAGTTAGATTGGATGTGTTTAGGCATAGGATCTTCTTTGAGATCTAAACCTTCCATCACATCTTAACTTAGCAATTTTATCCTTGACTCTAACTCTTAAATTTTCTTGGTTAGGTTCTCTTGGAAAATTTTGTCTTGAATTTTATATACATCATCATGAGGATAAGTAGTATAAGAGGGCTGACATGGAAGACAAGAGGTCTCTTGAGGAAGGGTGGTAGGGACTTCCATAACATCAAGCTCTTTCTCACTTCACATTATTTATCAAGGTTTTTCTCCTATTTATTTCCCCATGATTCCAATACATTATTTCATATTATAATTTTTGTACTATGAGTCTCTTCTTGAGGTAGTGATACAACTTGAGGAGTGGATGAAGTGTTTAAGAAGCTTAGAATCTCTTTAGGCATGGACTTTCCACCTTGTCTCTAACTTGGGATTTCATGTATAGAGGTCACTTCTTGAGGTAGGGATATAATGGGAGAGGGAAATGAGGGATTGTATTCCAATTTATTTATTTATATAGGGACTACTACATTTACCTATTGGCTAACTCAATTTTCCTATCAAGATTTGCTTCAAAAATAAGGCTTATCTTTCCAACTCTTTCTTTTGGTTGATTGGGGAAAAGATGAATTTGATAAACTTTATTGGGATCATGAATAGGGATCAATTAGGACTAATATAAATATTTTGGAGGTGGATATGAGGGCTGATAGGTCTGGTTAGGCTATCCCTTTTGAATTCTTAGCCTATCTTCGAAGGATGAAACTAGGCCACTAACATTTAACATCTCACTTGTAAGCCTTTGCCAATTGGCTCTCTCAATAGGTGCCTACTCTCTTTTGACCAGCTCTAAATCATATCTCACCTTATGAATGAAATTAATAGTAATATGTTGACCATGTCCCCATATTGTGTCAAGATACAACATGTACTTCTCATAGCCCAAGAGTGTTTTCTTGAAATTTACAATGGACTAATTATAGGAGTGACTAGGTTGACTAGGAGAAGCAAGATATTGAGGAGGTTGGTTATAGTACTGATACAACTCATGATAAGGTTGAAAATACTCATATTGGATATAGTAATAATCATATTTAAATTAGTAAGGATCATGGAAACGTCGATAGGTAATGCCATAAGCTTGTTAATACTCACCAACTTGTGAAAATAATATTCAACACCAAAGTCAACCATGGAACTTCATTACGAAGAAAGAACACAAGGAATCACTATAAAAAATATTTAAAAGGAATACCTAGGCTACTTGACCAACTTATGTAACTTTGAAGTCACCATTGATGTTTAGATAGATGCCTCTAAAGGCTAGTGTGTTGAAAGATAACACCAAAAATATTTAAACTTCTTGGACTAAGATTCCCACTAAGCATGTCAAAAAATTTAATCACTTGGATTTACATTATTTGAGGATATGTCTTACTTATCCTCATATAAATTTCACAATTGAAACACCTCTAGACTAGGGGTGAGTCTAAGAATGAGGTAAATATCTAGATAGGGATAAATCGCTTGGTGTACCACTTTGGATCACTACTACACCTAAAATTTTTTAGGGAAATGCGAGATATAAAACTAAAATCAAACTATCATAAGGGAGGTGATACACCAAAATATTTTATGACTACCAAAAAGCTACATGTTACACATGAGAATAAGGGACTAACCAAATATACACTTCTCCAATCCGCATCTTCTCACATCAATATTACATTATGAGGTTTTGATGAATGTTTAGGCTAGGAGGACTAGAAAATAGGCATAAAATGACACTATTTTAATATAGTAACTCACTCAACCTTGACACATCATAAAACAATTCACATGCCCTACAATAAGAAGTTTTCCAACTACAAATAGGTGAGAGAATGAAACAACATGCTAAGGAAATCGTAGTTATCACTAAGAAAGATTAATAATCCAAGTAAAATACAATATAAATAGTCATGGAAGATGTAAAAATCAGTATTACTATTGATCAAATGGTATGCAAATGATCAGGGCTTCACCATACTCAAGTGGATCATAATTGTCAAAGGCCAAAATGGCTAGTTCTTATAGAAATTGAGAGAGAAAGGAGAAGAGAGAAGTCCAAATGTCATAAGAAAACTTGTCAAGATAATAAAAGGTGTTAAATATTCATGAGAATAATATTTAAAATGAAAAATGCAAGGTTAGGAAGCACAAGTGTCCAAAAAAGGCACGAAACTCTTGAAAAGTGGCATAGGAGTTCTCATTCCGGCTTAGAAAACTGCCTTCATGATTTATCCCTATTTGAAAATATTAAAACTAAATAGGGATAGGTATGATGATTTTAATGAGATTTAATTATTTCATACATTCCTCTTCATGCATTAGTTTAGTCTTGGTCATCTGGAATCATTTGGAAGTGAGCCATCACCATATGTAATCAAAGAAACTCCTCTTTCCTATACCTCTTACACTTGGCCTCAAAATTATCTTAAGTTTACCATGAAAATATATGGGATAGAGTTTATGACACTTTTAAATACTTTCAGTGGCCTTATAATGCTTAGGCACACCTTAAAAATCCATCCACTTGAAATTTTACACTTCTCACCATCATGCTCACTATGCCAATTTTGACTAGCTAAGATGAAGCAGATGGTAAACACACTTAAAGTTTTTTACAAGGCATGAAATTTACATGGGGAGTTAACATAAGATTATATATTCCTTCCAAAGTTATTTCATCCCTTGAAAGTCCCTAGAACCTACACAATACATAAAACAATCAGAAATACCTTGTTTTGTACTCCATCCATACAATTATGTACAACTCATCACAATGGGGATTATCTTGAGAGATTATTATATAACATCCAATCATCATCCTAGGTAAACTATTACATTTTTTTCATTGCCTCTTTTGTTTCCTCAAATTGGTCACTAGTAATGGTTTTGGTGAGTCTAAGCCTATTTTATCATCTTAAGATTCATCCATAAAGATGTGATGTTGAAGTTGAAAAAAAATACCACAAGATCAATGTATAAGACCCTTTTCAACTTATCCAAACTCCTTGAGTTTCCATGAAAAGCCTCATGAAAGATGTGACCATTTGAAGTTACCTATTCAAGCCCTTCCTTTTCTTTGCATAGGCTTAATGTTGACCTTGAGTCAAAAGATGACTTACTTGTGGCTTCCCTAAATTATAGTATCTAAAAAATATATTTTATGACCCTATACACATTATTTAGTAGGTTTTAATTCCCATCTCATTCTAAAATTGAATTTGACCTTTCATTTGAACTTTTGGCCTAAATCTTGCCTAGTAACTCTGTCTACACCTTTGAGGGTTTAGAACTCCCTTTAAGGCCTATCATCTTTGTGATATTTTTTTAATGGTTATATATATGTGTTTCAAATCAAAACACATTCTTTAAGGGTATATTTATCTTTTTGTCTCATATTTCTACCTTATTCTCCAAACCCTATGATTTTTATTCATAAGGGAGTGCCTTTTACCTGAGAAAAACTAGAGGGAACTTCCCCTACCTTATCATAAAATATTAATATTTTAGAGGGTTATCCAATTTATCACGACCATATACACCAAAATTGGGCTTTTGATCATGTTAGTAGACCCCCCTACTTCTTCAAGTTCCGAGATAGACTGTGTCGGAAGGTAGATTGTGTATGATAGTCATAGATTGGCTATGTATTCTCCTTGAAAAACCCTTTCAACATAATTTCATGTCATAGTAATTGTGAGATTATGAAATAACATATGGGGAAACATTATCTATGGTTGATGCTCATGTTTTCACTATTGGCTCAAAGTGACTTGATCATTTCTTGATTAAGTAGATTGAGCATACACAGTTCTTTCATGTAGATTATGTGATGCATTATTAAGGTTCCTTTTCTACGTTTTTACCATTGATAAGGTCCTATATATACCACCATGGTCATAATTTACTGGATTTTATTTATGTTTACCATTTCAACTTCGCACATACTTCTCACTACGTAACCTTCCATCTCACTGTCTTGGACTGTAGACTGTATTTATTATTTTAGAAGGTACTTGTAGGTAGTCACACATGATTCAAGCATAGAGTTAATTCCTAGAATTCTATTTAGAAACTCCAAATATAATTTAGAATTTAGTTGATCTTATTTTTCTCATATATATTCACTTATCACATTCACAATCCCTAAACCTGCTCACTACCCTTCTCAGTCAAACACAGTCAACTATGTTGGGAAGGCTAAAACCCTATAAGTGAATATTTCTCATTTGATAGGTTACAATTAATTTTTTGAGTCCATGAACAATTTATAAACTTCTCGCTCATTTTTAAGCCTCTAAAATAGACTATGTACACCTATAACCAGCTGTAAGTGAGCATTCTTGGAGTGGTGGGACACCTATAGGTGTTTATGGGACTTAAACACAATACATCATCCTTGTTAAGCGACATTTCAAATCATAATTATTACTTTCAACCATTTTTAATCATCTAATCATAGTGGCATGGTCTAGTTTTACAACTTAAGTGGAGGTCTCTTTTGGATCAAAATTATGTAGATATGAATGCAGGGTTTTAGTGTATAAATGGGCAACATTGAGGCCCCAAACAATCAAGCTCCATCAACCCTCTTCCCTCCAAAATTTTCCAAGTAGTTTTCATATATGTTTAATTAAAAACAAACACATGAGGATGCATAAAAAAAAATTTCAACCTTATTACATAATACCAACAAAACCTCAAGGAACTCTTTTTTCATGTTTTAGGGACAAAGGGTCTAAACACTATCATTTGAGTCTTTGAGCATGGTTATCCATTGTTTTTGCAAATATACCCTATAAATAAGTCTTACATGATAAAATTAACCCATAAAAACTTTATTAATGATTCTAAATTGTCCAAATTCCTCCATCAAATACCCTCAGTTTTTTGCCAACACCACTTGTAGGTGGACATTATCAAGTACAAGTAGTAAATATGAGTTTAGGTAGTAGAGATGAATATAAATCCATTACCAAATTCCTAACCTTATAAATACTCAAATTATGGATGATGATATTAAAGTATTTGAGGCAAACCTCTACACCACATTTTAACATTTTAAACCTTTCAAGTATTTATAAGTACACATTCTAATGGTAGAATATATGCAAATGTTATACATGACTGCATAATCCTTATTTCTTGCATAAAATTAAATATTACTCACTAATTTATGATTATAAAGGATACACCAAGGACTTAAAACCTTCAACACACCTCTATCAACATGCCATATAGGTTTTATACATGTGCTTCACCATGATTTACTATGTATGATAGTCATAGGGTAAATTAGTTGCATGATCCTTATGTTTGCACCCTCATGGAGTATGTTTTTGAATATTATTTTGGAATTTAAATGGAATAATGAGATAATTTAAAAAAATTAAATTAACCTAAAAAACCCCTAAAGTCACCATCGAAGCATGAAGGTCTTGAAAATGGTAAAAACCTACCTATTGCACAAAAAAGTGCTTCCTCTTGTAACTTAAGATGATTTGCATATCAAAACACATTAAAATGATAAAAAAAAATGTAAATAATTATATGAGGTATTAAACATCCTATTTAATCAATCTTAATAGCTATATTTTACAAAATCATCCAAACAATAGCAAAACCTTCAGTGTGCATAGATTGATAAGCAAAAAACATAGACAACTTATTAGAGATGGATCATAAATCATGGTTGAAAAATATTATAAATATTTTTATTTAAATTTATCTTGTTTATTGTTATATCACCTCCCAAAATTTTTTTACTTGAAACCTCTTCAACTATGCGTACTACGCATGAACCTGTTGACCACTTCTATGTGTCTAGAAAGGCAAAGAAGTGAATGAATGGTTTTAGCCAAGAATGGAACTTAAAGATAATGTGAAGCATGTAAATTAAACTTATGAATATTAAAATGTGTTCCATGTCCTTATTCTATGTGTCACCTTCCATCATGGGTAGTACAAGTGTCAAACTCCCTCTTTTTAGTTGGTTTCTTGATCTTCAATTAGATAACCTACAAGATTTAGATGGGACTAACATTAATGATAGGGAATATAACTTATTGGATTTTTTTGAGGAATTATGACACTTTTCCATGTTAAAAACCATGCCACTTTCATTTATGACTCCTAAAAGCCTTCAAAGTTACTCAAAGTGACATATTGATAAACATGACTAAGACTAAGGCTAATATAGTATTAAATGACATATAATAACCTATAATACACCATATTACATAATGTTAAACCCCCATATAAACCTATAATAACTATGTTTTCTCCTATAGGTGTCCTCTTTTGACCTATAGGGTCAAATTTGGTCAACAAGTACTAGCGTGAGAAAATAGGTAGCACTATAAAAAAAAAACTCCTTTCCTAATATACTAGACTACCACACCCTAATGGACCTTGGCTCTGTTGTGAGGCCAAATATGGAGTTTGATATTTTATTATAAGAAGTATATGTGCTTAGAATAACATATTTTAGTGTGATTTAACTTTTGAGAATTTTGAATGTTGCCTTTTGGATCATTTCCTTTTATTAAATGATTTGGATTTTGAATGTTTTATGGTTTTCTTAAGATTAATCTTCCATATGAACCTGGAATGAAAAATCATGAGATATAGACTGATACAAACAAATTAGCTTTAGGATTTGGCTAAAGGAAGCTAAGTATCCAAAGACAAGACTAATAAAAACACTTAGGCTTAATGATGAACTAGCATGTTATCTCAAGTCTCAATCATGTATATGCTTAATTTATGAAAGGGAATAAAGGTGACTAAAAGGAGATCCAGAGTGGATTGGTAAAAGGAGATTATAATGAGATGAATTTTTTTCTAACTAAACACATGGTATAAAAAGAATGACAAAAGGTATCAAGGTTTGTATAACCAAGTCATAATAACAATTATTTGTGTTTATAGAGATAAGATAGAAAACAATCATGAAAAATAACAAGGGAATAATAATAAATGAACTCACGAATAAAAATAAGGTAGTGATAAATAATAAATAAATAAGAGAACATAATGACAACATAAGCAATATAAAGTGTGAAACCAAAGTCACCATGTAAGATAGGTAAGAATTTGACACAATGTCAAATGATATAAAATAGATAAGGATAAAATTGGAGAATAGTCCAATCCAAATGAAAAAGTATAAACATTATGCATGTATTCATAAGTATAGATATATTTGTCCACACACATTATCCATAACATTTGATAAGTCTCTATGAAGTTGAATGTGAACTACAACTAATGTCTTATCAATCTTTATTGAAAGCTAGGAAAATACTTCACATCAAATCTCTCCAATAGAAAAGGTGGGAATGTTTGAAGCATCATGATAATGAGGGATTTCATGTAAGGGATACTTAGGAGAATACATGGGAGTGGTTTCTATGGGAGATGAAGGGATCATCGGTGGAGAAAGAGACATGGGTGAGGGAAGCTCCATGGGTGAGGGATTAATGGGTGAAAGAAAAATAGGTGGAGAAGGGACCACAGGAGGGGATGGAACCACAAGAGGTGGACCCATGGTGGAAGAAAGGGAATCCTTATTTTGAGAACAAATTTCTTGAGGAAGGATAGAAAGTCCTAGAATGGTTAGGAGGTGATCCTTAGGATGTTTCTGAAGGATATGGCAATGATTAGTGTGATATGTGCCACATTGATTCTAGTTTATACACCTCTCCATACTTAGGAATATACTTAGTAATACTTTCAAGATTCAATGGTAAGATTCTTGAATACACCCCAATCTTGGAATTGTTAAAAATTCCAAGGATTGGTGTTACCCTAAATCCTATAGATGGATCCATTATGAGAAAATTTGATGTATTAAAAAGTGAAAGAGGCAACTGCTCTCATACTATGATTCCATGACCTACCAATCAAAATGTTGTAAGATAAATGAAAGTTAAATATCATCACCTTCACATGAATACTAATAAGTGGGATGGTAATGGGGAGCCACACATAACCAAAGGAGGCATTTGAATTTGGTCATAGCCTTAGCATGTTATGTCTGTGGATTTAATATTTCATTTGGAATATCTAAGGGTTTTAATAAAACTAAGAGAGACAACATATGTTCTAGAACACTCATCAATCAAGGCATGCTTGATTTGGATACCACCAATTTGAAAACTATTGAAAATAAGAGGATCATCTACATGAAGTATAATCTCATTAAGGATCATGGAAGCAATGGGGAATTTGAGGGAAAAAGAAGTTTCCATTGTTTCATCAACATGGATGGACATCTCTTTGCATTGCTGTAAAATGCTATCTTCATATCTAGATAAAGTGGCTTCACATCCTACTAGGGGAGGACAAGGGATGTTTATTTAAAACAAAATCTACATAATATGATTAAAATGATGTAGAGAAGTCCTTATAAGTTCAAGAAATGGGATTTGGGATGGGATATAAATGAGTTCCATGATAGGATCCCACTCATCATAACCCATAAGAAGATTTTTAGAAAGAGGTGCATAGTGTTGAAGGAGGTCCTATGAAGGAGGAGCTAAAGTGCATATTAATTTATGTTGATAAGAGGCAGAAGGTTTAATAAGAGGGAAATTTTTTATATTATGTTGAGAATATGGATCAGGTGATGTAGGTGTGGTTTAAGATAGATTATAAGAGGTTTTGATAGAAGTTTGAGTGTCATTGGTGTTAGGTAAAGAATATGGATGGTGGAAATGATATGGGAAGTGTTATCCAAAAGAGGAGTTGGAATTGGTTCATAAAAATATATAAGTTCATCTTTCCCCAACTCATTTAAGCTGGTTAAGAATCTTGGGTAGAATGAAATGTGTGAGATATTAGAGCAGTGTAGATGGGTTGAGGATTAATGAAATCAACCACCCCTTGCATGTTAATAATATTAACCATTTTATCTTTATGAGTTGGGTCAATAATAATGTCAACATTATTGGTAGAAGTGGTGTGTTTGTCTTGGGTGTCTTGGCATTTTGGAAGAGGATATTTATAGATGGATAAATGAGCATTAGCTTGATTCAAAGCTTGAGATTTAGTATGTCTTTCATGAGCTTTAAAATTAATGGCATATGCTTATTGGTGTTTATAAATGATATAATCATGATCAAAATTAGAAACAATACAGAAATCCATTAAAAATATTCCTACAAGTCTCATGACAATGACCCCAACTAGCGTGAAACCAACAAAATTTGTTAGGATCATACCAATATTTTATAGGATGAGTGGGATCAAGTTCTCATGGGAGAGGCCTTGGAAGGCATTTTAGTAATTTTTATAATGATAAAGGTTTGTGAACATTGATATTATTAGTTGAAGATAAATGAGGATTGGTGATGTGGTTGGGAGGGGAAGCTTGTTCCTAAGATTGGTTAGGAACAACAACTTGAATAGTGTAAATGGTATCATAAGAATGTGTGATACAATCATTGGTAGCATGATGACTCTTATTTTTGAGTAACATATGAGTACCTATAGAATTTTGGGATAGATCAAACTAATGCATAAGGAAATCTTGATGTTTAAATTGGTCAATAGCCTCCTCCAAAATACATGGAGAGAGAGAGTTTGGACATGATACTATAACTTGGGAAAAAGAGCATTGGTAAAGAGATGAAAGAGATTGTCATCTACCATATTATGTTTGCATTTTTTAGACAAGGTCTTCTATATTTTAATTAAATATTGTGAAGTTTCATTTAAATTTGCTTACAATTTATAAAATGGGATAAGGTATTCCTAGGGAGATGACTGGTTTAAAACTCTTAGACTAGAGCATTTACTAAACCTTCCAAACTACTAGTAGAATTAGTTTTAAGTTTGTTATACCAATAGAGATAATCACTCGTGAGAGTTTGGTTTAATATATAGATTTACAAATGTTTTTAAATGAAGAGTAGGATTAGTTGACCCATTATAAGAAATGGTAGTGGTGATACCTCCTATATCAATATTAGCAATTTGAGATGTAAGAGGCTCATTTTGAAGATATTTTATTGTCTTATTGACAAGAGTAGGTTGAGGGATAAGATTACCATGGGAATCCCTAAGAGGAGGCGGGGGAACATTTTGGTTATGCATTCTCCATGACATAGGTTAAGGGTGGGTTTGAAGATGGATAAGGTGATGTTGCATTTGCATCATTTGATTTGCATTGTTAGCTTGAAAAACATTAATTTAATTAAGAGTTTGTAATAGAAGTTGATCATTTTGATTTGAATTATTGGCATTATTTGAAGCATTAGAATTGGTAGTAGTGGCTTGGGTATCACTATGAGTGTTTCCTGTTATCCATATCCCTTTGTTACCATATTTTCACATTTTCCACCTCATTAGTGTTCCCTTTGTGAGTTCTAGTGTAAAACCATAGATAGGACCTGGCCCTCCTCACAAAATTTTCCAATAATACAAGTTACAATCAAAATTATATGTGTCAAATATGAGATAATATGTGATTGATCATGAAGTTACACATCATTGACATGTTTCCCATCTTGATTTAGTATTTTTTATACCATTTATCCTCTTACATGTTTTCCATTTTATTACATTATTCTCATACTTCCTAACATGATTTAGTGTGATTATATTTTATTTTAATTTGGTTGATTATCTTTTATCTGGTTTTTAAAAAAAAAAAAAAATTACCATCTTGTTTTACCACCCTTTGGTTCTTTATACTTAGTCACTTTCTTGTTATTACACATTTCACAACATGAAAAAGTGTGTAATTTTTTTTTGATTGATTATATTTTAATAATTCCTTTTTTCCTATTTCTTTTTAACCATGCATGTGTCCTAAATAATTCTATAAAATAAAGCACACCTTATATATTTCCTATAGCATATACAAAAGTAGATAAGTACATGTGCATTAACAACCACAACCATAATGATAACACATATAATTAATATCAAAAATGATCCATGTCTCTGTGTGTGTGTGTGTGTGTGTGTGTGTGTGTGTGTGTGTGTGTGTGTGTGTGTGTGTGTGTGTGTGTGTGTGTGTGTGTGTGTGTGTGTGTGTGTGTGTGTGTGTGTGTGTGTGTGTGTGTGTGATGAGTTTTTGATACAACCATATACCAATGCTCTAGCTCTATGGTTGGGCCCCATCCTACCTATCTTGTATCCTAGCCATACTCCCCATTGATGCCTTAGTCTAAATCCTTCCTAGAGAATGTTATAAAGAGGCTATCCAAGATCTTAATCCTAACACATTCCCCTATAGATGAGCTACCTGATCCTGTACATATGCCAATTGGGCTAGGGTATCTAGATGTGTTTCTCTCTCTTGTTATTGTACTTGTGACATATGGGTCATGATTGCTGCATGTGCCACTCCCTCCTAGGCACGTATCTATGTCATAGTGTCACTATAACCAAATGTCTAGCTCCCTTGTTAACCAAGGCATACTATGCCCATGTCTCTCTTGTACCCATCTCTATTGATGGCTACATCCCCTATTTATATGCTCGTAACTACCTCACAACCTCTCCCACTAGTCTAAACTAGCTTGCCTGAGTTGGGGTAGATGGCACCCTAGGATCCTTTAGTGTAGTGGGGCTATAGTTGCCTCATCTAGGACATCATGGAGTGATATAATTACTAAGGACCCATATATTATCTCCTCATCCTTTTCAACAACTACAAAAATCAAACTAGATAGATATTAGATCATTTATATATCTTAAAATCTATCCATTTCTAATCTATCTCAAGTAAAATTTAAAATAACATTTAACCATCTTTTATTACCTATTTATGTGTTAATCACTACTTTCTCACCATCTACATGATCACCAAGCATGGTACCCCTATCTAAAAAACCTCCATGAACCTCCTATGTTCATCACCTCATAAAAACAAATCTTGGAAATTCTACTTGTACCCATCTTAGGCTCTACTTGAGTGGTCTCTATATAGTCCAAATCTACTTCAATCCACCTGCTAGGTCATCTAAAACATCTAATATCTTTATTATATCTTACTCATACTTATTCCATCGATGTTGTGTCCTTAGTGGTCACACTGATCATCTCATTATAGAGTTGGTAGTGGTATCTCTGGTGGTCACTAATCATGCTTGACTAGTTTATGGTCTCTCACGACATGGTCTAAGCATCGACCTTACCACTGGTGACCCTAGTCCTCTCCTCTCTCATGGCTCTCTAACATGCCAAGACCAAGACATATATACCAATATTGATTCCACTAGGTGAGGTAAGCCCATCTTCCTTAGTACTCATGCCACTGAATGTGGATCCATCCACTAGGTATAATACCCTATTACCTCTATCCATCCTAAAGCTAGTGTAAATCTACCCCAGCTAGGACATGTAGTAACAATGTGTCCATATAGCTTCCATAATATATTTATTCATCTTAATATCTACAACACTAACATATGGGGCACATATTACACTATCTGGTCCTATCTCCATTTCTATACCTGAGGTGGCCTATCATCAACTGCATGGGGCAACCCCACTGATCGATACATTAAGAACCTCTCATAGATCCATGTTATCAATAATATTATTGGTCTAATGGACTTATTCCCTTTATACAACACTCCACACATATCATGTATGAACTATACCCAAATGACAGATCTTAGGTTATATAACACCCTCTCCTCCAATATCATCTAGCTTAAGGTTATCATGAAAAGTGGTACCTAGCTATTTGACTTGTGGCATAACACTAATGCTATCATAAGTCATATCATATCCATCCATATCTCTACAACCTATGAGGTATACACATCAAAAATGAGCACCCTCTAGCCTGAGTGTATCCTTTTTGAGCCTATAGCCCATACAACTAAAGCTCTACTCTCCTCATTACTATCAGGTATCCTAGTAATCACAAGTGTCCTTTCTATAGGAAATCATAGGATGGGATATACATCCTCTAGGTTTATTCCCACCTATATAGAATCCTTATCCACCTCCCACCTAAAGGTATTATTTAATCATTACCAACATCCTAGGAACATGACCAATAGATCTAAGTTTAGGGGTATCCTACACATCTTTGTTATACCTCCTAGGCCTACATAGATTAGTCTAGCTCTATCCTTTATTTATATGTGCTCTAATAGATTTGGTAGCCATGATGTATCTACTAAATACCAAAATCTTAGTCATCCTTGGAATCAAGAAATAAGAAAAGATGTAATAGATCCTCCATGTCATGTATATTCGAAATACATTCTTTTTAAAATTTTAATAAAGAACAAGCCTAAATCACTTTCATTTATTCATTTAAACCTATTTTTATCCTACACACCCATTTTAGCACTCACTTGGTCATTTTGGGTCATTCTAGAACTCTTTCGGCCACTTACATGCATTTTTGTACTATTCTGGTCATTTGTTCAAGCACTAGATTGACCAAAATTTCCCTATTTTTTACTTGGTTGACTTAAAAATCTAAGTCAACCCTCTTATTTTCCTCCCCTTAATACTACGCTATCATACTAGACTATTTTACTCAGATGACAAACTATACTAGATTTTTAGTTTGTAAAATGTATAGGGTTACCTTATACCTACTAGGTTAGTAGTGTGGATTTTGTCATTTTTTAGCCTACTAGGTCAACTAGGTCGACCCAATTGTTTTCCCCTATCGATACCTTACATTCTATGAAATAAGTTCCTTTTGATAGTTATTTCCCCAATCCCTTCAAACCCATTTCCCTAATTGCTCTTTCCTACCCATAGGCCCTAATTTGGTTTCATTTGGACTTCTATAAATGCTTAAAAATAAAAATTTCTAAAAACACTCTTAGATCACTAAAATAGTCAAAATTCGGCTTAAGATTCTTAATTGCCTACTTGTAGTTCACTCGTTGCCACCTTTGAGGGTCCCTCTCACCTAGCTTGTCATTTTCTCACCATCCTAATACATTTGGTTTCTTAGAGTTCTTTTTCTCTCCTTTACAAGTCAAAAATAACAAACGAATTTCATTTCACCCTATTTAAAATCACTTTTCAAAATCTAAATATTTCAATTTTTTTCTAGCAAATTCTTTGTTTTGCCTCTATATTTGTTTTTACTCATCCATTTTTCAAATTGTAAAATATTTTGGAATCATGATGACGTATAGACTATTTTCCACTACCATATGCCTATCTTCTAAAAATAATAATTTTTGGCTATTTTTTGCACTAACTTCTATAGGTTCACCTAGTGTTCTTCACATTGGACACCTTCACTTCTCTTTCTTTATTTACAATAGTAAGGTAAGTAAATGTATGTGTTTTTAAATTATGTAATTTCATTTATCTTATTTATTACTTAATACACCTTACTTATCATCAACATTGTGTTATCATGTTCTATTTCTTGAACCACCATCCCCTATTGTACTTTAGTGACACATGATGAGCTTCAAGTGGGGCATATGTATACACATACTATTTTCAAAATTTTATCGATTAATGGCACTTTGTATCTTATAAAAACCCATTGAGTCTCAATATCTCTAAGTACATGCATTAAGGGGTGTATCAAAAAAGGGGTGGGCAGACCATTAGTATTTCATAAGATTGTTATCCCTTTTTCCACTTGTTATTTATACACTTGTCTCCTAGAACCATTAACCCTAAGCTTGTTATTCTCTATTATACCCATTTCATTCATTTTATACATTTTATCCTCATATTCCTTACTTAAATCCCATTTTTTAAGTTAGATATACTAGGTTGTTTGGGTCGACCCTATACAGTTTTGAGGTATTTTTCACTTAGGAGTTAGTTGACCTTTGGCTAACCTATTTCATAACCTAGTGAATTATTATCCAAAATTGTGCTAGGTCGACTGGGTCGACATTGTCAGCTAGGATTTTTGAAAGGGTTTAGGGTTAACTCCACCTATAAATACAAGTTAATTTCTATCATTTGATAATAAAAAGTGAAATAAGAAGTTAGAGAGAAAAAACATCTACTTATTGACCATTCTATTTGAGAATTAAAGCTTAGGGTTCCATATTTTCTTTGAAGATACGGATCTTTTCTTATGGAAAAGTCTTTTGGATGAATTGATAGATTGTTTAGCCTAGAGCTGATTTGTCTTTGTCATCCTTAAATACCAAAATAACCTCTTATGAAGCACCTTGGCCAAGGGAGAAATTGAGGCTCAGTAGGTTCATCTTCAAAGGTAAGTATTCGTAACTTTATTTATCCTTTTGTGAGAGTAGATATATATGAATTTATTGTTCTCTTCCATGTATTAAGATTTTGTATACATTGATGTGAGTATATATATTCTATATGCATGTTTATTTTTATTGTTTCTAACCCCCACTTTGTGCCATAAGCTTTGGTGAGCACTATATTAAATTTACTTTACTTGTTTAGGTGAAATATCAAAACGTAGGAGCCCCTTAGGGTTATTACATGCTTATTGTTAAACTAGAGGCTTTGGAACCCTACTTAGAATGGTGTATTATGATAAATGATCCATTAATTAGGTCTAGGGGATCCTCATATTTTTCATGCTCCCACTTAAAAAATGTGTTCCCAATCAGAAGTGTAAGTTTTCTCTATCTTCTTTGAATTATAATTTATTTAAAGACATGATGCATTTTTTATTTCATACACTAGCTGCCTAGTAAAGGGGATTGCCTACTGCTTACCCTTTTACATTAGAATAACCTTAGTAGGTTCTATAGATAACTATCTGGGTATAAGTTTATCTTGTTAAATAGGATGCTCATATGGTATTGTAGATACTATAATTACTTGATTAGCATAAATGTATTTATCACACCCAAGTAATGTATAAGATACTACTCAAAGTGTATGGATTCAAGTTATTTTAAATAATATATCAAATATGCCAATAGAATTTATAGCTAAAATGATAGTAACCACATGTGCAGGACTAACCTATAAAGGTAGGTCAATCTCACTAAGAAAATTATGGGAGGTCCCATCGAATGCTCTAAATAATATAGTATAAATATGTAAATCATGATGAGTATAACTCAAGTGTGTAATTAATGTCATGTTTCAAACATTCTCACTTTCACCATTATCAATCATAACATTTCATATAGGGTGTTTATCAAAGTATGCTTGAATGAATAAAGAATGAATATCAAAGTCATCATCTTTAATCTCACTTTTGTTGAAGGAAATAAAAGGTTTTTGAACCATATTAGGTATATGTTATGTATAAGTACAAATAATCCCATTTAATGGGTGTTCATAATGTGATGGAAATCGATGTGATTATATTCCATTTTCACTTTTGGTCCTTAGAATCATCTTGTAAAGTATTAAATATTTTCTATTTGTGGTGATCACCAAGTTGTGAACCTAATTCCTCTGAAGGATTGTCAAATGTAATCTTTTGATCATCAATAAGGTCTTGGATCTTATGATTCAAGGTAAAACATCTATTTATAGAATGTCCTAGTCCTTGGTGATAATCATAACAAGCATTCATATACTTTCCTTTGGGTAGAGATATATTTATATTAACCTCTATATGATGAGGTATAAATATAAGTTTACAGTCTACTAACCACAAGAGTAGTGATGCATGAAATTTAGGTAAGCATTTAAATTATCTCTTTAGTGTATCAAATGGTATATGATGATTAGGTTACTATGAAATTATGTTAGTTGTGGAGGTTCTTTATTTTTTAGGATCAAGAGTTTTTACCTTATAACTTGGTTTTATTATATATTTGGTACTTGATATAGATTTAGTTGGTGTGTTTGCTATATACTTGAGCTTATTCAATGAAATAAGCTTGATTTCACATTATATTAAAACATGGCATAAGTCATCAAAAGATTTGGACTTATTGAAAATAATGGACTCATGTAAATGAGGAAGAAAATTTTGTTTGCATATATCTCTTAACTCCTTATTTGCCATAGTATTGGTCATTTTAGCTAGCATTGCCTTATACCTCAAAACATATTCATTAAGAGGTTTATTTTTTCCTTGTTTTATTTTGGAAATTTGAGCGTAGAAAACCCTTTCATAAATATTAATTTAAAAGTGTGCTACAAACTAATCTTCAGGAGGTTTAAATGCTTTCATGGATTGGAGAGGTAAGTAATAGAATCACCTTAAAACATAGTCCTCGAGGATTATTGGGAAAAATTAGGTCAAATGTTTATCATCAGAGGCATAGTTAAGGCATTCTACATAAAATTCTCAAATATGTTGTTCAAGATCACCCTTTCCATCATAAAATGTGAACTCAAGTGCAATAACACTAGTAGGAAAAGGATGTAAATATATCTTAAGTGCAAGAAGGTTATGCAACACATCTTAAGAATTAGTAACATGAGCATATTTTAAAGCATTTTGTTCAATGTTTTTAATCTTATCCTCCAAGGTCATTATAACTTGAAGGAGTGTTTGAACTATGGACCCATTTGGATTTAGATGAATAAGTTGAGTAGTCACCAAAGGGGATGTAATATGGTTTGAGTATTAATAGGAATCGAAACTAGTATTTGAGTTGAAATAATTATTAATTACATAATATATGTAACAATAATTAATTGGTTTTTAGGAAACAAATGTTTAAACACATAACCGATTCCACCATTATAATTATTAAGTGGTAATATGTTTAAGGGGATGGATGTTTGAACTATACATTTTGAATTTTTTGTTTTCAATATAATTTTAAGGATCTCATCAAGATATTTAGGTTTTTGATGGATATGCTAATGAAATAATGTAATTTATTTCACTTTTTCATGGTTTATTTTCTCATGTTCATTGGTTTCATTAGACTCATGGTTATCATTATCAAAATGTTTGTCTATGATGATATTATCAGTATGGTTGTCATTCTCAACATTGGTATCATCATGATCCATAGGATTATGTCCCTTATTGGTTTGAGACATCTTAGGTGGTGGGAGAGGAAGCTAAATATGTTCAATTAGCACACCTCCCAATATAGGGCTATACCTAGGTTGCATGAAAAATAATTTAAGTAGTAAATGAAAAAGTACAACAATCTTAAACCCTGATAAGTTTAAAAATATAAAATAAAAAATGTTTGCATTCATATGAATTAGGTTCACAAAATGTTTAACCCTAAATTAGATCTAAGAATCTTGATTTAGTATATAGGGTTAAGAATCTCAAAATGATAATGCATAAAGGTGATGATTAGATAGACAATAGGCCAATTATGTGCTAAACTCAAATATAAAGATAGAATAAATTTATTAACTAAGGATAAAAATAGTAAATGTAGTTATGCTAAGTATAGAAATAACAAATAATTAATGTGCTTATATTATTTTGATGCTAATGTAGTTATGGTTCTAGAACAATCATGAACAAGTAATGTACTTAGCTTGTTTGAAATGTTTGAAATGTTTTTTATGATGAATAAGTAGATAATGATTAGTATTAAGGAGATGAGAGATATGGTGACATAGATATTTGGTTTAATGTATAACCATTGTTTTGAATGAAATCTTTGAATGTTTTATCTTAGACAATTAAGAGGAATCTGGATATGAGAGAAGAGTGGTCATCCCAAGTGAATTAGATTATGGATAAAGTCAAGATGCATTTGGATCTACCTTTGGCTATAATTTAGATATGTGTAAGGATCTCTTCAACATGTTTATAAAAATCACTATAGATACAATTTGGATAGCGAAGGTAAGAGATTTTGCTTCTATTTTTTTTAGTATGAAATCTTATTAATTTCAAAGATCAACAACCAATTAAATTATATTTTTGGTGGTGAAGTGAAATTCTTCAAATCTTTATGGAAGATATCTTATAACCTAAGAATTTATTTTTATTATTTATAGATAGTTTGGATAAGAATGTTAAGACTAATGTGGGTTTTTAGGATCTATTTTTTAAATATCCTAACTAAATATATTATTTATACTATCATCCATTTATTTATAAAAGAGGTTCCCCTTTGGATTGAGGATGTTTTCAATTTTATGATCTATATGGTGGAAAATGCTTTTTATCAAATTAATAAATGTTTTCAACTTTTTAAAATTGAAATGTGAGGATAATAGAAACTTTAGATCATTATTAATACTAAACATAAGAGTGGATTTAATGATTATTATACTATAGTTTCATTGACTGTTAAATACTCCTTAGGAATGATAGATTTGGTAAATAAAATTTTAACTTCCTCACCATCTTCCCTATTAGTTGAAGAAATTTCTTAACATCTAGATGGCCAGTTAAAGGCACAAAAAATATATAATATATTTTAAAGATTCTATAGAAAGGATTAGATTGATATCAAATTCAAATATTAAAGATTGGTTTTGTCACTTCTTTTTAAATAGTGGGTTAAATGTCTTCCTCTTAGAAAGGTGGACCTTAAAAGTAAGGAAGTAAGTGATTGCAAAGTTATGATAGAAATGAAGTATAAAAATAATATTCAGTTAGATAGGTGGTATTATGTTGATCACATTTATTTAAGATTAGATAAACATGATGTTTTTCCTAAGAGTTTAAAAATAAATGATGTTTTTGAAATAAATTTTCCAACTGGAGAAAATGCTTTCCCTTTAAGGGAAAGGGTTATGAAGTCTATTGAAAATAGGTCATCTTATCACTTTAAATCAAAATAAATGGGGTGAATTTTAAGGGACTCAATGAATTGGAATAAATAGTATTCATATTATACCTTGTCAACTAGAGTTAATGTTGTTCTCCTAGGGAAATTTAGCCAAGAAGATAAAAGTCAAGATAACTTGTGTGATGAGGGAAAATGAGTAAAAGTGGACTACTCAGCTACAAAATGATTTTGTACATGAATGAATTTGTGTGGAATTTTGGGGAGAATTAATGGTTTAATAATGAAATTTGGAAGGTTTATTTTAATTTATTAAGAATTTGAAAAGGTATTATTATGTCTTCATTTTTTTCTAATGATTATTTTTTAATTTGGTTTATTTTATCAAAGGCCTGGGAAGTTATTTTAGGTGAAGCTAAATGGTATGTTTTCAATCAATGCATTGATGTTCAATATTTTCATAATAATTTTAGAGGAAGTAAATTCATAAAAATTATAGAGTAATGTGGATTAGATTATATGCATTACTTCTATAACTTCAGAATATGGAGAGTCTAAAAACAATAGGAAATTTGGTGGGTGAATTTGTATTTTCTTCTCTTGTTTTGTTATATATAATTTTGGTTTTTTATGAAAGAATTAAAATTTATAGTAAGCATTCTCAACAATTGGTTAGTGTTATTAATATTTTTTATAGGAATTCTTCTTTCATTAAAAATGTTGAATATGAAAATTGGATTTGGAAATGTGTTTTGTGTCAATTAATTTATTTTCACATAGAAATAAGAAGGATGTGTATACACATAATATTTTCAAACTTTTATCAATTATTGATGGTCTTTATCTTAAAATAACCCATAGAGTCTCAATATCTTTGAGTGCACACCCTAAGGGGTGTATTGAGATAGGGGTGGGTAAACCATTGGTGCTTCACAAGATTGTTGTCCCTTTTGCCACTTGTTATCTACACACTTATCTCCTAAAAACCATTTCTTAAAGCTTAGTATCCTATTTTCACCCTCATCAAATAATTATCCATATTAATTTAACCTTTCCCTAACCTGAATCCCCTTTTAGTAGTTTTAAGACTATGTTAGCTAGGTAGACCCTATATTATTTTGACAATCAACCTACACTGTCAACTTAGTTCATTTTCATCATGGTTCATTGTAAAACCTAGTACTAGGTCGACTGGGTTGACCTTATAGGCTAAAATTTTTAGAAGGGCTTAGGGTTAAATATACCTATATATACAAGTTCATTTCACCATTATTTAGAGAAGAGAAGAATAAGTAAGAGATATTACACATTTGCTTATCCACCATTCTCCTTGAGGAGAAAGCTTAGGTTTTCATACTTTCTTTGGAGATATGGATCTTGTCTTGTGGAGAAGTCTTTTAAATGCATTGATAGGTTGTGAAGCCTAGTTCTAATTGTTCTTTGTCATCATTACATACCATAACAACCTATTGCAAAGCACCTTTTCCAATGGAGATATTGAGGATCGATGGGTTCCTCTTCAAAGGTAATTATTCCTAACTTTGTTCCTCCTTTGTAAGAGTAGATAGATATGTATTTGTACTTCTTTTCCATACATTAGGATTATGTATACATTGACATGAGTATATGTCTCTTATGCAAGTTTAATTTTATTATTTCTAACCCCTACTATATGCCATAAGCTTTGGTGAGCACTTGATTAGACTTTTACTTTAATTTTTATTAGTTTAGTGAGATATCAAACATAAGACTCGCTTAGGGTTATTACATAATTGTGCTTGATTAGAGGCTTTGGAACCCTCCTTAACATAGTGTATTATTTTAAGAGATCCCCTAATCAAGTTTATCACATCCTCATATTGGTCATGTTCCCTATTATCTAATGTGTCCCCAATAAAAAGTGTATGGTATGATCTATCTTCTCTGAGTTAAGATTAATTTATAGACATGATGCATTACTAATTCCATACATTATGGTGAACCCAATGTGAATCTAACCCTTGTAGGTTTTATTTCATATTTTTCATTATTTTATCATTTTACTTTTATATATTTGTGATACTAGGTTGACAATGTTAATTCATCATTTAACTTATGTGCATAGGTTTAACACATAGTAACATCAATACAACTGTATTCTATCTATGCAAGTTTTTCATCAAGTATAGGCTATTAGGTCAACTTAGTCAACCTTGTACACTTTCAGACATCTAAATTAACCTATTAGGTTGACCCTATTGACCCCATACATTTATAGACTTATAAAAAACATACTAGGTCAAACTTGTCAATGTAGTACATTTTTCAGATTTTTACCAAACATAATCTAGAAAGCTAGGTCAAACTAGTCAACATAGTTATCAAAATTGAAAAGTACAAATCAGGGTACTTTAATAGAAATTTTATTTTCATTTGCATCCTCCAACCCACCAAGGTTCCTTTTTATCCTTCTCCCTCATTTATGTTATTTATTACAATTCTATTTTCACTATTTATAGTCTTTAAAACTGCCCCTATATAGTCAACTAGGTTAACCCTATTGATGTAGTTTTGTAGTTTATATTTTGTCTAGAAAACTAGGTTGACATTGTCAACATAGTTATTTTTTAGACCCTTATTTCATAGTATAATAGTGACATTATTGAATATATTATGTAATATTTGCATACGCTATCATCTAAAATGACATTGTATTATGTTTCAAAGTTGGAATTAACACTTATATGCTAATAATTATCCCACACTTTCATTTATTATTACTTGCATGATTAGAATAGATCACATAGTCTAATTAAATGGTTTTTTAGTATAATATTTAGTTTCACTATTTTTCTCTTTTATGCACATACTACCTAATCACAAATTCTTAAAACACATTTTAACAACTATCTACCCAAGGCCTACCTACTTGGATTTCATCACCAAGGGGGAAGTCGACTTGGTTTTTTGGCCAAGTATAAACACATGATTAATGGTATATATTGGCTAAGCACTTGACAACCTTATCATTTTGGTGTGTGGAGTGAGGAGGTAGGCCCAAATACCAAGCCAATACCATTACCAATACATATCATTTTCGGCCTAAATGTGCTGAAACCATCCATAGATTACCTTTTAGTTCTTTGCATATAGCCAACTCCTTATCACATTTAAAATTATACTCTAATAATCTAACAACATTCAAGATGACCACTTAGTTAGATTTCACTTTCTAAGTTAATTGCTTGTTTTTTATCAATTGTATGTTGAATTGCAAAAAAATGCATTAGCCAACATTGGTGAAAGGTTTTATATTATGTGCCTCGATTGGATCAAACTCATTGACCCAGTTGATTTTATGTTTCCTTCCATGTATTACTTTCAAAGTACATTGTAAATGTTTTCTCATTTTTAGAACACTATCATTTCTATTGACACAATCTATTACACACTAATTTACCTATCTCTCAATCATACTAAGTCAATTATGTCAACTTAGTATCATTCAAAACTATTTCCTTAGCATACTAAGTGAACTGTGTTGACTTAGTATCATTTAGAATTATCTCGATAGCATACTAAGTTGACTTGTCAACTTAGTATAATTTAAAACTATGTCCTCTATATATTAAGTTGACTGTGTTGGCTTTGTATCATCCTTATTAGCATAGTAAGTCAAATATGTAACCTTAGTATCATTCAAAAATGTCTCCCTAACATACTAGGTCAACTATGTTGATTTAGTGTCATTCATCATTGTCCCTATTTTTGGCCAGTTTTATCCCTATTTTTTCTCCTAGATTTATGATATCCACTAGCATCATGAATCCTATTATAAAAATCTTTCTTGATAGTCTCAAACCATTTCAAATGTACATGGGTTGTTCTCACCTACCCCACCTGTCCACCATAGAAGATAACTCTTTATGGTGTAATTCTTCATCACATGGTTCTAAATCTTCTCAATATTTATCTACCCCATACCATATAGTAGACGCAGAGAATACTATTGGAAAAATCCCAAAACATGATAATCATATACCTTATATCAATTTTACACCTTCTAAACTTAGAATTTGTAAACTCATTAACCCATCTACATCAAATGTTGGAACCTCACATTATATTCCACCTCTTACAACCAATTTTCACAATCCTCTTTTTACACCCATAAGAAGATCACCAAGCCTTATCACTTCCCAAAGTAACATGGTTGAACCACTCAAATTGATAATATAGATAATTCTCAATTATTCAAAAACCTTGATGACAATTCCATTTACACTCCTACCAAGAATGGTGGTTTTACCAAGCTTCCTTATTCTACCATGCTTAAGACAAGTAACACTAATATTGGGAATACTCCACCTATAAATAATACTCCTCCCACCAACACTAAAAATCCTCTTCCTAAAAACACTAATACCCCACATTCAAATACTAATGCACAAATTGACACAACTCAAATTCTTGAACACATAGTTCAATAAATGAACATGATGAAAATAACTAATCATTCATAAATGATGAACATGCAACAACATTTGTTAAACATGACTAGTCAACCACCTCAAGTTATTATGTCTCAAACTAATCAAAATTTTATCCCCATTCCTCTTAGAGATTCTAATGGGAATATCATCCCTCAACCTCAAATGAATAAAAAATGCTTCAACATCTTCTAAATGAACCTTTGGATCCATTAATTGCATCTATAGATATTGGAAACATTTCTCCAACTATCACATATGATGGCACTAAGGACCTACTCTCTTTCTTAAGTCTTTTAGTAGTATCTATAAGGAATGGGTCTAAACTAAAACCTTTTCTACCACCAAGCTCTTAGCCAAAACCTTTGTTAGTGATGTACTTAAATGGTACAACCAAATTCTTAAACATTCCATCTCACAACTAGAGTATTTAGTCAATGATCTAGTGAAGGAATTCTAACATGATGACCTTCCTGAAAATTACCATAGCCATTTGATCAATGCCAAATAACTTCCTAATGAATCTACTCATAATTTCATCAAATGATATAAGCCTCTAGCTCACAAAGTGGACCATAACATGAATGATGATTTTATTTTAAAAATATTTGTTACTTCTCTTAAAGAACCCCTTTAATACAAATTTTTAATCTTTTCACATAAATATTTAAATGAAGCCTTAGACCATGAAAAAAGGCAATTCTTTCTTATGACTCAATTTAAAACACCTCTAATAACTATTAAAGAACATTTTAAATCAATTTTTCATAACATGGATTCATCCAAGACTCTCCAACCTCAAGATGGAGCATCTAATTCAACCAATTTTAACCCAACCCACCCTCCCTTTTGTCTAGAACAACTTAAGAAGAAATTACCACCCTTTAAACCCATGAGCTTTGATCCTTCCAAACCTCCTCCAAAATGGTACAATCTTGATAAATTTTTATTGGTGGCATGTTACTATAGGTCATTCTCATGAGTCTTGTCTTGATTTTCACCAATTTCTTCTTTCTTCCTTGCTTGGTTCACATTTCAATCTTCATTCTCTCACAAAATAACATTTTCAAGACTATCTTCAAGATTCTCAAATTCAATCTCAAGAATCATAATTACATCAACATCAACTACCTAATGAAAAAAATAATTATCCCATACCTACACCTCATCGACTAATGTTGTTGAAACCATAGCTGATCCTTGTTCCTACACTAATAAGGGAAGGATAAATAACATGAAAAAATTTAAACATATCATTACATCCATTGAATCTCAACCTCTTAAGTCACATGAACCAAAAGAGTACCTAGTTCAAATTCCTACTCCAAATCATATCATACATGGTCGTCTTTTACCTCTTCATACCTCTCCTACACATCTTATATCAAATTTAACATCCCTAAAATCTAAAAAACCAACATATTTACCTATCCTCAAATGCACCTACAAACCCAATGCAAATCATTTTAATGGTTCAATATTACCTTAGTCAAACTCACATGTTGGGGCATCTTGTAATGCCCATCCATATGTCCCTTCAAACTTTAGGGTATCTTGTGATGCCCATACCTACATCAACTTACCCATTTGGGAATCTTACGATGCCCACTCTTATTCTATAATTCATAATAACAACCAAATTTAACTTCAAGAAACCTTTTGGGACTTATAAACTTGTATTTTACATGCTCATATTTGATATAAATGTTAGCATGGGTTTTACTTCTTTTTTTTGTCTCATGTTTCTTTATTTTTGTGCATTTTACTTATTTAGTCACACTATACTAAACATCATTGTTTTCCTTTACATTCTTTGGTTTTATTACACATTAAATTTTTCATTTGTTTTCATTTTTATCTCTTTCATTTTGTAGTTTTATGTCATTATTTTCCTTAATAACTTTATGATTATTTCCTCATTTTTTTATCATTCACCTCATTGGTGTTCACCTTGTGAGTTATAGTGTAAGACCATGGATAGGACTTATAATTATTCATAAATTACCACTTTTTGGGCTGATTACTACTTTCAGTGGTGCTTGCACTAGATCCATTGTAGGATAGCATGGATTCTCTAGTGACATGACTATCAGAAGCATAGCCCCATGTCCTTTCATATAACTAGTTTACCTTCTTATGATCAAATATAAGCATATTCATCATTTTATTACTTATTACATAGATGTATATCTCAAAATCCCCATATTTCCCTTATTTCCTTTCATTTGAGGTTCACATCGGTCAATTTTGAGATTGCACACTTACTTGTGGGCAAGTTTAGGAGTATTTAGACACCTTGGTATTTAGGTCCTTTTCTCTAGTGGCCAAGTGTAAGATCTTTTTTGTTTGTCATCTTTAACACCCATGTTTTCTTCTTAAAATCCATGAGGAGGAGGAATCTTAAAAAATCCATAAAACATTAAAAATCTAAATCATTTAACAAACGACAATGATCCAAAAGGCAACATTCTAAATTCTCAAAAGTTAAATCACACTAAAAGATGTGATTCTAAGCACATATCCTTATTATAGTCAAATCTAAAACTCCATAGTTGGCCTCATGATAAATTTGAGGTCTATTAGGGTGTGGTAGACCAATAAATTAGAAAAGGATAATAAAAAATCTTCTAGTTATACCTAATTTCTCATGAAAATACTTAATCTTCATAGTAGACCAATGGATCTATAAGGGGTCTGGAGGAATGGGGAACACGTTGTGGGAAGGTAGGTCCATTTTAATTTTCATGCATATAGCCTTCATGGGATGATCTATATACTTCACTTGTTAGCCCAATATTTGTGTTCATTAGTCAAAATGTTCCATGTCCTTGGTGTTAATAGTTATTAGCCTCTCTCACTTTCCTAATGTGTCTCAATCTTGCTAGGGATGTTCACATTACCCATGTGGCACCTCACATTATTTATTTAAATCATATTTTTCTTATATTCCCCTTGTTGGATATTGATTTTAGCTAATCACATCCTTGATCACATCTACCTTATTATGCCTCTCGGTTTATAGTTTATGAATTACATTGTAAGACCATGGAAATGACCAAGCATTCCTCATAAAGACCTTTACACCATTTGATTACCACACTATATCATTGTCATAATAGTCATTTCATTATGTGGTTGTGTTTTCTTACATTGTATCTTAAAAAAAAACACTCATTTTGAGTTTTCTTCCTTTAGATATTTTTTATTTTCATTTCTCCATTATGTTCTTGTTTTGATTTTTGCAAACTTCATTTATCTTACATATGACATTTGACATTCTTACATGTTTCTCTTTATGTATGAATTCTTCATGTTTATCTTACATCTTGAATTACATTTCATTTTTTTCTTTCTTTATGTTTGATTTACATGCTTATCTTCCATGGGGTTACTTGTCATTTACTTCCATATTTTTGTTAAACTTTTCTTGTATCGATATTCCATTTTTCATTAATATTTTACGTACTTCCTAATGTGATTTAGTTTGTTCTATATTATATTTTGCCATTTATGTTTTACATTCTTTCCAAAATGATTTAGTATGTTCCACAATCATTTGTCATTCACTTTCCATCCTTTTGTCATGCATTTACCTTCAATAGTTTTGGTTCTAACCTTGCCTTAACAATCTTGATTTTCTAATTTTCCTAAAACTCTCATATCTTTATCTCTACTAACTATTTTTCCAAACCATAAACTATTCTATAATTTTGACATCATAGAGAATATTTTCCACTATTATATGCTTATATTATAAAAATTTCAATTTTTTGCTCTATTTGCACTAATCTCTATGGGTTTGCCTGATGTTTTTCACATTAAACACCTTCACATCTCTTGTAATCTCCTTATTTATCTACAACATTAAGTTAAATAAAGGTATGTTTTTTTTCAATTCTATCCTTTCATTTATCTTATTTACTCCTTACTGTATCTTACTTGGCATCAACATTATGTGTTATCATGTTCTATTCTTGAAGCGCCATCCCATGTTACACTCGAAATGTGATGAGATTTAAGTGGGGCATATGTATATACATAGTATTTTTAGACTTTTATCAACTAATGATGCTATATATCATATAATAACCCATTGAGTCTCAATCTCTCTGAGTGCACACCGTAAGGGGTGCATCGAGAAAGGGGTAGGTAAACCATTGGTGCTTTTTAGGATTATTATCCCTTTTTCCACTTGTTATCTACACACTTGTCTCTTAAAAACTATTTACCTAATATTTTCCTCCTATTTTTACCCTCCTCTAGCCATTTTCCATCTTTATTTAGCCTTTCCCTAACTTGAATCTACTATCAATAGTTTTAAGGCTATATCGGCTAGTTTGACCCTATATTATTTTGACAATAAACCTATATTACTGACTTAGTTCATTTTCAGCATGGTTCATTGTCAAAAATAGTACTAGGTTGACTAGGTTGACCCTATAGACACCTAAATCTAGCCACTAATAACCTATAATCAAGGTTTTGACTAATTTCCACCAAAGTGCACAATTTGGCCTAAAAACACTAAAACATTCTAAATGATGTAAAATTGACATATTCAAGTGCTGATTTTGGCTAGAGTATCATTAAATGGGGCAATGTAATTTATGGGCTAGCTAACACTGATCAATTCATTTTGAGTCAAAATGCCAATTTTGCACCTAGGTGTTCTAGATTGCTCTTTTCTATAAAATATCTTACACGAGACATGTGCCTTTGTTATTTTGTGTTGATGACATCCTAAATGGGATAATAGATCCAATGCATCTAACATCAAATTATAATTCTAATCCAATCAAAATTTAGACCAATAACAAGGCATTATGATCAATTTAAGTAATTTGTGCACAAAGTGCTTAATCATACTTAAGAGCTAGTTAAACCTAATTAGAGCCTAATTAATAATTCCATGGAAACTTGTTGAATACTTGTTTTTAGAAATGAATATTGGATATCTGCATCATTAGGTGACCTTATTTCTTGGGAAGACATCCATAGGTCATAAATGCCACAAATATCAAGATTCATGCCTCACATGCCTCATCAATGCCCTCCAAGCATCTTAATTGCTCATCTATCCCAAATATTGATGAGCCTATTTATAAATTTTAATTACATAATTGGATTCATCCTTAGCCACACATCTCAATCTTGAGATGGATGGTTCATGTTGATTTTACCCATTTATAAAAATATATAAATAGAGAGGCCATGAACATCATTTCTAAGCTATTTTAGTTAAAATTTATTATGCTCAAATATATTCAAAAGTCTTTATAATGCAAAGTTATAATTCACAAATGATTCTAAAAGCTATTACAAATAGTGTTACCATGCCAAATTGATTCCAAGACAAACCAAGCCAAAGCCATAAGGTGTCAAGGAGAAGAGGAGATACCCCAGCCTCATTTGATTAAGAATTCATTAGAAAAATCTGAGCTAGCCACTACAAAAGCATTTGGAGCATCCAAGAAAGGTGAAGGATTCTTATTTTTTCTTACTTTATAGTTGTATTTATCATTTATTTTTATTATTAAGCTCACCCTAGTAAATAGGTATGAATGTATTCGTGATCCAAAACTTAGAGGTTTTGGATGAAAGATAATTAAAGAACATGAAATAACACAATCATATAATACTATCTCTGGGAAGAGATGTTTTATTGCTCACAAAATTATAGAAAACATATGCTTATCTCTGGGAAGAAATGTCTGACTTCCTTTTCTAGCTACATCTATTTATATACATACTTTGAAGGTAGGATGAGGACTAGCTATTTATATACATACTTTCACTTATTTTACATGCATTAGGATTTCATACATATATATGTCTCTTATGCATGTTTACTACCTTCAACGTATATATGTCTCTTATGCATATTCTTCATATTCAACCAAATCCTCACCTTTTTAAACAAAACTATCATGTAAAACCTTCATATTTTTCCTTTTATCCACTTCTCTATTTACATTATGAATTTTTTGTGCCATATGAATTTTATGTAGAGACTAATCCTATGGAGAAATCATTTTTATATATATGAGAATATTTATTTACACCCTCATTAGTAACACCTACATGTAGATATTTTTCCATTTGGTTATGTAAAATAGGGGTAGAAGAAAGAAACATATCATCATTATAATTTTCCTAAAATAATATTTCTTGATCTATATATCCCCCTCACTCCATCATTATTTTAAATTATCACTAATTTTTTGGTCTCTCTCTCTCTCTCTCTCTATATATATATATATATATATATGTATATATATACATATATATATGTATATATATACATATATATATGTATATATATACATATATATATGTATATATATACATATATATATGTATATATATACATATATATATGTATATATATACATATATATATGTATATATATACATATATATATGTATATATATACATGTATATATGTATATATATATATATGTATATGTATATATATATGTGTGTGTGTGTGTGTATATATATATATATATATATGTATATATATGTAGGGGGAGAGAGAGAGAGTCAAAATTAGCGAGCATTTAAATGATTGTGGTTGATTGGAGGATTTGGAATCCTCCCTAACATAGTGTTTTGTCATAATAGATACCCTAATCAGGTCTAACAGATCCCCATATTGGTTATGTTCTTGATTATCTAATGTGTCCCCAATTAAAATTGTATGGTATGATCTATCTTCTCTGAGTTAGGATTGATTTATAGACATGATGAATTTTTTATTGCATACAAGATGTAAATAAATATGTTAATAACTCTGAATAAGTAAACAGTAACAATATTTATAGAGTGTTAATGAGATGTAGAAGGATTGGTAACGTGGTTTGGTTATGCCTAAACATAACCAAGTTCGAATCTTAGAGGATGTTTATAAGATAGATGTGGTTGTTTACTCAATGATTTTAATGTGATCAAAGTGTCATCCATTTATAATGGTTCTATAGTTCTCTTGAGGATTGGGCCCCTAATTTATGCCCCAAAATAGGTTTTATGTCTAGTCAAAAGCTACTACTCTCTCTCTCTCTCTCTCTGTGTGTGTGTGTGTGTGTGTGTGTGTGTGTGTGTGTGTGTGTGTGTGTGTGTGTGTGTGTGTGTGTATTTATGTATGTATAGACACACACACACACACACACACACACACACACACACACACACACACACACACACACACACACACACATATACATACATATATACTCATATATATGTATATGTATACACACACACACATGTGTGTGTGTGTGTGTGTACATGTACACATACATACATACATACACCCAAAATTAGTGAGCTTTTAAAATAAGTATGGAGTGAGGGGGATATAGATCAAGAAATACAATTTTAGGAAAATGATAAGGATGATATGTTTCTTTCTTCTACCCCTATTTTACATACATTAATAGAAGAATATCTACATGTAGGTGTTACTAATGAGGGTGTAAATAAATATTTTCACATATATAAAAAATGATTTCTCCATAGAATCCGTCTTTACATAAAATTCACATGGCACAAAAAATTCATAATGTAAATAGAGAGGTGGACAAAAGGAAAAATATGAAGGTTTTGCATGATAGTTTTGTTGAAAATGGTGAGGATTTAGTTGAATATTAAGAGTATAAAATAGATTCTATGAAATATATTAAAAGTAACGAGGATAAAATTGATCAAGTAAAAATTGAAAAAGAGGAACTTCTTTTAGAAAATCTTGTTGTGGAATAGATTCCTAAGAATTTAAGTCAAATTTTCAAGGACCATAATAAAGTTTGTTATGATTTAAGTCTTTGAGTTTTTATTGGAAATGATAGGTTTTTTGAGACTGGGAGGTTTCAAATCTGATCCTAATTCAAATAAAATTATTATTTCTTCATTTTTTTCAACTTTTTAAATTCTGATTCGACCTAGGTTCCTTCACCATTTTTGATTAATATGATTGATGATAATAGATAGATAAAAATTCCCATTGAAGATGTAAACCTTAAAGTAAATTTTTATTATAATATGGAATCATGAATTGTGAGGAAAAAGGTTAGATTATGGAGATCTAAGGCATAATTACTAAACTTATATTATTTTTATGAGCTTTTATAATCTTGAAAAAGAATTACTATGAATTTACTATGGAAGTGGAAGTGTCTTCCATTTTTGTCATGTTAGTGTTTTCCTAGAATGTTAGGGTTATTAATTCCCATGAAAAATGATGTTCAATAAAATGTCAATTATAATATAGGAGACCAAATATTATTTTTTTACATGAAACAAAGTTAAGTGAATAAGACGTGGAGGTAATTTTGAATTCTAGCTGGAAATTTTGGAATGGTTTTTATGTTATCTCAAAAGGTAATTCAGGATGAATAAATTTATTGTGGAATCCAATGACAATTAAAATTGTTCTATTTGGTAAGTAGAATAATTGAATGGATTGTGATTTTATTTTTTATAAATAAAATATTTATATGATTTTGATAGATGTTTATGGTCAAAACAACCCAGTTTATAATCAGATTTCACCACTACTAAATTAATGGGCATACAATAAGATTATTTTGGGAGATTATTTTAATGTAATTTTGGAACTTGATGGTAAAATAAAAGGAATTTAAAACTATTCTCATTCAGAAAAATATTTTTTGGAATTTGTTTCATTTAGTTATTTATTGTATCCTCTACCAAAAGTAGGAAATTCACATGGAAAAATAGGAGGGAGTTTATTAATATTGATAATCATTTAGATATATATTTTTAGATTAACTTTATTAGATGCAAAGGTAATTAGGTTATTGAAACTTGTATCCTTAATGTTTCTAGTCTTTATCATTTTCCAATTTCTTACAGTATTAAAGTAGATAAAGTGCCATAAATATTCCTTTTTAAATGTGAATTAATGTGGCTTAAACACTTAAATTTTAGGAAAAAACTAAAGGAATGGTGAAATAGATTTGATTCAAGTCATTGATCATGTATGTTTTAGTTCTCTAAAAAATAAATATTTTTGAAATATTATTTCAGGGCTTGGAGAAATTTAATTTCCATAAATATTTTTAAAGAAAAATTTCATTTGGAATAGGAATTAGATATATTAAATTCAAATTGTCATTGTGGTCCTATGACAAATTATTGTATTATAAAGGAACATAAACATGCTTGTTAATTTTCATGAGGTGTATTTAGGGGAAGAATTATTTTAGAAGCATAAATCTAGGGAATCATGGATTAAGGGAAAATGATACAAATCTTTTTCATCGATCTAATTTTGCCTTCCAATATACTTTTGAAAGAAGATAGTTTAATATATTTTCTCAAATTAAAAATATTTGAGGGAATCATACTTGATGATCATGAGACAATTAAATATGAGGTGGTTAAGTTTTTTAAAAACTTGCTTTCTAAATATAATATCCATATTGACTACATAGTGTATAGTCTTTTTTAATGTAACATTACATCTCTAATTAATTATCATAAAAAAATGATGTAGTGAAACCATGTATGAAGACGTCGTGATAATTATTTAAGCAATGGAATTTAATAAAGATCCTAATCCAGATGGGTTTCCTATTGAATTTTTTTAAGATACTTTAGTTTTGAGTTGACATAATTGGTCAGTGAAGATATGATTTGAAACAAATTACTCATGTATTTAAATATTACTTTAATTTTTATAATTAAAAAGAAATTTATTATGGAGTCTTTTTCTAATTTTAGATTAATTTATTTGTCATATGGTTTAAAAAATTATTTCAAATGTTATTTTAGAGAGATTAAAGGTTTTATTACCTATTATAATTTCTCCATAGCAAGGAGGATTTTTGGCTAAAAGGAAAATCTTAGATGGGGTTATCACAACAATGAAATTATTCATGCTCTTAAAACTTAAGGTAAATATGATATGTTGTTGAAATTAGTTATTGAGAAAGCCTATGAGAGGGTAAAGTGGAATTTTTTGAAAAAATATTTGCCCACTTTTGTTTTTTCACATGATTGGATTACTTGGGTACTAAATTATGTGATTACAGATTCCTTTTTTTGTCTTAGTTAGTGGTTTTTTGGTGTTTTTTTTATAAAAAAATTATAGAGTAATTTGACAAGGGGATCATATTTCTCGTTATATTTTCATCATTATGGTAAAAATTTTTGAGAAGTGTTTTTTGAATGTTAAGACATTTCAGTCAAATCCAAGGATTAAAAGTTTATGAAGGTGACTCCTTAAATACTCACAATTTGTGGACTGTTGATTCCTAGTTGTACATACCTAATATTAAACCTGAAATTCTTGAGAAGAATGGTAAAATAAAATGATAAACCACTAAATATGTCATTATGGATGGGGAAGGGTTTAACATTGATAGAGGACTAAATGAAGGAAATGACTAGGAGGCACTTACAGAGGGTATGGTTAATTCCTTGTTATTCTTGGCTTTGTCTAAACCAATATGAGAGAACCTATTGAGGTAGCTTGCTCACAAAAATGATTTTAGCATGTCAATGTTCATGAGGATCATGGATACAAAATGGAGATATGACCAAAGCATAACTAGACTTATACGCTTCACCCATGAAGGTTTGTCACACAAAATGCATAAATGATTTATGTCATACACAAGATACTAAATATAGATGATGAGATGACTACAATTTTTATTTTCTAAAATATTTGACAATAGGGGTCAAATGAAAAAATGTAATACTAGGACTTCAAACACAAATTTAAAGAACATTTTAAGTATACAAGATTTCATGTATTTACAAGGAAAATAACATTTATGATATGCAAGCAAAGTTTTATCTATAGGTCTAGAATAGAGTGAAATGGTATTTGCTTGAATGACAGATATATATTTGGATGGCTAGTCAGTGAGCATGGAGGAGCTCACAAAATAGCTACACTACTTTCATTATGAAATGTTGCTCAATTTATAAATTGGTAAAATTAAAATCATGCATAAACGATCCTCAAAAGATTATAAGAAATACTAAAAAACCATTCAATAAATCCTTGCATTTGAATTTATGAGCCTAGGACTACCCTTAAGAAGGCTATCAATGCTCTATTTTCAAATCTTGAACTAGAATGGATTTTCTGATTATAGACCCTATATGACTACCATAAAGAAGAATACATTAGACAACCAATCTACCAAACATGAAAGATAGAACATTGTATTTCAACAATAAGAAGGAATGATAAACCATGATAGATTTTATTTAACAATAGAATTAAAATTGAATACAATATGTCTTGAAGATAATGTAATAGAGCACTATGTGAAACAATTCTATAACAACAGAAACATCTTGAATGTTATCAAAGCTTGCCAATGATTTTATAATATAAATCAATTTGGAAATAGAAAATCACATAGGGAGGAATCTCCAAGATATATCTTTAAGATCAAAAATTTAAAAAACCCTTGTAATGGGACATACCCCATTTACTTATACAATTTGAACTATGCTGGGCATATCCCTCAAGATGCTCAACTTGGAAAATTATTTCATGGGCCTAGAATCTACTCAATGGTATAAAAAATATGATTTATCATATTATGCTCATGCCTATGTGATGATGAAAAACTTGATACTCCACCATGATAGAATATTTTTAATTGCATATGTTGAGATCATTCCTATAAGGGACATAATAAACCTTTGTCCACTTGTGCAATAAATAATGATGTCGTTTCCTTAATAAAAATAACAACTAACAATAACCCTAAAAAGGATGTCCCACTAAAAATAAAGGTACAATAGTTTCCTAATCAGATACAAGAAAAATAAAATAGAAAAGAGAGAAAAGAAAAGAAGGAAAGGAGGAAAGACATAATGCTAGCTTAGAAGAAATAGAAACATCTGATCATCTCATAGAATCAATGTTGATGATTAAATCCTTTTCCAACCTATTTTCATATGTAATGTACCATTCAATTATGGTGGAAAGAATCCTTTGGTCTGATCATGCTTGGTATTTGAATTTAACACTATATTCCTCAAGATAATTCATGACCCTTTGGAGCATCACCCACCTTTTCTTGACTAATGTTTTTATCTGGTCATAAAAAATTTCAAGTGACACCAAATCTCTAATATTATATACATCAAAGGATATTTTAGGTACATTAATTAGGCTTTTTATGGAAAATATCTAATGCCTCTCCATCATGTCACATACACCATCAAGATTCACCATCTGCCTTAGGGTGGTTTCAATCTCCTTATCTATATTTGAGAGAGATTGATTTTCTCCCTTTAAATAAAAAATTCCATCCTTAATCACTACCACTTGATTCTTAATCTCAAGTTAAAATTCATTGGTATTCTTGTAATCATCCAAGGAGATGATCTTTTGAGTAATTAAAATGTTGATGCCCATATTACAAATCTCATCGTCCTTTGGCCTAAAATTTTAAAAATTCTTGATGTATGCATCATAAATAAATATCTAGGAAACAAATTACCCTTATTTATCTATAATATCATCTATACATTCTATTTCCAAGTAGATTATTTCTTTGGCTCGGGTGGTCAAATCCTTTTGCCAGTCTTTTATGGCCTAGTCTTCGGTCTTTAAATCTTCTCCACATCCAAAATTAAGCACACCTAAGGAATTTATAGGAGCATCTGGGGCCTTGATCATGGTTTGGGTTACTACTTTGGGCTCACTTAGTAAATTTTTCAAATAATAGATCATGGCCTAGTTATATGCCTTCAGCTCCTCCATTAAAGCTTTATCTTTGTCCATTTGGTGTGCCACCATGCTTTTCCAGGACTTACAAGTTGTGTTTTATCTCATTCTTTGATGGTTATCCTAGATCATACCTATACGATACATACATTTCAAGGGTATCATCCTCTTTGTATCCCTTGGTGGAGGAATGGCTATTTCCTATTATCTTTCCCCTTTTTCATTGAAAGTGGTTTATGACTGCATTTTGGCTTTCTTAGGGACCTTAGCCTTATATGCCTGGGCAATATTTATTAAATCTATATCCCCCATTTTTATCATAATTTCCCTTTTATCCTTAACTTAATATTCAATCCAAAGAAGAGGTCTAGTCTATAATCCCATCAAAGTTGTGGATCTTGATGCTGGCTTTGACATACTAAATGGGAGTGTCACTAGTATGTTGGTTAAGGAAAATACCACTAGAGTGGGATGAGATCCTAACACAATATACTTAGCCTCCTTATCACTTTCTAGCCAGACATCCTTTTCATATAATCCTTGCTTCCCTTTCTTTCTTGGCTTTATTATTTCTAATACTTCAAAACATACCTTGTCACACTGGGATTCTATGAGTAATTTGTCTATAAAACTCCCCTATTCTACTAGATAAGTAAACTTCTCTACAACTAGTTCATCCTTTGTTCTTAGGTGGGTGACCTAGATGGAGGAAGTTATGGTGTCCTCCTTGTCACCCTTGGGAAAATCTTCACCAATCATAACTTCAACATTTCCATGCCTAATAAGATCATGGACTTTAATATGGGGGAGAAACCCTTGGGATACTTAAATTGAGGTAGTATCTTTAGATCTCCTATTCTAATAATTTCATCCATTTGACCTAATTTTTTGTTTATTTTCAAGGGGATAGGGGTACCCATTTGTAGGATTTATCCCCTACCTTCCCCAATATCAATGTTTTCCATAGGTACTGAACTTGATGCCATTAGAGAGGAAGAACCTATGGTGTTGATTTGATAGCCATATTAAAATATGTTTGTTCCTCTTCCTATACCCCCACCTTTTCACTACTAGTGGGGGATTGATCCCTATGCATTGGTTCCCTCTTAGTTTCATCTTTGGATTCCCACACATTCCTTATGTCATCACCCTTGTCTTGGCTTAGTGGTTGGGTGATAACATTTTCTACAAACATCTCTATGTCCAAGGAGATCATTTCCTTTTCTTGGGGAGCCTAAACCTATGTAGCCACCTTGACCCTAACCTAAAACACGTCATCAAAATATAAAATATCATCTCAAACCAAATAATATTCTTTATCATCTTTTCCTTCCATTCTTGAGGATCCCAATTATTCAAACAATCCCACAACCAAAGGTCTCACCAGGGTTCGTGGTCTTTCCCTTGGAATTATATGTCCAATCTTCACTTGGGGAAGGGTGAAGCCCCTCTATTCCTTCTTCACTTCCATGATAAACCTTCCCTCATCTAAATCCTCTTCATCAGTCATATCCCTTAACCTCTAAGCATATGAGGACTTATCTTCATGTGGTTTCTTGAATTTTTCCTTGGGGGGTGTCTTTGAACAATACCTCTCTTCTTTTCTTGGGGATCCCCATCAGAGTCTATAATGTCTTCTTGGTTCTCTTAGGCATCATCTATTCCAATTATTCCTGTCCTCCTCTCTTCCTTACATAAGTCTTTAGGGAATGGTTGGCTACACATTACTACATAAGTGGGGCAAGCAGGGCAATAACCTAAATAGCTAGCATTGTGGGAGTTCCCTTAGTCATGATGGATATGGGAGTAACACTAGCCAGTTACACCTCTCATATAATTATTTTATCCCAATTCTCTAATAGGCTTGTCAAATTTGAAGATGACATCCTAATTTTCAATCAGGTGATTGTTATGGATTCCACATTAATATTCTTGGAGAAGTTTACATCACTCACCTTTGGCTTCACCTTTCCCCTTGCTTCCACTAATGGTGCTATAGTACCAACCATGTATGTTGGTAGGAATGCTTTGAGTTCCATAACATGTTGAAGCTCTTGGAGGGTGGGGGTGTCATATATACCAAGGTTAACCCCATGCTCCTTTAGCCACCTAAATGTTCTCCTCATGATCGGAAAATCCCTCCATAAAATAGAGTCATTTTCCTTGGTAGTTATTTCTACTTAGGCTATAGGTTGTGCTTCAATATTCTTTTCAATATATACTGATGCTACAGTCATTTTATCATCTACCATGTCTTTGGGGATGGGGGTGATACTGTAGGTGACTACTCGCATTGTGAGTCTCATGTAGTTAATTTTTCTAACCTCCTCCTTAGTGGTGTAGTTAGACCAAATATATTTGAAGTAAAACTGGTGTGAGATTACACCTATTGCAATTTTTATCATCCATATTATATCATAATTAAGTTTGGGAAGATTTTTTTCCATCCTATAGAAGCCCATTTCCTACTTTAATCCTTTTGATTTAGCTGGATAAGGACATGTGTAATATCCTATCTCCACTAGGAATTTGAAAGGATTGTTTATTTTCTTATCCATAATCATTTCATGCAAGTGCACCATTTGTCTGCATAATTCCATGATAACAACTTTATCATCCACATACCTTGGAAAATTATGAGGGGCCCCTAAGTAGCCACTCACCTTGATGTATGTGAACATTTTGAATTGAATATATGAGGCATCAAATCTATCAATTATCTCTTAGGTAGCCTTGGTCATTCTATTTAGACTTCTCAAAGGGAATAAAATACTAATCATAACATTGAAGAAATAATTGTATACTCTACAATAGTTTCTTTTGAACCCTTTTAGAGTGACTTCTAGGTAAATCTCATATATCCTCAGTCCTAAAAGATTCCTCATAATACCTAGGAAATTTCTATTATGCACCAAGATATACATCAAATATGATGACATATAAAAGGTACCTATGAATTTTTCCTTTGAGAAGATTGCACTGTGTAATTAGATCATTTGATTATGCAAATTGTCACTCAAGATAGTTTCCTAGTCTAACTTGTTTTGCCCTTCCAACAAGTAGATGAAGACTAAAAACATCTATGGTTTGAAAATTTATGTGATGGGTACCCCATAAACCCTAGTGGTTATGATGATAACATTCTAAGGCAACTCTTTAAATTCTATCAATTTTAAGTTTCTTTGTAATCTAGTGACCTTTTGCCTCTTTTTTATGAGCTGACAAGAATTCACAATGTCTTATAGCATTTTATAATGTATCTCTATGTAATGCTAGCACTCTTACATGGTAAGAGTAATATTATCAAGTTGGCTAGGGATTCCAAGCATACAACTAAGGGCCTCAAGTGTGAATTAACATACAACTGATTGACTCCCATCCATGATAGTCTTAGTGTCAGGGTGATAAACTTGATCACATGCAATAAATAGATTAAGATAAAGGGAAACCAAGGGGAATACTATCATAGGGACCATGTAACTCATACCAAGGTTAGTGATAACTAGGAAATGATTAAGCTTCTATAAAACATTCAACAGAGCCACAAAATCTAACCCTTGAATATCTGTGTCTCTAGCTTCATCAAAAATTGATGTAATATTGCCTTTCAATGTTGTATAATACGAATCCATTTCTTCCTAACTCACTAAATGTAATACTAGAAGCTAGAAAAACTTCTTCACACTAATAACTCTCCAAACACCCTCAAAGTCCCTTTAGAAACACAACACTAGAGAGTCAAGGAATACGTACTAGTAATCATGAGAGTTGCTCATAGATGAAAATAGAAAATTCTTAAAGAATTCACTATGATCACTAGTCTTTGCATTTCAATTAGCTCCTGGCACATTTATCACTTAAAGGCAAAAGTATTAGCTTTGAATGCAAAGGGTGAATTCAAATGTAGATAAATACTTAATTATTATCCCTTGCACTTTAGGATTAGGGTTACCATTAATGATTTGAGTTGAAATGGCTAATTATCAATTACCACATTGATTACGTGATAATTTTTAAAAAAATGAAGGGAAGCATGTTGACATTCTATTTTGCAACATGTGGACCCACTTAAGTACATTTCACCTTTTAACACCTCATCAGGTCTATGAGGGTTTTTTGCACCTTCTCACCCATCACTTCCCTTAGTACATTGGTACAATACATCTCACGTCTTCAATAGACCATAAAAACACCATGTGTCATCACCTCAAGCACTTAGGCCTCTAGGGACCTCTTGAACCTTACCCAACTTTTAAGTGAGGTGATCTTCAAAAAGGGCTTGATCATCAAAATCTCTGAGAACCTATCATGTGTCCTTAATATTCCTTACATGATCTAGTTCTCATACCTCATAGACCTTTTAAACCTTGACTACCCAAAGGAAAATAGGGAGACCTTCGGATAAGGATGAAAACTCAAAAATCCTAAGGAGCTTATAAGTGACATCCTCTTTAACTTCTTTACTCAAACATTTAGCCCTTGGGAATTTTATGTATGTTTCCAATAAAAACCAATTGGTACATTCTTTAAAATGGACTTGAAACTTAAAAACCCCTGAGAATCCACCATGCATCCCAACCAAATGTGAACTCAGATTTTTTGTCACTTACTTGCCTTCACACTATTATTTTGATGTGAGAGGAGTGTAGTATTCTCCCAACACCTACAAATACTTTCATAACTTTAATCATTGAAACCACTAAAATTATAGCAAGGCAACTCCCTCCAAAGCTATTGAGAATATCTTCTATCTTTAGGAAATGCCCCTCAAAAGTTTAGCTACGAATAGAAGAACACTCCCACATAATAAAACAAAGGAGATGATTAATTATGAACATATATTCTAACCTTCCAAAGGATTTGGGTAGGTGAATGGACATTGACACTCATTTAGTTTGGATACAAGAATTTAAGTGACAAGTTACCAATTGCCTTAGTGAAATTTTAGGCACTAACATAGGTTCCTTCTCAGGGATGGGAATCTCTCATGGGTACCTAGAGAACATGAGACCAATCACCTATGAATTAGGCCATAGAGTCAAAGGATTTCATCACAGAAGCACAAAAAATAAGGCATCTAAGAATAACCACAATGAAGGAAAAGGTGATGCAAACTATGAAAACATAAAACATAATGGGACCACAATGAAAAAAAAGATAACACACCATATACATATATGAAAAGGTAATCATGGGCTCAATCCAAGAAATGCTTGAGATGTCTACCATTAATTGATAGTTATAAAATTTTTACACTAATATCTTTGAGAGAAAATGTAGGATTCAGTATCTAATAATCAATAATGTAGGGGCCCATCCATAGGGAATCAAATTTACCATTCTTTCTCATGTCATCATGCCTACTATCCTAGATTAGAACTAGATCACCGATCTGAAATCTATTGGGGTGATTTTCTTATCAAAGATCCTTTTGATATGCTCTTTGATCTTTACATGCCTTTCATGATCTTGTCTTAAAAACTCATTGAGTTTGATGATTTGGTCAATCCTCTCTTTATAATGGATTGTTTCTCCTTCATTATCAACCATTTTTTGCATGAATTGTAAGTGGGAAACTATAGGTTCAAGGGCAAGATAGCCTGAGTTCCATAAATAAGCTCAAAGGGGCTCTTCCTAGTGAATCTCTTTAGGGTTAGCCTACCCACCTAGATAATGAACTTTAATTATTCACCCCACCTTTTATTTTTAGCATCTAATGTTATTTTGATGATCTTCAACATGTTCTTATTATTAGACTCAACCTGCTCATTTCCTTGTAGATTGTGATTAGAATAATATGCTAAATTAATCTCATAGTCTTTACACAATGTACTTAATTATTTGGCTCTAAAGAACATAGCATTTTCACACATAATTTTGAATAACACCCCAAATCTACAAATCACATTATTTAACAGGAAATTGATGACTACCTGGTGGGTTGATCTCTTAGTGGGGATTGCCTCAACCCATTTTATGAAGTAGTCAGTGCCTAATAGGATCCATTTTTGACCAACACTTAAAGCATCTAATATTTCACCTATGAAGTCCATCCCCCATTTCCTAAAATTTCCCTTAATGGATATTTATTGTAAGGGAAGTCATTAATATGTCTTCATTCCTATAGAGAACTGTTGGCATTCTTCACAACTTCTTACCATCACAACCACATCCTTGAATAATGTGGGCCACCAATACTTAACCCTTAGGATTTTATGTGTAGTGACTTTAGGAGTGAAGTGACCACCACACACACCACCATAGAATTATATAACCATTTAAGAGATCTTGTTCTCCACCAAATATCTCAAGAGAACACCATTCAAGTTCTTCTAGGCTATGTCATCTTGTAATAGGAGATACTTTTGGGATACTAACATTAGTGTCCTCCTTTGATTTTTATCTAAATGAGAGGGGAAGTTCAAAGTTTTTAGATAATAAACTACATATTTTTACCATAGAGATTGTATATACTTGGATTCATGGTTATCAACCACCCCTTCTATATTATTTACTTCCATAGCCTATAAATTTGCATCAATCATTAGCTTAGCTAGATCCATGCCTCTGACCAACTTAGTATTTTATATCTATAGGTCATATTCTTGAAGTTTATTGACACATCGACATCTTTTGTTATTAGATTCATTTTGAGTTAATATGTCCTTCACTATTATGTGAGGAACATAAGCCACAATATTTAAACTTAAAATGTAAGATCTGAATTGTTTGACAATATTTACAAGGGCAAAGGCTTGTTTCTCCATTATGGTATATTCTACCTCAAATCCTTGTAATTCCTTGCTAAAAAAGGTAATTAGTTGCTCATGACCTTCATAATTATTTTGTAGTAGCACTGTGGCAATAGTGTGTATAGAGGCAAACAAAAATATTTAGAAATCTTTTCTATACTCTAGACTAGCAAGCATTGAGGTAATTTTTAAGGTAGTTTTAATATCTTGAATTGACTAGGTGGCCTTCTCCTCTCACTTTATATTTTGATCCTTCTTCAACATTGAAGTGATAAGTAGGGTAATTTCTACAAAGTTGGAAACAAACTATATAAAAAAATTAATCTAGCCAAAGAAGGATTGAATACCTTTCCTGGTCTATAGGATGGGTACTTTGTTGATGGCCTCTACCCTCTCAAGGTATATCATGACACCTTATTAGGATATATTGTGTCTTAGTAACTTTTTATTTTGTATGCTGAAATGGAATTTTCTAAGATTGAGGGAAATCCTGATCTCCCTGCATCTGATAAGCATTTATTTCAAATGCATCAAGTAGTCACTTCTCCTAGACTATGCTGTAAAAGTATCCTAGTATACAATAATGAACTAGTTGATTAATCTAATTAAGGCTACATCCATGGCTCTCTATAAAGTGGCACCTACATTCATTAGACCAAAATGCATTTGAATGTACACATAGGTGCCCCATGGGGTAGTGAAAGTAGTCTTGGACCTTTCAGACTCCACCACCACCTAGTTATAACCAAAAACCCATCTAAAGTTGACAATAGTTCAGATCTAGTGACATCTTGCAGCATGTTATCCATGTTAAGCAATGGATAATTATCCTTTAAATAAGCCTTATTTAGGTTTTAAAAATCAACATGGAGCTAGATGTCTCCATTTTTCTTTCTGATAGGGACCCAATTTTACACCCATGATGAATACCTGATGGCTTGAATGATCCCACCATCTCATAATTTTTTTAATTCTTCCTACATATTATTAGTCAAGATGGGGTTGATGGGTCATTGATTTTAGTAGAAATGTTTTGCATTAGGGTGAACAGGAATAACATGCTGGAAAAAATCTTCCCTATAAGATTTTAACTATGAATATAACCATGCTAGGCAATATTGGTAATTTTTTAATATCAGGATGAATGCTTCCTTTTCCTTTTTACTCAAGTGAGTACCGAGCCAAATCTTCCTTAGATTTTTTGATGTCCCAATGTTAATTTTAGTCACATCCTTTGACATAGAAATGTTTATAGATTTGACTCTATCAGCTCTATTGAAGGTTGTTTCTAGACTAACCAATCCCCTAGCGATATTATTATTCCTTAATTTGATTATTTCCTTTCCATACAAGTTTTCTTTTCCATCACAAACCTGTATCATAGATTCCCATTCTATAATATTTCCCCCAAATTCATCCATACAACACAAAAACCTCTTTATTTGGTCATCATTATCATAGACTTGCCAATGATTGATGTTATCTAGAATAGAGGGTCTCAACAATATCTCAACCTCATACTCACAATACGGACTTCCATGTTCAACTTTAAATTATGCACCCCTCTTTGCCATCATATCTACCATGTGATTAAGTTCTTGTGCATGTTACTTAATATTGAAGTCATCAAACCATTCCAAGTAGTCTCATATAACATTATGGTATTGCTTCAACCTCTTCTACTTTGTGGTGTAAATAGTTCAAAATTATTTCATCACTAGTTTTTAATCACCCTTAACCAACAACTTCTTGAATATTTAATCTTGAGTGATATGGAGGACAATCAAGAGTGCTTCAAATTTTGTAATACTGTTCATGCACTCAAAGGCCATTTGAAGAGAGTACTTATAAACCTAACCTTCAAGTGTATAAAAAACAATCCTAGCCCCATTTCTAACACTTGAACATGCTCTATCAAAATGCATGATCTAGATGGAGTCTTCATCATTGACACTAGAGTCAAGAGGTAGCTCTATTTAGTCAACACTTCTTACAAAAGTCCCAATGTCTATGTCCACATATAACACTTCATTCAATTGGTACTTAGTATCCTTTAAGACATGGAGAATTTATGGCTCATGGTTTAAGTAAACCATTTTCCCATCTACTAGTATAGTGGCAAAGGATAGATAAATCTAAACGCTACCTCTAATACTAACTTCCCATTTTATGGATAGCAACATAGCCCATTTTAAATGGAAATCTACAAAAATGACATCCATGCTCAAAAATTTGTTGAGTTATTACATGAGTTGCACCACTAGTCCTTTAACTATGTCAATAATAGGTACTTCTCTAGAATCCATAATGAAGCATTGTCTATATGATATAGTTATCCTTATGCAAATCTCATTCAATACAACCATCAACATGATATTACAAGATGCACTAGAGTTAAACATGTAGTTGTAGACAATTAGTCCATTAATTAGTAAGGTTTTATAGAATAGGTTAACATCCATATGACTTTCTACCAATATTGTTCACAAGTATACCTCTAGGTGATGGCTAAGAGACCCTGAGGTTTTCTCAAATTTCGTTAAGAGAGAAACAAGGAGTTTAAATTCGATAATTTCATTAGGAGTGATTTTCTCTATGCGTTCCAAATACTCAAAATCTCTTTTCCTATGCTCTAGAATTATAAGAAACTCTAGAAGTGGCATCCTAAATTTTAGTTGACTTAATACATGGGCTATATCACAAATGTTGTATTTTGGCAAAGGAGTGTTATTAGGTAGGCTTATAACATTTTAATTTAGGGTGTATCCTTTAAGATTCATGAGAATAGAAGTAGGGGAACTAACATTCTTAACTTTGCTCTTCAAGGGAGGATTCCTAGGTTAATCCTTCATAGGAATGATAGATAGCAACATATTTAAATTCTTATCTTGGGTATTTCTTAGTTTGACACTATAGGGTGTAGGACTAGGCTTGGTAAAACCTTGGGCTTCCTTAATCCTTGTGGTCCCCTTTTCTTTAGTCTCTACTCTAGGGGTCGCAAAATATTTATCCTTTGGAGGAGAACTTTGGTCCTTCTCAAATTATACTCTTTCTTTTATTGGGAAATTCCATCATGGATCATCAACTACCAATCCTCACTCAATGGATGGGAGTCTCCATATTTTTATTTCATCATAGATCTTAGGAACTCAAAGTTATGAACTAGTAACTCATACTTATGCATCATGTTTATTTCATAGATAAAATATAGGAATGGGACCATTACCTATTCACATGCCCTCCAGAATGCTCAAGTAGTGGTAACACTCATTAACTCTATTGATGGAGAAATGAACATCATATCTGGTTCATTGAATTTGAACATAAAACGTTCATATACTAGGATATCCTCAAAATTAGGGATAATTAAGGCATTCATGACTTCCTCTTTGAAAGTGTAACTTTTCATTTCGTAGAAGTCAAAAATGTATATACCATCTTCATCATCTATAGTTTTAAAGTCATGTGCATCTTAACCACCATCACCAATTATGTCACAAGGGGGATGGAGGAAACACTTATCACACTAGTCAATGTCATAATCGATTGTGTTGATTTTTGTAGTGAAAAGATCTAGTACTTCCATTCCAATTCCTTGGTTCTAATTTCTTTCATGCTTGTCATCCCTTTCCAGGCCTTTTCACCTATCATTAATTATGGATTGAAAAGGTGGCCTACCTTGACCATGATCTTAGGGATGATTTTTTTCATCTCTCTTATGATCTCTCCTATCATCATGGTTAGTAGACCTTGAGATAACCCCTTTTAGTTCTTGCCAATTTTTAAGAGAGTTCCTTCACTATAGTGGCTGATGTCTTTACCATTTCATCTAGGTCTACACTCTTGCGAGATGACTAAGGGTTTTTATGGTTCACCAACTTGACATTATCCCTCTTATTTAAAGGCTTACCTACAGCTCTGATATTATTTTCTATTTGGATAGCCAAATTAAAAGCCATTATTAGATTTGTGGGAGCCTTAACTCTGAGATAATAGGTTGCCTTCTTATCGAATGCATCAAAATAATTAACTAAATAAGTAACACCACTAGGTCTAATATCTTATAGTAACATCCTTAATACATTAGTAAATATAGAATTAAAGTCCCCCAAACACTCATTAGGATTCTTTTTGAGGTTATCAAAGTCAGCAAGCAAGAATCTAGGGTCTATATTATCACTATACTACACTTTAAATAGACCAATCATAGCTTGCCATGTGTCTATTGACTTATAAAGGAGGAATTTGAACTATTCCATAGCCTCATCCTCAAGTGTGTTTACAAAGAGTTTTACACATACATCTTCTCAATCTATCTCATAATCTTCAATGACATTTAAGAAGGATTTTAGATGTTATTCCCTAGACACTACATTGTTCCCTTGGAACTTAGGTATTACATTTTTAATCTTCATGGGAACCTTATTAGGGAAACTAGGCATGCCATTGAAATTAATAGGTTTAAACCTTGGGATCACAAATGGTTTATGTCTGTTAGCCAAGTCTTGATCATCATCTCCATCATTATCATTATTCATATTTAACATCCTTCTCCTCAAGTCATAGTCTTCCATCTCTAAATTTTAAGATGAAATGAACCAAGGGATGATTGAGGATGAATATTATGTGAAGGACTAGAAGGTGGAGAGATAGAGTGAATATTTAATGGCTTAGCAAGAGGAGAAAGACTCCTTTGTAGATAAGGAGTTTGACTCATGGGGAGATCAAATTTACCAAAATCACTCTAGTATCCTTCACCCAAAGGGATATTAGAGAAAAGGTGGTAAATATAATGAGGAATAAAATAAATAGGTCATATTTGATTGCCTGGGCTCTGGCCCACAACACGTTTTCATACTTGTTTTCTCATGGATGGGACTTTTAACTCAAAGACAAGTTCTTTTGATGGGTTCCTCTAAAAGAAAGATCTAGTACCCTCTAAGTTTGTAGAGCTAAATAAAATTATTCAAGATAGAGAAGGGAACATATAAAAAGCATTGATCCTTAAACCTTGATATAATAGAGTCACCACTAGAAGAAATACTTCTAGACTAGAAAAATAAAGTCACGCACATCAATAAATGATATACCAACCCTTAAATATTGAAAATAACCTCAAGAAAATTGAGTACCTCTCTCAAAATAGGGGTGGATATCCTCAACGAAGTCACCCAAAAGGATATGAAGATGTTAATGAACTTAATATGAATATATCATTGTAGTAATAGTAGAGAGTGAAACAAATAAAATACTTATAACTCTTATGTAAGCATGTTCTCATAATCAATGGTAACAAAATTGATCCCTGAAAATGACACCAAAAAAGTGTTGGTTCTTAGTTGTACATCCCTAATGTTTAACCTCATATTCTTGAGAAGAATGGTAAATTGAAATGAGAAACCACTAAATATGTCATTATGGTTAGGGAAGGGTTTAACATTGACAGAGGACTAAATGAAGGAAATGACTGGGAGGCATCTACATAGGGTATGGTTAATTCCCTACTAATTTTTTCTCTACCTGAACCAAGGTGAGAGAACCTATTGAGGTAGCTTTCTCACATGAAGGAATTTAACATGCCAATCTTCAAGAGGATCATATGTAGAAAATGGAGATATGACCAAAGCATAACCATACTTATACCCTTCACCCATGAAGTGTTGCCACACAAAATGCATAAATGTTCTATGTCATACATAAGCTAATAAATATAGATGATGAGATGACTATAATTTCAAAATTTTAAAATATTTTGTAATAGAGGTCAAATGAAAAAATACAGTACTAGGATTTAAAACACAAACTAGAAGCACATTTTAAGTACACAATATTTTGTGTTTGCAAGGAAAATAAAACTTATGATATGTAGAGTGTTATTTGTAGGTCTCAAATAAAGTGAAATGGTATTTGCTTAAATGATAGATATAGATTTGGATGGCTAGTAAGTGAACATAGAGGATTTTGCAAGATAGTTACACTACTTTCATTAACAAATGTTGTACAATTTATAAATTGGTAAAAATAAAATCATGCAAGAAATATGCTCAAAAGATTATACTAAATACTATAAATCACCCTTCAATAACTCCCTCCAACTAAATTCATGAGCCTAGGACTACCCCTAAGAAGGCTATCAATGATCTGTTTTTAAATCTTGAACTAGAAAATATTTAATATTCTGATTGTAGACCCCAAATGACTACCATAAAGAAGAATACATTAGACAACAAATCTAACAAACATGTAAGATAGAACATTGTTTTTCAACAACAAGAAGGAATGATAAACCATTACATATTTCATTTAACAACTAAATTAAAACTAAATACAATATGTCTTGAAGATTATGTAATAGAGCACAAAAAATTCTGTAACAAGGGAAACATCATGAATGTTCTCAAATCTTTCTAACGATTTTATAACAAAAATCAATTTTGCACCAAAAAAACACACAGGGAGGACTCTCCAAGCTATAGCTTTAAGCTAAAAAATTTAACTAAACATTGTAAAGGGACATAACCCCTTTACTTATATAATTCAAGTTATGATTGGCATATTCTTGAAGATGCTCCAACTAGAAAATTATTTCACAGCTTGGAATTTACTCAATGGTATAGCAAATATGATTCCTCAGATTATGCTCATGCCCGTGTGATGATGACAAAATTGATACTCCACCAAGAAAAAATATTTTTAGATACATACATGGAGATCATTCCTACAAGGGACAAAAGAAACCTCTATCCACTTATACAACAAAAAAATCTATCTTTTCCTTAATCAAAATAACAAATCAAAATGACCTTGAAAAAGACATGCCACTAATAGGCAAGGTATAATGGTTTCCCAATGAGAAAAAAGAAAAAGAAAATAGAAAAGAGAGAAGAAAATAAGGAAAGGAGGAATGACATAATTCCAACTTAGAAGAAAAAAAAAACATTTGGTTATGTCACAGAATCAATTTTAATGACTAAATCCTTTGAAAACCTATTTTTGTATGTGGTGTACACTTCAATTATGCTAGAAAGAATCCTTTGGTCTAGGCTTGCTTCGTATTTAAATTTAATACTATATTAATGAAGCCAATTCGTGACACTTTAGAGCATCACCTGCCTTTTCTTGACTAATGTTTTTAACTAGTCACAAGGCTTTTCAAGTGATAAAAACTCTCTAATATTTTGGACATCAAAAGATCCTTGAGGTGTATCAATGAGGCTTTTCAAGGTAATATCTAATGCATCCTCTGTCATGTCACATGCCCTATCAAGGTTCACTATCTAACTTAGGGTGGTTATAATCTCCTTATCTAGATCTGAGAAAGATTGCTTTTCTCCCTTTAAATCAAAAATGTCATCCTTAACCATTGCCAATCAATGCTTAATCTCTAGCTAAAACTCTTTGGGTTGCTTGTGATCATTTGAGGAGATGATATTTTCTATAATTAAAATGTCGATGCCCATATTAAAAATATCTTCCACCTTCAGCCTAAATATTTTCCAATTCTTGATGATTGAATTATAAATGAACATCTAGGAATCACATTCCCATTGTTTATCTAGTATGATACCTAGACATTCTAGTGCTGAGTGGATTATTTCTTTGGCTTAGGTGGTCAGATCCTTTTTCTAGTCTTTTATGGCCTAGCCTCTGGTCTTCAAATATTCATCATGGACAAAATAAAACACACCTGAGGAAGTTATAGGATCATCTAAGGCCTTGCTCATGGTTGCGGTTACTACTTTGGGCTCACTTAGTAACTTTTTCAAGTACTAGATCATGGTCTGGTTCTCTGCCTTCAACTCCTCCATTGAAGCTTTATCTTTGTCCATATAATGCCACCACCATGATTTTTAGGACTTGTGAGCTATGTTTTATCTGATTTCTTGATGGTTCACCTAGATCATACCTATATACAACATAAATTTCAAGGTGAGAATCCTTATTTATATCCCCTAGTGGAGGAATGGCTATTTCTTGTGTTCTTTCCCCTTTCTCATTGAAAGTGGTTCATGAGTGCACTTTGGCCTTCTTACAGGGCTTGGCCTTGTATGCCTTGGAAATATTAAGTACATATTGTTGGGTGAATATTTTGTCACCAACTGACTAACGGCAAAATGGTTACATCAACCATAGCATAAGGAGAGTTATGTGGTAAAATGGGTGTGGTGACCACAACCAGAATGAGATAAACCATATATATATATATATATATATATATATATATATATATATGTATATATATATATGTATATATATATATATATGTATATATATATATGTATATATATATATATATATATATATATATATATATATAAGGTGAAAATAGACACAGGGGTGAAATCTTACCATCCATCTCTCTTTTTTTAGAGATGATGTTCATATAATAGAGGAGAATTCTTGGGTAATTGTTGAAGGTACTTATCTTATTTCAGAAATGGTATTCAATAAACAATAAGAATTCTTCTTGGGTAGTAACTGTAACCACAAGAAACCCATGAAAACACAAAGTCTTTCATTACTTATCCCACTGATTAGGACAAAGTAACATAGGAGAGTTAAGTGTAGCACAAAGTCTCCACTTCAACTATAATAGAGTAAATGATTACAAAGTATAAATGTAGCTCAAAGTCTCTCCAATATCCTTTGTAGTAAAACACAAAACACACAACAAACTAAAGATAATTATGGTAGCACAAAGTCTCCCATAGTCAGCTTCAGGACACCTTCTAGGTTATTTCCACTAGTTCTTCTTATTTGATTAAATGGACAAGACTGTATTTAGGAAAAAAGACATAAGAATAATTTCCTATATAACACAAGATATCTCAACACAAAGTCTGAAAGATCACTTGCTTTCTCATTCACTTGATAAAATATGATTAACAATATGAGCTCAAAGTCTTAGGAATGCCCTTCAATTTTACTAGAGTTTTGATTCTAATAACAAAGAGATCTCTCCTATACAAAAATGAGAGATTACAATATATAGCATCAAAAGAAATACTTGGGCACTTATTTTCATGAATAGAGCCCATGCTGAATTTAATGCATTAAATATCTGTGAAAGGGCCATGTTGGAATAGGTCATTAGCCTTGACTTTGGCATTTTTAATCACCTCAAATGTCTCCTCCTAAGAATGGGTTGTCTAGTCTTCTTTATGACACTACACGGCTGTCTATTCACCTTTACTTAATGCATAAAAATAGGCTACACCTTTGAATGTTTGTTTTTTCTGATGTCCACCTAGTGGACTATTCCACCTACTAGAATAACTCTTATAAAGATAGTTATAGATTTTCTATAGTCATTCTCTCCTTCCTTTCCATTTTTTCTCTATTCCTAGTGATCTGAGCTCTCAAGGCTATCTTCTCACTTTCAGTAGGCTTCTTCAGCTCTTTTTTTGGCTGGACGTTGAGTTTGTTCTCAGGTCTTTTTAAAATCAATAGTTATTCCATCACCCTAAATTTGACATCTATGTGGACATCACCAATCGCTTAAGACACTTTGAACCTTTGAACCTTAAAATCTTTTGGTTCAATGGTTTAATGGTTCAGTGGTTCAATGGTTTAGTGAATCAATGTTTTGTAAAGGGCCATGTTCACTTGGTTTTCTTCTTCAATTGAACCATTTATTTGAACCATTTGGTTGAACCTCTTTCTAGAATCTTCCATTTCATCCATTCGCTTGAAGCTTCTGCTCAAACTTTTAAATCTTTCAACCCTTTGAACCTTTGAACCTTTAAACCTTTCAAAGTTCAAGGTTCAATGGTTCAATGGTTTAGATCTATTTCTTTGATTCCTTTGAAGCTTCAAACTCTCTAGATCCTTTCATTCTTTATGTTCATCAAAGCCATTTAACCTTTAAACTCGTTGAACCTTGCAAATGTGGGGTTCAATGGTTCATTCCAATTGTTTGAAGCCTATCATTAAGTCTTTTGATTGATCCTCGACATCAAACCATCCTCAAAACACTAAGGAAATGCCTTAAGTGTTTTGAACTTCCCTTTGAGAAAGCCTACCTATTGAACCTATGAGGCTTTAATATTTGAAAAACTTAACTACTCAGAACATTTTGAAAGAAAGAAAGAGACAATTTTGGCCTGTAGGACCAAAATGATCAGCATGTTGTCCATAAAAACAAGTGACAAATTTGGGAAACAATAGCTAGCTCCAGTTGGGGAATTTCTATTGATTGAAATTTTGAAACAATTGAAAGGAGTAAAATTCATAATCTCAATGACTTCATCTATGCCATGGGATATGGAGTCATTCTACCTAAAAAGAAAGGCACCAAAAACAAACATAAAACATAAAACAAACAAAGACTATACATATATACAAATGGACTTATCTAATACTTCAAGGATTGAAGTGCTTTAGATGCTACCCACTGTGAGGTAGAGTAAATAGCATTCTATCTTTATATTTTAGCAAGAAACTATTTTCACCATTTAAATAATGAATGGCAAATGGGCCTCTCCATAATGAATCCAATTTTCCATGCATTCCTTTTGGTTCTCTCCTCTTGTCCCATAACAATACTTGATTTCCAACCTAAAAATCATGGATCCTTACTTTCTAGTCAAAGAGTCTCTTCACCAGACTTTGATGCACAATAATTCGGCCCACCACCATAGTTCATTGCTCATGAAGTTCAGTAAAGCACATGATCCTCTTATTGATGGAACTTTCAAAAGTTGAATCTTCTACTGCCTTCACCAACTTCAATTTTGGTAATTCCAGGGTGATTGGTATCTCTGCATTCAGACCAAATAGAAGTTGAAATGGGGACATACCTATCACCCACTTTGGCGTAATTCTATCTGCCCATAAAGTGTCAAGCAATGCTTTTTGCTAGGTTTTCTAATTATCATCTATCAACTTTTTGATAATGGTCACCAGGTTCTTGTTGCTTCATTCTACTTGACCATTTTCTTGCGGATAATAGTCAAAAGAGTGGGAGAGAATAATCCCATAATAGTAATAAAACTGGGTAATCTCATGAGAATAAAAATAGGCTGCATTGTCTATTACAATCTTGGTTAGGACCCCAAACCTGAAAATGATGTTTTCCTTGAGGAAATTAAATACTACTTCTAAAGTAGCATGCTTGATTGGAATGGCTTTCACCCACTTGGTAAAGTAGTCTGTGGCTATGAGGACATAATCATGTTCAACACTCGAGGATGGATTTATAGCACTAATGAAATAAATTCCCCATTACTAAAATGGCTCTTCTATCACCACAGGATTGAGAGGTAACACCGCCAACTTGGGTTTGCCATTGAACTGTTGACACATCTTGCATTTACATACCCAAGTGTATGAATCTTGAAATAGAGTAGGCCAATAGTACCTAGCTTGCATAATCTTATGGGCAATCATAGGTGTAGAAAAATGTCCTCCACAATCCAAATTATGGAAAGACTCCAAAAGTTTGTTCTATTGCACCTTATCCATGCAACAAAGGAACACCCCATCAAGGATCCTCTTATACAAACTGTTGTCCCACAAGACAAAGTTGGCAACTTTTAACTTAACAGTCCTATTTTCTTTATGAGACAGGTGAGTAGGACATTCACCATAGGTAAGGAAATGATCAATATTAAAATACCACTCATTCATAGTGGTGACAAAGAGAACTGTAAGCATGCCTTCAACCTCTATTTCTTCCTACCTTGCTTCTTCTGGTAAGTTATTAGTAATTAATTGGTAGAGACCCCTTCCCTGCATAAACTTCATTAGTTTGATAACAAGATCAAACTCCTAGATTTTAGCAATCTAATTGCCCCTTTTAGTTCTAAACTCTTGGTGAGTTAAAATAGACTTTACTATTGTATCAAGAACCAAAACAACAGTGTGTGAGTTTAAGATGTAAAAATGGAAGTGCTTTACCACCTTTACCATAGCATAATCATGCTTCTTCATGTTTGAATACTTCAGCTCATGAGCTTTGAGAGGACAACTCATGAAAGATATGGGAGACTCCACACCTTCTTTGTTCTATTGAAACAAGATGGCTGAGAGTGTATGTTCAGAAGCATAGTTATATATCATGAAGTATTTGGTGTAATCAAGACAAACCAAGATTGGGGCATGGGTGATAGCTTCTTTAATGTCTTGAAATGTTGACTTGCCTTCTTCAATCCAACTGAATGTAGCTTTACCCTTCATCATGTTGACAATGTGGTGAGTCTTTTCTATGAATTTAAGAATGAACCTTCATAGAAAATTCACCTTTCCAAAGAAAGAATGGACCATAGTCTTATTGGCAGGAAGAGTAAGCTCTTGGATGGATTCAACTCTTTCTGGGTCAATCTTTATGCCTTCTCAAGATACAATGTGACTATGAAGTTTACCTTCTGTAACCCCAAAAATTGACTTCTTGGGATTAAGATATATACCATTTTACCGACATCACACCAGCTCTTGTTGTAGATGATGCACATGATCAGGATGATGTTTATAAAAGACTAATGAACATCCCCATTTCATTTATGAAAGCAAGATCCATCACTCTTTAGAAATTGGTGCTAGTATTGATCAAGCCAAAAGCCATTTTGTGATATGCACAGGTGCCCTAAGGTGTTGTAAAAGTGGTCTTATGTTGGTCTGCTTCACCAACTTATACTTTATTATATCCCAAAAAATATCTAGCATTGATAACATCTCAGTGCTAGTCACTGTCTGCAGAAGCTGATCCATGATGGGTAGGGGATAATTATCTTTTAAAGATGACTGATTTAGTTTCTGAAATCAACACATAGGTAAATTTATTCATTATTCTTTCTCAAAGGGACTATGTTCTTAATATAGGTGGAATGATGGATTGGGAAAATAATTCTTTCATTCAACAATTTCTATATCTCAGAAAGAACAGTACATGATATCCTAGGGTTGTACAACATTTGTTTTTGCTTGTGAGGCAACGACCCAACCTTGAGAGAAATTTCATGTTGGATTTCTTCAAGTTTCAGAGATTTTGGATCATCATAAGAGTATTCCAAAACATCAATGTAATGGCAAAGTAGTGTGATAAATTTGATTTTTTCATTAGGGGTACAATAATTCTCAATGTTAACCATTTTTGGATTATCTTCTATGCTCAAATTTATTTGATCAAAATCCTTAGTGTATTTTGAATCTATTTGTGAATTCTTGATACACCTATCATGCTTATCGAATAACTTCTCAAGAGAAACTAATACTTTGGGAATTTTATTCCCTTTAAGCTGAAGAAACTCTTCATTAGTTTCTAAATTTGTTTTCGAAGCCGATTCCCATGGTGGAGATTCACTGCCTTCAAAATGAAGCTTTTCAAAGCTATCCATCTATTCTAGAAAAGTAATGATTTAGTTGTCACCATTGAATACCTATCAATGGTCAAAATTATCAAGTACACTTGGTCAAAAGACCAACTCAATAGTATACCTATATTATTTGAAATCTTGGTCAGGGACCAAGAGAGTTACAAAGATGGTTAATGAATCTACTTAACTATTGAATTCTCTAGGCACGATAGAAATACTGAAAGCATCAAAGCTTTCAATGCAGTCCCACACTAGATTTCAATAATGTCTCAATCTCTCATTCTTGGTTTGATATAGGTTTCATGCCTAACAAACCACCAGTTCAGTGTCTCCTTTAGCATGAAAAAGTTTAACACCTTTATCTTGAGCAGCTTTTAATTTGAGCAGCAGCGATTCATACTCAGCAGTGTTGTTAGTTTTGCTAAATTACAACTTGTATGAATATGGAAAAATATCTCCTGAAGGAGATATCAAAATAACTCCAATTCTAGAACCAATAGAAGAATTGTTGCCATCGAATTCAAGAATCCAAACATCATTAGAATCTGATCTTCTTTCAAATTTTTTTGCATCAAGAAGAGAAGATCATTTTTCATGTATATTGGACCCTACCAATTATTTTGATGTCTTATCTAGATTTTTTGGATTGTCACCTATAGAATTTTCATCTACTAATATAGGGACATCTTTAGTAGACAGAAAGTAATTAGCCATTCCTAAAGACTCAAATAGAATTTGAGATTTAGGAGCTGATGTTTAGGTGACAATGTACTTTGATTCCTTCTCAAGAAGTAGCCTTTGCATGACACCCTTGATAGGGATCCTCACCTCAGATAGGTCCATGCTCAATTCTCCACCAACATCCTTGCAAAAATTTCACCCAAGCAGAATGTTGTAGGAGGCTGGAACATTGGCCACCATGACTATCATTTTAATTCTCTTATCTGGGAAGGCTGCAAATGTAAATTGGGCATCTTTGATTTGTCTAAAAAGTGGCACTTGTTTGTTTTTCATGGAGAAACATCTACCAGATGTTTTAGTTAGTATGATACTAAGAGATTATGCCACCTTAGTGGGCATTACATTTTCAAAGGTGCCAAAATCTATAATGCAATTGTTCAACTGATGACCATTTATCAACAGGAAAACATAAAATGGTTCTATCTTCCCAAGGGCAGCTAGAGGAGTGATGACAAAATTATTTCAGGCAGATGTGTTCTTTGGGGGACTAAGAGTTACTTTTGAAATTTTTTGTCCTATAGGAATGGTTTTATTTTTGATGCATTGAACTAACCTATCCAACTACTCAGAGTTAGATTGCAAGAATTCAAACTGAGACATTTGAATTTTGGTCTTCTTAGCATGGTCAATTATATCAAATGACTAAAAAGAACTAGGAATAGAGGAAGGAAGTCCATCATTTTGGGTTTCACTGGGTGTGGGACTGGTCCATGAAATTGAAGTAGAAGGTGTAGGATTATTTGAGGTACTTACTTTTTTATTGCTCACTGGGTCCTTTGATTAGAAAGGCAGAGAAGCCCCTCGTTTAGCAATTGAAATTGTTGGTTGAAATTATTCCCCTATTTTTACCTTATCATCTTGTTGAGTTGAATGGTTTTGGGACCTGGTAAATATAGCGTATGATCCATCAAACACTTCTCCTTTACTTCTTGTTTTATCCTAGTAATTTAGGAAACTAATGTTGGAGTCACCAGTTGATTCTTCTTGGCCTTTGGTTGCATTTGATTTTTGGCAGCATTATCCTAATACGATTGGTTGGGAAACATCTTCCTTGGTATATCCTAATAAGAAGGAGCAGACATCCCTTATGCCATTTGATTTTTTAGACTAGCAATTCATTTTCTAGCTTTTACACCATAGGATTAGTGGTGCCTATAGAAGAATATTCAAAAGATGAAGAAGATTTACTTATGTTAGGATCTATTCTTATCTTTCCTACCAAGATAAGATCATCTTCAACCTCAGTGGCCAAAATATAAGATATAGAAAGATCTATGTGGCTAGCCCACCTCAATAAGAAACTCACTTCAAGAAGCTAAGAATTGATGAAGAAGCATTTGAGATTCTCAGGTGTCAGCTGAGCAATTGTGGGAATCTTATTCCTTAGCTTGTTGAATTTAGCAATGAACTCTCTCATGGGTTCATGAGGCTCCTTCTTCATTTGTGTAAGCTGGGCTAACATGGCATGTGCATCTTCTACAGGTTTGAATCTAGCCTCAAATTTGGCCTTGAGAGCATTCTAGTTAGTCACTATTTGGGCTTGTAGATGATAAAACTAGTCTGCAGCAGTGCCTTGCAATGTTTCCATAAATAGTCTGACTACTATGTATTCCTATTCAATGTCTATCACACCACAGGATATGCAAAAGGCTGTAATATGTTCATCAAGATGGACCTTCCAATCACCATAGAACTTGGGAAAATATTTTCTTGAACTACAGGGTAGTTTATTTAGAGGTAGGGTCAAATTCATGGGACCAAAAGTATTACCCCAGGTGCCTTGAGCTACCATGATATAGATGTTGACAGGAGGGATAATAAATCTCTATGAGATATGTATGGACAAAGCTTTGCTAGCAGAGGAAAGAGCAGATTTGTCTTGTATTGGGGACCTGATGCTTATCGTAGAAAAACTCCTGGTTCATTGAAGGTGAGATGGTGGAGGAAAAAGATCAAAATTACTTAGCTGCACCAACTCAAATACAGGGTCAACAATACCTTGAGCTCTCTAGATTTGCGTTTATAGTGGATCTACTAGAGTGTAAAATAAAAATGGAAAATAACTGGAACTACTTCAATTTGAAGCTTGAGGCTTCAAGCTGCATGTTCTTCCCCATTGGAGTCACCAAAAACTATTGGGTGAATATTTTGTCACCAACTGACTTACGGCAAAATGGTTACATCAACCACAACATAAGGATATTTATGCAGCAAAATGAGTGTGGTGACCATACCCAGATTGAGATAAATCTCTCCTCTCAGTAAGGGGAGGTTCCTTATAATTTATAGTGTGTGTGTGTGTGTGTATATATATATATATATATATAAAAGATAAAAATAGACACAGGGGTGAAATCATACCATCCATCTCTCTTTTTTTAGAGATGATGTTCACAAAATAGAGGAGAATTCCTAGGTAATTGCTAAAGGTACTTCTCTTCTTTCAGAAATGGTATTCAACAAATAGCAGGAATTCTTCTTGGGTAGTAACTATGACCACAAGAAACCCATGAAAGCACAAAGTCTTTTGTTGCTTCTCCCACTAATTAGGACAAAGTAACACAGTAGAATGAAGTGTGGCACAAAGTCTCCACTTCAACTACAACAGAGTAAAAGATTACAAAGGATAAACGTAGCTCAAAGTCTCTCCAATATCCTTTACAGTAAAACACACAACAAACTAAAGACAATTATGGTAGCATAAAGTTTCCCATAGTCAACTTCAGGACACCTTCCAGATTATTTCCACTAGTTCTGCTTATTTGATTAAATGGACAAGACTGTATTTAGGAAAAAATACATATGAACAATTTCCTGGATAACACAAGTTATTTCGACACAAAGTTTGAAAGGTCACTTGCTTTCTCATTCACTTGATAAAATATAATTAACAATCTAAGCTCAAAGTCTTAAGAATGCCCTTCAATTTGGGCAGGGTTTCACTTCTAATAATAGAGAGATCTCTTCTATACAAAAATGAGAGATTACAATATATAGCATCACAAGAAATACTTGGGTGCTTGTTTTCATGAAAATAGCCCATGCTGAATTGAATGCATTGAATATCTATGACAGGGCCATGCTAGAATAGGTCATTAGCCTTGACTTTGGCAATCTAAATCATCTCAAATGTCTCCTCCTAAGCATGGGTTGTCTAGTCTTCTTTATGACACTTACATAGCTATCTATTCACCTTTACTTAATGCAAAAAAATAGGCCATGCCTTTGAATGTTTGCTTTTTTTGATGTCCACTTGGTGGACTATTCCACCTACTAGAATAACTCTTCTACAGATATTTTTGGACCTTTTGTAGTCGTTCCCTCCTTCCTTGCTACATTTTGTCTCTTCCTGGTGATTTGAGCTCTCAGGGCTATCTTCTCACTTTCAATTGGCTTCTTTAGCTCTTTTCTTAGCTGGTCACTAAGTTTGTTCTTAGGACTTTTGAAAATCAACGGTTATTCCATCACCCTAAATTCGAAGTCTATGGGGATGTCACTAGTCATTTGAACCACTTTGAACCTTTGAACCTTGAACACTTTTGGTTCAAAGGTTCAATGGTTTGGTGGTTCAATGGTTCGGCAACTCAATGTTTGGTAAAGGGCCATGTTCACTTGGTTTTCTTCTTCAGTTGAACCACTTGGTTAAACCTATTTTAGGAATCTTTCACTTCATCCATTCTCTTGAAGCTTCCACTCAAACTTTGAACTCTTTGAACCTTTGAAAGTTCAAGGTTCAATGGTTCAACAATTCAGATCTATTTCTTTGAATCCTTAAAAGCTTTGAACTCTCTGGATCCTTTCATTCTTTAATTCTGTTGAAGCCATTAAACCTTTGAACTCATTAAACCTTTGAACCTTGCAAAGGCGGGGTTCAATGGTTCATTCCAATTGTTTGAAGCCCACCATTAAGTCTTTTGATTGAACCTCAATGTTGAACCATCCTCAAAACACTAAGGAAATGCCTTAAGTGTTTTGAAATTCCCTTTGAGAAGGCCTGCCTATTGAACCTGCAACTTCCTTAGCTAAAAAGGCTTGAATATTTGAAAAACTTAACTGCTCAGAACATTTTGAAAGAAAGAAAGAGACCATTTTGGCCTATAGGACCAAAATGATCAGCATGTTGTCCACAAAAACAAGTGATATATTTTGGGAACAACACATATATATCCCCAAATTTTATCACAAGGTCCCTTTTATCCTTAACTTTCTTTTTGACCCAAAGAAGAGTTCTAGTATGGAATCCCATCAGAGTTGTGAATTTTGATGCTAGATTTGACACACAAAATGGGGGTCCACTGATATGTTGGTTAAGGGGAGTATCACTAGAGTGGGATGAGAGCTTAACATAATTTTCTTAGTTTCTTCATCAATTTTTGACTTGGCATTCTTTTCATCAACTCTTTGTTTTCCATTTTTACATGGCTCTATTTACTTTAGGACTTTAAAACTTAACCCATCATGCTTTGATTCCATGAGAAATTTATCTATGAAACTCCCCTGTTATGTTAGTTAAGTAAAATTCTCTACAACCAATTCATCCTTTGTTCTTGGGTGGGTGATCTAGATGGAGGAAGCTATGGTGTCCTCCTTGTCACCTTTAGGCAACTCTTCACCAATCATGGCTTCAACATCTCCATGCCTAACATGATCATGGACTTTAATATGGGGGATAAATCCTCAAGGTACTTTAATTAAGGTGTTATCTTTAGATCCTCCTATTTCAATAGTTTCATCCATTTGACCTGATTCTTTATTTGTTTCTAGGGGGTAGGGGTACCCATTTATAGGATTGATCCCCTACCTTCCCTAATATCAACTCCTTCCCTTAGTGTTGAAATTTATTCCATTAGAGGGGGAATAACCTATGGTGCTTCTTTTATAGCTGTAGTAACATCTGTTTATTCCTCTTCTTATACCCCACCTTTTCACTAATGGTGGGGGCTTGATCCTTATACATCAACTCCCTCCCAGTTTCATCCTTGGATTCTTACACATTCCTAATTTCATCACCCTTGTCTTGGCTTAGTGGTTGAGTAATAACATTTTATACATATGTTTCCATGTTCACGGAGATCATTTCCTTTTCTTGAAGAGCCTGAACCTATGTATCCACCTTGACCCCAACTTGTAACACATCATCAAAATATAAAGGATCATCTACAGCCAAAACATCTTCTTCATCATATTTTCCTTCCACTCCTGAGGGTCCTAATTTTTTGAACAATCCCATGGCCATAGGTTTCACTAGGGTTTGTGGTCTTTCCTTTATAGTTTTATGTCTAGTCTTCACTTGGGGAGGGGTGAAGCCCCTTTGTTTCTTTATCACCTCTATGGTCAACCTTACCTCATCTAAATCCTCTTCATCTCTCATATCCCTTAACCTTTTGGCATATGAGGACTTATCTTCATGTGTCTTATCAAAATTTTCCTTGGGGGGATGTCTTTGAACACTACCTCTTTTCATTTTTGGGCCTCCCCACTAGAGGTTACAATGCCTTCTCAGTTCTCTTAGGCCTTAGCTATTCTAATTATTCCTCTCTTCCTCACATAAGTCTTTGTGGAATGGTTGGATGTTGGTTGCTACATAGGTGGGGAAAGTGGGGCAACAACCTAAATAGCTGGCATCATAATAATTCCCTCAGTTGTGATGGATATGAGAGTAGCACTAGCTAATTATACCTTTCCTACAATTATTTTGTCCTAATTCTCCGTTAGGCTTGTCATCTTTGAAAATGACATCCCAATTTTGGATTGGGTGACTGTTATTGATTCCACATCAATATTCTTGGCAAAGTCCACATCACTCACCTTTTGCTTTCCATTTCCTCTTACCACTACTGATGGTTTTGGAGGATCACCCATGTATGCTAGCAGGAATGCTTTGAGTTTTATAACCTATCAAAACTCTTGTAGGGTGGGGTGTCATATGTACCAAAGTCAACCCATGATCCTTCATCCACCTAAATGTTCTCCTCATGATGGGAAAATCCATCCATGTAATAGAGTAATTTTCCATGGTAGTGAAATCTACTTGGGCTATAGGTTGCACTTCAATATTTTTTTCAACATATATTGATTCTATAGTCATTTTGTCATCTACCATGTCTTTGGGGATGGGGATGATACAATAGGTGAGTACTTCCTACATAATGAGTCTCATGTAGTCAATTTTTTTGACCTCCTCCTCAGTGGTGCAATTAGACCAAATATCTTTGAAGTGTGACTAGTGTAAGATTACACCTATTGCAATACTTAACAACCATCATATATCATAATTAGGTCTAGGTGGCATTTTTTCAATCTTGTAGAAGCCCATTTTATTCTCCAATCATTTTTCTTTATCTAGAGAAGGACATGTAATATCTTATCTCCACTAGGAATTTGAAAGGATTGTTTATTTTCTTGACCACAATCATTTCATGTGGGTGTACCATTTGTCTACATAATTCCATGAAAAAAACATTGTCATCCATGTACCTTGGAAATTTGTGATGGGCCCTTGAGTAACCACTCACCCTGATATATTCAAACATTTTTAACTAAATATATGAGGTACCAAATCTATCAATTATCTCTCGAGTAGCCTTGGCCATTCTATTTAGACTTCTCAAAAGGAAGAAAATGGTCATCATTACATTGAAGAAATAATTTTATACTCTATAATAGTTTCTCTTGAACCCTTCCAGAGTGACCTCTGGGTAAATCTTATATATCCTCAGTCTCAAAATATTCTTGGTAAGCCCTGAGAAGGTCTTATTGTACACTAGGCTATACATCAGATATGAGGACATATAAAAGGTATCTATGAACTTTTCCTTTGAGAAGATTACACTATGTAATTACATCATTTGATTATGCAATTTGTCACTCAAAATAGTTTCATAGTCTAACTTTTTTTATCCTTCCAATACACAGATGAGGACTGAAAACATCCATGGTTTGAAGGTTTTTGTGATGGGTACCCCATAGACCTTGGTGACTATGGTGATAACATAATTAGGAATCTCTTTAAATTTTTTCAATTTTAAGTTTATTAACAAGTTGGAGACCTTTTGCCTCTTATTTATGAGCTATCAAGAATTTATAATGTTCCATAGCATCTTATCATGTGTCTCCACATATTGCTAGCACTCCTCCATGGTAAGAGTGATACTATCAGGTTGAGGAGGGATTCCAAGTATGACACTAAGGGCCTCAGGTGTGAATGAACATACAACTAATTAAATCCCATCCATGAGAGTCTTAGTGTCAAGGTGATAAACTTGGGCACATGTAATAACCATCTTAGGATACGAGGCAGCCAAAGGTAATGTTACCATGGGGACCATGTAACTCATACCAAGGTTAGTGACAATTGGGAGAGGATTCAATTGTTGTAAAACATTCAATAGAGCTAAAACATCTAACCCTTGAATATCTATTTCTCTAACTTCATCAAGAATGGATGTAATCTTGCTTTTTAATGTTGTAGAAGATGAAGCCATTTCTTCCCAAATTATTAAATGTAATACCGGAAACTAGAACAAATTATTCACACTAATAACTCTCCAAACACCCTCAAACTCCCTTTAAAAATAAAACACTAGAGATTCAAAGAATACTTACTATTAATCATGAGAGTTTCTCATAGATGAAAATAGAAAATTCTTGAGAAATTCACTGTGATCACTAGTCTTAACATTACGACTCACTCCTGACACACAAATCACTTAAAGGCATGAGTATTATCTCTGAATGTAAAATGTGAATTCAAATGAAGATAAATTCTTAGTTATAATCCCTTACACTTTAGGATTAGGGTTACCTTTAATTATTTGAGGTGAAATGGCTAATTACCAACTACCACATTGATTACAGAAGTAGCTTTTCAAAAAATGGAGGGAAGCATGTTGGCATCCTATTTTACAACACATGGACATGCTTAAGCACATTTCACCTTTTATAACCTCATCAGGTCCATGAGGGTTTTTCACACCTTCTTACCCATCACTTCCCTTAGCACATTGGTGTAATACATCCTGATTCTTCAATGGAGCATACAAACACTACATGTCATCACCTTAGGCACCTAAGCCTCTAGGGACTTCTTATACCTTTCTAGACTTTCAAGTGAGTTGATCTTCAAAAAAGGCCCAATCATCAAAATCTTTGAGAAACTACCATTTATCCTTAATCTTCCTTACATGCTCTGGTGTTTGCACCTCAAAGACCTTTTGAACCTTGACCATTGAAACGAAAATAGGGTGATCTTGGAATGAGGATCATAACTCAAAAACCTCAAGGAGCTAACAAGTGGCATCCTCTTTAACTTATTTAGTTGGACATTTGGCCCGTAGGAATATTTTGGATGTTGCCAATAAAAACCAATTAGGACATTCTTTAAAATGGACTCAAAAATTAAAAACCCTCAAGAATTTACCATGCATCCCAACCAAATGTGAGCTTAGATTTTTGATCACTTACTTGCCTTCACACTATTATTTTGATATGGAAAGGAAAGCAAGATTCTCCCAACATCCAAAAATAATTTCATAACTTTAATCATTGAAATCATTGAAAGTGAAGCAAGGCAACTTCCCCCAAAGCTATCGAGAATATCTTCTATCTTCAAAAAATGCCCCTTGAGAGTTTGCCTAAGAATACAATAACACTCCCACCTGATAAAACAAAGGAGATGATTAATTATGAACATATATTTTGACCTTTCAAAGGACTAGGGTAGGTGATTAGACATTGACACTTATTTAGTTTGGACACGATAATTTAAGTGGCAAGTGCCCAATTACCTCAGTGTAATTTTGGGAACTAACATGGATGATACAATTTTGTTTGGGGTGGTAGAAATGTTAAAGGTTGTTAAGATAAAATTTAGTTTATAAGAAGTTTATTCAGGATAAAGAATTATTCTACATGAAACACATATTTTTATGTGAATTTTCCATACAAAAGGAAACATATAATTTTAGTTGTCTTCGGTATTCCCATTAAAACCATTGGAAATATACCTAGGAAATATTTGGGTGTGACACTAGGTACAAGTTATATGGTATAATTTAATTGATAATATGCAAAAAGACTAGCAGGATGGAAGGCTAAATGGTTAAGCCTTGGTGCAAGAATAGGTCTTATTAAGGTAGTGCTCTAGGTAATCCGTGTTTTTTTTTCTATTTTTAAATACACATTGGTTTAATTTAATGAATGAATAAAATCATAAGACATTTATTATGGAATGGTAAGGGGGAAAATCATAAAAAAATTTATTACTAATTAGGAAAATATTTTTATATCTAAGGAGGAAGGATGACTAGGATTAAAGGATCTATAGGTTCAAAACTTGGCTTTAGGAGTTAAGTTTGATTGGAGAATGTATGAGGATGCCCCTAATAATTGGAGTCATTTAATTTGTGTAATTTATTTATATTATGAGCTAACTGAGATAATTTTCACCTTGGAAAATCCACCTTCAAGATCTCACATTTAAAATTTTATTTTGGATTCTAAGAATATTATTTATAATTATCTGACATGGGATGTATTAAATGTATAAACAATAATTTTTGGCAAGATTAATGGTAGGGTGAATCCACACTCTATCTTAAAGACAACATGGATGATTTACAAGGAACATTTGAGGTACGATGGAGGAGAGTTTGTGATTATTTTTTAATGTTAGACACTTCAATAGGATGTTTTAGTTTTTAAAATATTTGGGGAATGTTGAAGGACTAAAGTATTATAAAATATTGTTATCTCAAATTTTAGCATCTAAGAAAAAAATTTAAGAAATAAAATGGATTATTTGAGATGGACAACTGATAATTATGGAATTTATAGTGTTGAAACCAATTACAAGGTGATGAATAGGGAATAAACTATAGAACAGGGCTAGCCAAAATCAATTTTATGGAATAAGGTTTATACACCCAAATTAAATTCTTTCACCTAGTTGGATTTCTTAGAAAATGTTCTCACATAGGATAGATTACAGTAGATGTATTTTATTGGACCTTCAATTTGTGTTTTTTGAAAATAAGGAGGGGAATCGATGGAACATTTTCATTTACATTCTTATTATGCTACACATATTTTTTATTGTCTTATTTCCATGCTTCATATTACTTGGGTCTATCCACATGCCATTATATAAACTTTCTTGGTGTGGCCCCCGATTTAAAACATGTTACACCTCTTTAGAAGGCTTCTCTAAAATAAGTTATTTAGCAAATTTGGAAAGAGAGGCATAATAAGATATTTGATGATAAATAAATGCCTTGGGAGATATGTTGGAAAAAAATTAAAATTTTAATTTCTGGTAATGTGTCCCTTTCTTATAATATAAATATGTTCTTGTTAAGTCTACAAAAAGTTGAAGTTTTAAGTAATTGGCCAAACATTATTTTACCCTTACCTAAGTTAGGGAATAAGGTAAGGAAGAAAGAATTGTTAGATGCTAGATATATCCCAATGAGACATGATATGATCAAACTCAATTTTAATGAAGCATCATTAGGAAATCCTAGTATGACAGGGGTTAGTTATTTACTATGGAACTCCTTTGGGAAGATTCTTTAGGTTAGTTCCTTTTTTCTTCTAAAAGCTACTATTAATGAGGCTGAATTTATGGCATTAGTTGAGGGGATAAAGCTAACTTAGGATATATGTTTTAATCAAATGGATGAAAAGGAGATTCTTTGATTATTATAAATGGTATGAAAAATGGTTTTATTCCAATTTATAAGTTGGATCAAATCTTGTTTGCAGCTAAAGAGATATCACACCAAATATCTTATATTTATTTTTAGCATTAATTTAGGGAATCTAACAAAGCTGTGGATTTGTTAGCTAATAAGGATGTGGATTAACACCCCTTCTTTGATCTTTAGTATTTATTCTAATGAATAAAAAGATATTTCTTTAGATTTTTTATTAGATGGTTTGGGGTAATGATGTGGATGGCAAAAATGGTTTTTATTTCCCTCAAAATTCTCTTAAAATTTATTCTTCAGACTTTAGCTTGGTTTTTGAAAAGGTTTTGTTGTGGGATATTTCACCAGAATAAATTGAACCCTAAGTAGTTATTCCCATATTCTTTGTTAAGAGAAGGATGCATGGACAATGGCTAAATAAATAACTCTTAGTTTTGAAGATTAGAAAGTTTGATTCTAATGCTTTGTTTTGAATCCTTAAGAAGCATTTATGAATATTGATGTTTTTGATAACTTTTCTAGATTTTTATGTAGCTTTTATTTTTTCTATAACATTTTTAAAAAATATTTAACTTTTTTTTATTCTATTTAGTCGTAATGAGATGGGGGTATCATCTTTAGCATAATTTTATAATCTATGTGGCTTATTTTTGGTGTTGAATTTAATTATTTGTTTTGAATAATTTATAAGGAGTTAACTATTAATGTTAGATATGATTTTTTAGATGTTGTTTCATCTTTAGATTAAACTAACCTAGCCTTATAGATTAGATTGTAATTATTTTGAAAATATTGAATATAAATAGGTGAGGGATCCTTTAACCCTCCTTTACTAATAAGTATGGAAATACATATAGGGATAATGTCATGGGATTAGCTAAAGAATAATTTGAAAAGTAACATAGAAATGCATAGGTGCATGAAAGAGTAGGTTTTCTTAGAAGGAAACAAGGAGAGGTTTCTATATGTAGAGCCTAGTTTTGATTTTTATAACAATAGTGTGTATAATAGCTATGAGTATCTCATAGGTGAATAAATCCTCATGAAATAGGATAGAGAGGTGGAGATCCATTATGTGATGATGGACACATGATTGTGAAGTCCCATAAGTGGGTAAATTTTGATTTTTCCTTGGTTTGTAATGGTAGTGAGCTTGCCAATTTTATTTTATATGGTAATAGGATTGAGGAAAACTAAGGCATAATACATATTTCCTTGAGTGAAATAAATAATGTGAATGAATATTACATCCATGTATAGTTACAAGTAGATAAAGAGAGAAATCAAGTAGAGTTTCAAGTTTATTTGAAAGAAGCATTACATGTAGAGGTTGTACATGCAAGTGCACATAAGGAGATAATAGTATAGGTTCACCCATGTGAAGAATCTAAAATCAGAGGTATATATGATATGAAAAAAACCATGATAGTTGTTAAAATTGGGTCATTGGCATCCTGTATTAAGAGATAAAATCATGAGAAGCATGATAGAGGTGGAGAGGAGTTGGACATGTCTTTGGGGAATGATGGAGTGGTGGATGAGTGTTATTAAGGGGATTTTATTTCCTTAATGTCTTTATGCAATGTGTAGGTCCAACCATAGACATAGTAATTAATAAGAAGACTAAATGTGGTGCACTCTAGCATGCTCAAACATATGAGAGGCAGAGTGAAAAAGTTGACCAAGTGACTGATATGTAGTGGTGATTGGAAATATTTTTGGTGATGTTATTCTATCCATGGGTGAGTGTATTAAATTTGATAAGGTAACATGAGAGTATCATGGATCATTGAAACATGTATGTTCTCAAGAGTATGTGAAGAGATAAAGTCTCGTTTGTAGGCAATTAATGAATGAGAGTTGTCCCTAGAACAACTGAATGATGGAGAAGGCTTTGAGAAATCCAAGATTGACATGGAGAAAGATTATAGCATGGACATGGATGAATTAGAGAATTTAAATTTGAGATCAGCTCAAGGATGTTATATTGCAAGTATGGAGAGTGAGTTTCTTAAACTCACTAGGTGGAAGAAGGAATTGCTAATGTGTATGGCAGCCCTAACATGTGAAGAGTAAGTGGATGTTGTAGTTAAGATTGAGAGATTGCTTGTTATATAAATGTGGAAAATGAAGGATGATTATGTAATAACTATCCTTGAGGTAATTATTGATGTTTTGCGTTGTCATTTGGATGCCCAACTATATCTTTATTTATTTTGTTGATTTTAGGAATGGTATATGAGATGGAAGACATGTGTGAGAAGCTAAACTTATGGCATGCAATGTTGAGAATGATTCAAAAATATGTTGGTCAATCTGTAAAAAAATCCAAGAGATATTTAAGAGGAGGTGGTCATTTTATGGTGGGTTTAAGCCCACATGGGAGTGTGTGATGAATGAGAAAGCATCTTGGTAGTGGTGGATGGATGAGAGTGGGTTTCAACCCATAGGGCAGTTGATCTATAATTGGATAAGATTTTGGTAAAGGGGGGTCAATGAAGGTGGGCCAAAGGCCATAAATGAGATAGATTATAGTGATCCTAATATCATAAAGAGTGAAATACAGAGTATAATGTGAAGAGAAGAAAAGGAAAACTATCATGTAGGAGCTGGAAATGATAAGGGAAAAAGAATTATAAATAGCATATTTATTGGTATGTTGGAAGGGGATGAGATGGTCACTTTGCATCATGACTAAAATATTATTTTTACTAATTATACCATCCATGTGAGTGGGATATCACTTTTTTTTAACCTTAGGTGTATGATACAAGAGCATCCAAGGTCCTTAACAATATTTCATCACCAAAATAGAGTGTGTTTTCTTTCCAACTATTTAATTTCCATTTTGGTTGTGATGTGATTTGTTGGAGTAAGTTTGTTGGTTCTCATGTTGGTCCATTCTTGGCATGTTATGGTGGTGATGTCATCTTATATTTCATATTTCATCTCAAAGAGTGATCAATTGCCTTATGTTTTGAGTGTAAGTCTTCATATTTTGAGGTTAATTTTTGTTGTAGTGCTAATCAGAGTTATAATGCCTAATTTGGGATGTTAGAGATTTGTTTCCTTGAATTTATGCTAATCATGTTTCAGTTGACCAATTTATTCTTGGAATGAGTGAGGTTGAAGATCCTTTGGTAATTAGGCTTACATTCTCAATCTAGACTACAAAATTCCTTGGTTGTTTTAATTTGTTTACCGAGACTAAAAAACCACATGGGCCTTAGAAGTTCACTTTATTATTCCTTTAGTAATCTTGATAACTCATTTTTTTATAGAGATTGGAAGGATGATGGGGTTACGTGCTTGGAAAGTGTCTTTGGATAGTGTTATGATAGTGTTACTTATCATTCTACTCCCAACCAAGTCTTAGTATAGTTTTAGAGATTACCTATGTTATGTGGGATATAGTCTCGAACGGGTCCTTGATGTTTTGGTATATATTTAAATGGTAACTAGGAATTTAAATATAGAAAAAAATTGGAATGTAATAGGTATTTTATGAAATGTTAAACAAAAATTTTAAGCTCAAATAGGTCAAGAAATAGTCTTGTCCTGTATTCGATGTCTTTTTGTGATAAAGTGCTTGAACATATCTTGTTATTTGTAAGGTATTTAAAGAGTGTTATGGGGGGGGACTAGGATCAATTGGTTTATAATATATTTAAACATGCTTTTGGCACTTCTAAAATCTTGATTACATCTTAACAGTTATAATGTGATTTTTAGAACTTAACAGAGTGTATAAAATGGTAAAAGTGTTCCATATTGTTTTTTTATTTAGTCATGACCTAATTAAAACTTAGATGTATTCTAAAACATGTTTATGGCCTTTCTTGTTGCCATTTTTAAAGGGAATGACTGAGATGAATGTGGAATGATAGAGCATGATAAAATGACATTATGGCATAATAGAGATCATCCATTACCATCCATTTAAGCATATCAACATTCTTGGAGTTGGCTAGATGGAAAATGTATTAGACTATGTATTGTTTCATTTTATTTATATGTAGGTAAGTAAGAGAGTACCATTTAAAAGGCATATGTGTGTGTAAATTAGTAACTGAAGTATATTATTTCTTCCATGTTTATTCAAATCAACAAGCCAAATTTTGGGAATGTATACATTTGAATTCCATTCTATATGAAAGCAAATTTAAATATTTATTATATAAATGTTAGTTGTTTGAACAAATTCATGTGTCCATCCAAATTATTAAACCTTGTAATCATATAAAATGAAAAAATTGGTAACTTGAACATGGTTAATTACATCCAACCCATAGGTCCCTCTTGCTTACTCTCATGAACCTCTTAGGCTTATTTTCACTGATTCCCAATCATCTGTAACCTTCTAAACTAGATCCCTCCTAAGATAGGAACATCTTTTCATTACCAATCCATCTTTCTAGGTCTCATCTACCCAGGACAATAGCACCACACTAGGGCTATAATGCCAATGCCACTCCTATCCACTTTCAATACTATTGTCCAAGATCATTTCTAACCCCAATGATCAATTCCTTCTAATTTACCATCCTTATCCTTGTCAGATTAATGTGAGCAAATTCAATCCATGAACAATATATCCCTATAATATCCCATTCAAAGATCATTTCAAAATAAGGTTGGAAAATATTATCAATTAAGAAATAATACAAGCAAGACTACTTAAGCACATTTCCCTATTCTTTACATATAGCCATCCAATACTATTTCCAACTTATTCAAAACCTTACACCAGTCCCTAGTCATCTCAAGCACACCCAATTTAGAATTTTCTTACATTATCTTATCACAATTACACCAATCACTTTCAAAGGGAGAACTACATATGGCTTGAACCCTCTTTAGAGTATTGGTATGTAGGTAGCATTCCCATACAAGGGGTGTGGATCCACATCTAGTGAATATTACACATAATAACCCCCCCTTTTATTTGAAATTGGACAAAGTATAATTGAAGATAGGGGTTGAAGAGAAAATATACTCTATGAGGATATATACAAACATTTATCTACCAAAACTTTAGAGATAGGGTCATACAAAACTACTGAATAAAACCTAGAAAACTGAGATCCTTAGGACAATAGCACTGGACAAGGAATACAACATCGATGCCACTCATGTCCACTTTTGGTGCTACTTTCAATCAAAAACTGAACTTCAAAATCCTATTTATCATAGTATTCTAGGTTTGCATAATGAATATTAGATCTTGTCTTAGTCAGATCAGGATAGTTTAAGCTATGTCTTATTTTCTCCCTCTTCTTACTATTTTTTATAAAAGCTCTAATTGCTAATAAATTTCAAAAATTAATAGATTATTTACCACATATTATTTATTGATTTATCAATCTATACCCTTTAACTAAATTAGGAATAAAACCCTGAATATTTCCTAAAATTATTAAATCATTTGGTGAACCTAACTTACTTCGTTTGCATATAAAAACCCAAGAAACCCTAGAGTAAAATTCCTACTAATTTTTCATATAAATTTTCAAATTTTTACTTGAATATTTAAATCATAAATTTATTTCAAATTTTAAAATTTAGTAGTAAATTTTAAAATAAATTTTCTTTCAAACCCTAGTTGCCCATACTAGGTCACAGTATTTTTCAAGTAATTTTCCAACAATTTTTTAAATTTTTTCTAGTATATTTAAATAATAAAATCCATTCAAAATTCAATAGTAATTTTTAAAAAAAAAATCTCAAAAACCCTAGCTACACATACTAGGTCATATTCAATAAGCATTTTCCAATAACTTTCTAAAATTTTAGTTACATATTTAAATCAAAATCTAATTTCACTTTCAAAATTCCATAGTAATTTTGCAAAAATATCATTATCAAAACCCTAGTTTCATATAGTATCTATTATTTGCTTTTTGAGGTATCACCTTACATGTTTGTGAACTTTATATCTTTTTTACACAATTTTCAATCCACTACTTTTAGGACTCTACATTTTATATATTCAATAATTGCCTTTTCTAGCACTTTGCTTATTACAAATTTTTGTAAAAAAATAAAATATATTTAAAACTGTTTTCCTACCCTAAAAATAGCCCAATACACCTATTTTAATGAAACTAATAAAAGGGAACTTCAAGAACTCTTAACTAAACACCCTGACATGCAAGATGACATACTTAAAATACTACAAGAAGAGAAACAAAGAGTGAACAATGGTCAAACTTCCAAAACCAAACAACAGCCAGCTAAAAATTACACTACAAGGGCAACCATGTCTCAATAACCCCCTATAATAGCCCAACCTACTTCTATGCCACCAGTTATAGCTAGTACATCCCTATCTCATGATGTGGTAGCTGTTATGCAAGAGATTAGATATCTTCAATCCAAGATGTTACATCTTGAGCAAGGTGCTTCTAGACCTACATAGGATTTGAAATCTTTTGCCCTATCACATACACCTTTGGGATGTCACATTACTTTCACACCCTTGCCAGAAGGTTTTGTTCAACCCAAGCTTACTCATTATGATGGCAAGGGTGATCTAGAGACACATTTGAGAGATTTTCATGCAACATGTTTGGACTATGTACCAAATGACTAGCTACTTACCAATATCATTTCATGAAGCCTAAAGGATTATGTTTTATAATGGTTTTATAGTTTACTAAATCAGTTGGTTAGTGTATTAAATCCTTTAACTAACATATTCTTAACTCATTTCAGCATTAGCATTGGTGACAAGGTTTCATACACCTAAGTTACACACCAAAAACAAAGATCAAATGAGAATCTCATAGATTATGTTCTTTGATATAATACTATCTTGGATAAGATGACTATCCCCATAGATGATCAAGAGTTACAAGATATCTTCAAATAGAGTCTCTTACTAGCTTTTCATGAATCAATTATGTTCAAAATATTCTCTTCCTTCACTAAATTGTGTCATGTACTAAAGTAGAGAGAATTTAAGTTAATTTAAATGGGCAAACTCAAGTACATAGATATCTCAAAATAAACCACCAAGAGTAAAAAAAAGTCCCATATAAGGTCAAGGTTAATGATAACAAGACTCAAAATCAACTGATAGTTAGTGCAACTTTAGAGTCCCCTCAGTGTGTGGTTTTATCAACACCTCCTCAGCGTACATTTACCAATCTACCAGTTTCTCTAGCCACAATTTACAATAGTTATTGGATTATAACATCATATCTCTCCCTCCTATTAGGGAAGTTGACCCAAAAAATCATCTTCCATAAGGATATGATCAACATGCATTTTGTGATTTTCATAGGGCACCAGGCCATATAAAAATAGATGCATCAGTTTAAGACACAAGATACATGATTAAAATAAGGCAATCATATTGATCCAGGCACTTCAATTGAGCCTCCTCAAGCAAAGAAAACACAAGATAAAACTTTGATAATATTCTCATAACCTTTTCCACAACATTCCACACAATAGATAGGGGATAAATTATGGGTTCACCATGTATATCATGCACATCCCCCACTAGATACATATAAGGCACCTTAAATTGAGTTACATCCTTTGATAAACATGATTGGTATAATTATAGAGTTATTTCTAGACCTTCCATCTCCTTCTCAAATTAGGAGATCATTGATGATGATACAAACTATCATGCACTCTTTATTAGAGCTCACATTCATAATCATCCTATTCATAGTGTTCTCATAGATAATGGATCTAGTGTAAACATGTGCACTATGATATTATTATAGTATTTGGTATATTTAGAGAAGGATATTACATTGATAGACATAATTATCAGTAGATTTAATGGGCATATACAGAGTTCATTAGGTGAGATTTTACTTCCTCTATAGGTTGGTCTAACACATGTGTTCACACCATTCACTATTATTCCCAGTGTAGGAGTTTTTGATATGTTACATGGTCAACCATGGATTCAAAAAATTCAAGTATTACCTTCTATAGTTCATAGATGCATGAAATTCATTCACACTAATTAGGTTATTATAGTCGGTGGAGTTCTATATGAGTTACCACTCCCCACTTTAGAGCCATATTTTATAATACATTCACCAATTTTAGTTTATCTTCTAGTTCCAGTTTTTCCACTAGTTATAGTTCTTCCTCTAGTATAGATTTAGACATAGTTGAGGCATCCATCGTCAACATAGATATTTCATACACCTCCACAACTTCAGTATTATAGATCACTTCCAGCTACAATGTTCACACCCAGGGTACTATCATTGAGATCTCATGCATATACTCACAAAGCACATGTTTAGAGAACTTCTCCTACTACCAGATGGGTCCCTAAGAGCCCTACAGTTTCATCCACTTTTTAGAGTTATAGGAAGACCCCATAGTTGGTTTTTACCTCAAATATTTCAAAGCATTTATAGCATATATAGCTTTCAGAGCCACAGTCTAAGCATTTCCATCATGCTTCATGATTATGCACTATTCTTCTCCTTGATATAGGACACCATGATAGGGAGTCTCCCATGAGACTCATTAGTTAGTATCATCCTTTCCCCAATTACTTGTACATTGTTTCTTAGTATTTATTATACATAGTCTTTATATGGTTGCTTGTACATAATTCTTAAACATTTAAAAAATTCAAAAACATGCAAATAAATCAAAAACACCAAAAAATATTTCAATTATATGCATCATCCAGGATTTACATTTCTACTATCATTATAGACTTACATTTGTTGTTCTATGCTATTGTTTATCAATTTATCTACATTACCATGCTTCACTTGATCTCCTTCGAGTGTGTACAATGACATTCAATTCTTTGATTGCTTCACTCTACCCATTGAGGGGGCATCCTACTTATACATCAAGACATAAATCAATATACATACCCACTAGGGGCATATTCTATATGACTACACCATCCAGATTATGTCATTCCTACACCACACACTCTAGTTATCATTTTGATGTACATTACTTACTAGCTTACATAGATTACTCTATCGACACTCATTAGTATATAACACTTGTGTATTTCCTAGCATATACCTGGTCTTGTACTAACATGTCTTGCATACTTTCCCTCTTGTTTTTATTAGTTATATATGATTGTATTTATAATTATCATAGGTTTTCCTTCTTTTTTATGCATAGCTAGATATGATTGCATTTTTTAGTTCCTATTTTGTCTCTAGAATGTGCTTTAGGACATTTTCCAATGTCCTTTGCTTCTATGTATTGTGTGTTGCTTAGGACATTTTCCAATGTCCTTTTCTTCTATTAATGTGTGTGTCTTTGGACATTTGCCAATGTCCCTTGCATATATTCTTCTATGTGATTATGGATTTCACACCAACTTGTTTGTTTCAACTATATGTATATGTGGCATTTGAAGATGCCTTGTATGCTTGCTTTCTAGTTTGAGTGATATGTGCTCATGTCCCTTATTTGCTTGGCCCCTTGGCCACTCTTGTACACTTCTTTCTTCTTGCCTTGTGTGCTTGTTTCTTGTTTTCTTCTCATCATTTGCAATGCCATGATCCATATCATGTATTAATATTACCTTCTTGGATGCCATGATGGACATCATGCTCTATCCTTCCAACTAGCAACTAAAAACTAATAATTAACTAGACTATCATTTCTAGTTCAATACATTGCACATGCTTTTACATTATCATAACTAACTAGGAATACCCCCATTAATCTAACAATCTATCAATACAAACCATGATATATCTTGAGATATCTTGTCAATTATCATTGCTATATCATATATTTTGTAGCATAACACACTTGCAAGGCTATTTATTATGAGGGATGTCATTGCAGGGTCTCAACTCAAAAGAAGGGGAAACAAACATGGGTTTTTTCATAGATATCAGAGCTCCTATCAACTAAAAAATCTAATTTTAGAACACTCAAAATAGAAACCAGACATCAAACTAGTCAAAATAGACTGAGTAGATAGTTAAGAATCAAGAATAGTCATCATATTTGGCCTAAGACAATGGCAATAAGACTAGACTATAGTGTTGGTGGAGCCTCTATCCATTTATAGGACTCTTTTCTAAACATTAGAAAAATTATATTTTCCAAAAATAGATAGAAAGGTAATTTTAGTTATAGTTTTATCAGCTACAGTTTAGACTAGATTTAGTAGTTTCAGTATAGTTTTTCTCAAAAAATATAGATATAAGGGGCATCATGCATGGTATGATGGCTCTCACTTCCAATTTTAGATAGGGTAATTAGTAAAACTTCTAGAGAAAAGTCCATGTTGTAGACATCAGTGATTGGGGACAATGTGTAAGGCACATTTGTTCATTTTCTTTCCTAGTTCAGTGTTATCCAGACATTCTTAGTAGTTGCATACCTTATTCCATCTATAGGTGGTTGTCATAATTTTAGAGTGGCTTTCATATAATACTATGCTCCACATTCCTAAGTTTTGAAGTTCCCAAGTGGATTCCACATAAGCTAGATTCTCAGTTTTAGAGTGGCTTTCATACAAGCCTAATCTCCATCTTTTGGAGTGGCTAAGTGTGGCCTAATTTCAAATATACATTTATTTATCTAATCCAACATTGTCAGATCATAGTACATTCATGGGATTCAATATCCATCTCATATGACATACATTTCATATTGGTATCAGTTCATAGCTTCACTTCATGGGGCAATGATGGAGACAAAGGTTTAGCTAGCCTTTGTATTCTTGAGCCACATATTCAAAGGGATTAGACACATAGTATAAACATTGATTAACACACGTATGACCACCTATCTTTACTTAGTAGGTGATGATGGAGCAAAAGGGATAGATTTTCCATTCTTGAGCTACCTTTTAGGGAATTGAGAACTCTATTCACAATAATACTCTTGGTATAATATCATCCAACATTACTCAACATTGCTCAAAATCACAATAGATTTACACTTCATAGCATACTCTCTCTATGAACACACATCATCACATAGATTCATGAGTTTCACCCTTGTAGGTAGTTTAGGTAAACTTTCAATTTTTTCTTTTATCCTAGTATTTCACTTTACTGCATCACTAGAATAAAGGGGGGTAAATGTAGTCATATAGAATGAAAAAATTGGTAGCTTGGGCATGGATAATGACATTCAACCCATAGGTCACTCTTTATTTCTCTCATGACCCTCTTAGGATTGTTTTGATTAATTGTCAGTCATATTTAGCCTTCTAGATTAGATCTTAACTGAGCCAAGACCCTCTTTCCATGACTAATCCATCCCTTTAGGTCCCATATACCTAGGACAATAGCACCACACTAGGAATATAACACTAATGCCACTTTTTTCAAATTTTGGTGTTATTATCCAAGATCATTTCTGGACCCAATAGTTAATTCCTTCTAGTTTCACATCCTTATCTTTTTCGGCCTAAAACAATCAAATTCAATCCATGACCAATAGATACCTATAAAAGCCTATTAAAAGATAATTTGAAAAAGGGGTTGCCAAATATTATCAAGAAAGCAAGAATATAATCAAGAATACTCAAGCACATTTCCTTATTATCTATATATAGCCATCTAATACTATTTCTAGCTTATTCTAATCCTTACACTAGTCCCTAGTCATCTCAAGCACACCCATTTTAGCATTTCCTTGCATTCTCATATCATAATTGCACCAATCACTTTCAATAGAGAACTACATATGGCTTGATCACTCTTTGGAGTATTGGTATGTAGGGAACATGCCCAAACAAGGGGTGTGGATCTATGTACAGTGGATATTACACACACTAACCCCACCCCCCCTCCCCCTCTTATTTGAAATTGGCCAAATTACAATTTAAGAATGGTTTTGAAGAGAAAATATACTTTATATGGATCTCTATATAATTTTGAATTTTTAAACTTCAGAGATAGGGTCACACAGACCTATCAAACAAAACCTAAAAAGCTTAGATCCTCAGGAAAATAGCATTAGATAAGGACTACAGTGTTAGTGCCAATCCTATCCACATTTGACTCTATTATCCAATAAAAAAATGAAATTTAAAATCCTATTTGCGATAGTATTCCAAGCCAACATAGTGAATATTAGATCTTGTCTTAGTTAGATTAGCACAATTTAAGATAAGATTTATTTTCTCTCTCATATTACTATTTATTGAAAAAGCTCTAATTTCCAATAAATCTCACACATCAGTAGCTTATTTACCACATATTATTATTTAATGGTTTATCAATCTAGATCATTTAAATAAATTAGGAATAAATCCCCCAATATTTCCAAAAAATGTTAAATCAAACCCCTACAACATGAGAATTAGAGAAAGAATTTAAATAGTCTCACTCTCCTTATGTCTGCACCAATATGTATATCGTTGTTCAAGTTTTTAAGTCATGATCACCAATGGATAAACCTTTTCTTGTAAGTTAAAATTACACAATGTTCACATTTGAATTAGGGACTATAATTTGAAATTAGACATGTTTATTCTGCCTCTAAGAGGGTGCAACATAGTTTTCAAAGCACATTGGATTTGGATAGTAGGTGTTATCCTATGGGAATTTTAAAAGATATAGATGTAATTCACTAATATGGAGTAGTAACACACATTAATATGCCTCAAACCATGATATAAAAGTATTATTATCTCTCACCATATGGATAAATTTATAAAAAAGGATATAATGGGATTGTTTCCTAGTTGTGTGCCAACTAATTAAATGAATCCTTCAATTCTAAACAACCACCATATTTATAGTAATTCTTGTTGAAGCATGATTTTTTTTTGAACTTAAAGGTTTACCCACATAGTGACTCAAAGATAATGTCATTAATTTGTTTCTAGGTAGTGTACCTCCAAACATTTGCCCTTATCAATACCCATTTATATAGAAGAATGAAATATAAAAAATTGTTAAATAATTATTATAGGCTGAATTCATTAAGCCTAGCATAAGTCCTTACTCTTATATCATATTTTTAGTATTGAAAAAATATGAATCTTATCACCTCTATATTGAATATTATGGATTGAAAAAACTCACAATCAAAGATAAGTTTCCCATTCTAGTGATTTATGAGTTATGGTGTCCCCAAAATTTCACACTTAAAAATTTTGGGTTACCCCTTTTAAAATTTATGTTTTTTGATCTTATATGATTCAGTTGTCCTTGTTTAAAATAGTCCCTTGAATAAGGCTTAGTCTTTTTTAGTTTTCATTTTGATTTCTTTCTTTTCCTATTATTTTAAATCATTCCAAAAGGTTGAAAATGTTTACCTAAGGCCATCAATGAAAAACCCATTTTCCCATCTTCCCATCTTCCCAAGAAGATAACAAAACTAAGTGTTTGAGATCAATTCTAGGCTAACTCAGATTATCCAAATAACTTTACTTATCAAATGATAAATAAGAATTCATCACAAGCTCGAGCTCTGCCACCTAGTTCAAAATGGAATTATGAAATAACTTTACTTCTCATCAAAGTTAAACAAAGTAGTTCCATAAACCCACATAGCAGTAACTAGAGTAGACCAAGGTTTTGAAGTTGCTTTAATTTTTTCAATTAAGAAGTAAAATCAATAAGGGTTCATAATTTTTAAGTACTCACAAGTCAAGACCAAATTAGGATTACAAAGTTACTTGACTTCAAAGGCGAAATTAAGCAAAGTAGTATGTGAAACATGAGAAAAATCTAAGTGCTTCCATGGATTCCCTCACACGTGTCAACTATTTTTCATAGATGTAAGGGTTAATATAAATATTAAAAATTCCACCTCATTTCCTACCTATATTTTAAGATGTTTAGCTTAGTTGTTGCCCTTGTGAACCCCAAACAACATCATTGGAGCCTCTAGAGTGATTTTTAAGAAATTCCTTTGCAACCCATTTGCATTAGAGGTATGTTGATCATTTTACCTCTAATTTCACATCTCATTTATAGTTTTTTTTTTGTATTTTTCTTTTGGTAAGTTTTCATTTGATGCCTCATAGGTTTTTCTATTATTTTCTAGTTTTGCTTACATCTAAAGGTTATTTCTGCATGTGTATAATTGTTGTAAAATATAGTAAAATCTTCAAAACAATTCACATGATTAAAAAAATAATTAAAATCCCCAAAAACATAAAAAACCCTAGCCTTTGACCTAGCATGATTTACCTAAGTTTTTCTCAACTTCTCACTTACTTAGGGTTCTGAACCCCTGTAGCTACCGTCAAGAAACCCAAAGTTCTCAAACACCTTGCCTACCTAGGATTTCAATAATAAATTACCCAAAGTTAAAAATAATTTTTAGTTTTACTTATTTGAGTTTTCCAACCGTAGTAACCTGCCCAAGCAAACTTGAAGTTGTAATCCCAGGCATACCTAGTAAACTACCCCAAAAAAGCTATAGATTTGAATTCTTGTTACTTACTCAGAGTAATTATCACTAAAAAGGTATGAAGTATCTATAACTTCCCAATATTATCATACCCTAATACTTACAATAAGTTACCCAAGGTTTTCAAATCCTTATTCTACTAGATGTTCTTGATACTTGAAGATTACTTAGGACTGTTACTTAAGACTACAAATTGATCAGTTGTTCAACCTTTCCCAAACCAATAGGTGTAATCACTAAGTGTTCAAGAGAACTTATCATGTATTCCTAGTGTTATCAAAAACAAATTTTAGGGTCAAAAAAAAGAATCAACTAAATTAGAAGTACAATAATTAGTAACTTTGATTGAAGAAGTCCCTAAACTTACACTTGAGGAATACCATGTCCAAATAGGAAAGGTACGGAAAAAGAAAATAAAGTTGTGAAATCATAAGAGCCATACATGAAGTATGAGTATACGAGGTACCCCATTGAGTCTAATATGTATCCAAAGTGTTAGAAATTAGTGACATAGATATGGGGCATGTGTCTATAACTGAGCTATTGGAGAGATCCAAATCTATCACCAAAATTCCACTCATGCAATTAATGAACAATAGTGGAATCCTACAAGATATAGCTTTCCCAAGTTCTGCACAACTAATTGAGTTTATCCTAGAATGTGCTAAGTATTATGATTCTCTCACAAAAATAGTAAAGGATACTGTTGGCAATGCAGTGATAAGGTTAGATGTTCACTAATTTGACTACTATTTGAATATATTAGCAAGGTCTAAAGTGCTTGATTTAATAATGGAGAAAGCTAAAAGTCAATGGGAGAGTAAGACATTAGATTACATTAAGTTAATAAACACTAATTATCTAACAAAAGCAAAGTAGCGTTCAAGATTTCCAAAGAAAATAGTAAGATCTGATTTGGTTTAGGAAATTCATGATATCACTTAATTATTATGTAGAATAAATGGAGAGAAGAATTCTAAGTTATTTTGAAACTAGATATATGTATAAATTATGGATATTGATGTTAATAGGAGTTCTACAATGATTGAATTATCAAGATTGATAAGTGATAACATTGACCACCAATTGCGTAATGTATTGTATAATTTTGATTTTAAGATGACTTCATAACTAGTAAATGCAACAACATCAAATGAATCCTTTTCTAGGTTAACTACAAAAGGGATGTTGGAAAAAGAGCCTATATAAGAATACTACCCCAATTGGTTATTTTAGAATAATTCAAGCATTATAAGAGAGTAAATAATGGATTATTTTATGAAATCATCTATAATTTGAATGTTGATTTAAGGCCCAAGAAAGTTTCTAATGTAGCTTGGGAAGCAGTTTCTTATTTTGGATGCATCTTCATTCAATTCCTTAGTTTCACACACATCAAATTTGGTAGTTTCTCAAGTACAATAATAAAATTTCCAAGGTATCCTAGTAACAAATGGATTCTCATGGAGTTGTGTAGGTAGTGAGTATAATTACATGACTTATAGTCAAAGGTTCACCATCCCTTAGTTAGTTTTCCCATTTCTATTGGTAACTATCATTTTGAAAGAATCTATAAAGCAAATAATGTGTAAAAAAATATGTATCACAACTACAATCAAACCCACTTTGAAGTTAGAGAAAATTTTGATTATAGAGGCATAACCCAAAATATAATTTATCTTGAGTATATGCATATTCCTACACTTGAAAACTTTTGGATTGATTGTAAGGATGAGTTTGAAGGAAGAAAAAGAGACAATAGTAAATTGATTGTTGAGCATATTCATTATTTTGATTTACAAATAATTCCTAAGGACATGGAAGATGATGGAATAGTAACTAGTGATTCCTACCATGTAGTAGGAGGAGATAATGCTCCACTTTTAGAGACTTTTTGGTACGGATCAATTTAAAATTATTGTTGAGAGAAATTCTATGGTCCTTGTCATGAATTCAACATGGCTTCTTAATAAGGGATATTTCATGAAGGATTTAATGACTAAAACCAATCAAGTAAGTCAGAAGAGAAAAGTGTTACAAGGAAAAAACATTCAAGAGTCTAATAATAAATTGAAGTTGAAAAATAATGTTGATGACACCTACTCTGTCATCAAGGATAAGGAACCAGTTCATCCATCTATCACTTCACCTCCTCTGGTCCCTTCCATATATATTTCTCCTCCCATAATTCCTAAATCTACTACACCTACCATAGATCCCTCAACACTCATGCCACCTCTAAAGACTCATAGTATCAAGCCTCAAAAGAAACCCATTCAGAAGGAGATTGATGTTCTTTCTACTCTTCCTCCATCTTGTTCACCTACTCCTCCACCTCCACCTCCTTTAGATGATCAACCTGTTGTCTCCAAATCTTGCACCCTAGAAGAGAGTGTTTAGTCCTCTCTTAGATTTAGGCAATGTTGGGACATTTATAAGAATGTGTGTGTGCCTATAGGTGGAAATGAACCTATAATTTTGAAGGGATAGTTCCCTATATGTGTGTCTATAAATCAACCACTATTTAAACTAGCTTGATAAAGGGAAAAGGGTTATAAATGCATAAGGGAAATATGATCTAAAAATGGTGATGCATGAAAATTATACTCCATACGAATGTCATACATGATTGCATGATATAGTAGAATGCAAGCCTATTGCCAAGATATGAAAATTTATAACATAAATGTTTCAATGTAGAGGTGAGATGTATGAAATCACATAAGGTAAATAAATTGAAATACAACTTGTATAGTTTAGAAAAGGTTATACACATGCAAAATCTCATACATTTGGATGCACTCTACATGACCTGTTAGACTAAAAATCTTTCTCAAAATGTGAAGGACAAAGGACACAAGGATCAAACCATCACTTGTCAATTTGTGTCTCTTTCACACTCAGGCAATTGTTTAAAAATTGAAATGAATAAACCTATGCTTGATTTCTTAAAGTCAAGAAATGACAAAATAATTCAATAGGGCTTTACTATACTTTTGTGGATCCCTTTTACACTAGCCTAAGGGATATATTTATAATAAAGAGAAGAGAGAAGAAGAAGTATTTAGCACCAAAAAGAGGAATAATTTATATTAGAAGTCTCCATCTTTAGTTGTAACTAACATTGTTGATGATGCTCATTAGGGCATTCTGATTGATCCATGTCAACCTCTTGAATGCCCTTGGCTTGCCCTCTTGGAGATGATTTTCAATAGCTACTTAACAAAATATATCTATTTGGAGATGGCACCAAAAAAGGTTATTGCCAATGGAGCCACCTATTGGAGATTTGTTTTGGTGCCCAACTATTTCTCCTTGGCTTGTCATGATGCACAATGGCATGGAAAGAAGTTGTTTTTATTCTATTTGGCTTTGTCTTTCCTTTTTTATTAGTCCTCAAGGAATGAATCAGATTGGTGATTCTAAGTCATTGATATGCTAGGCATGGATTCCTATGGATCATCCTCCATATATTTCTAACTCATTGACTCTGCTCTAGCTCATGCCACATGGTAGCTTCTCATTTGTCTGAACATGATCATGGTACTAGCTTGTTGAACTAAGTTTGTTAATCGAAGTAGCCTTGGAAACTTGATTTGCACTTGTAGACCCATTCAAGTTTTCTAATCTGCTTTAATTATAAAGTTCATAAGTAAATATTTTGCTTAAACTTGATTTAAACCTGTAGACCCATTTGGGTTTTTGAGCCTCCTTTACTTCAAACTTTTCTAGCAAGAAGACTTCAGACTTTTAGAACTCAATTACTTCCCAATGGTTAGTCTATCATCCTAAAGTTGATGTCTATCTACCTATCACTCCACCATATAATTCCTTTGGGTATGTTTCTTGTAGCCTTTTTCTCAGGTTTTTTCCTTTGGATTTTTGGGAAGTGTCCCTTCAAACTTTTTTGAAGGGCCTTTGGAAGCAAAAGTTACCCTTTGGAAAATACTGAAGTGCTATTTTGAAAGAGAGTGACCCTTTAAACTTTTTCTAAGGGTACTTTGGAATCAAAAGTGACCCTTTAAATAATCTAGAAGAGCACTTTTGAAAGAGAGTGACCCTTCAGACTATTCCAAAGGGCACTTAGGAAGAAAAAGTGACACAAAGTGTCCCTTTAAAAAAAATTCCAAAGGGAAGTTAGAAGAAAAGTGGACCTTAAAATTTTTCCAAAGGGTAATTTGAAGACAAGGAAGGAGAAAGACAAGGAAGGAGAAATACAAGGAAGGATAGACAAGGAAAATACTAAACAATATCTTGAAATGAGAGATACACTTGTGCAGTGTTGGCTTAGAACAAAAGTGAATAAGGAAACTGTATTTAATCAATTTTCCAAGGGAAAATTGGCTAACATTATTAGTGATTCCTAGGGGAGGCATGCCTACTATGCAAAAGACCAATCACTTAAATCCTTCTATTAGGCATGGAGTCACACATATAGGATGCAAAGAAAACTGAAGAAGCTTTGACCCAAGAGCACATAGTTGGGTGAATAAACACACAAGGTAAAGTCACTCACCAAATAAGAGGAAGGAAAGATAATACTTATATAAAAATGAACTTAGGGAAAGTAACAAAAAACAAAACAAAGAAAGTACACATCCAATGAAACAAAGGAAACACACCTAAACTAGTATATAAAAGAAGACAAACAAGGGCTAGTAGCAAGATTTCAAGTGCATCCCATTCACAGGGATAGGCAACTCTTCTCCATTTATTTTAGAAAATTGAAATGATTTGATTTACTTGCACTTGTTGATGATGTAAGGGCCACTCCATAATGTGTCAAACTTTGTATGCATGCCTATTTTTGCTCTATATTCATCCCACTTCAAAACCAAGTAACCCTCTTTAAACACTCTTACACTTGTCCTTTTGTCAAAGGATCTCTTCATGAGCACTTGATGGTGATCCATAGCCTTATGTGCATCATTCCTTACCTCCTACAACTACATTAGTTCTATCAACCTGACTTCCATTGGAGTGTTTTCAAGTAATTCCAACTATTGTGAAAGTTCATGGGTAGGGAGTTATTAGGATATGGATAACCTAGCTTCTAAACAAGTATAAAGGGAGAGTTACCAATTGATTTATTAGGATAAATTCTATCTACCCATAGATCTATCTTTAGCTTGTTGTGTCAATATCTTTGATTGTTCTCCAATGTTCTCTTGATTATTTTGATGAGGTTCTTGTTGGTAGACTTAGCCAATCCATTACCTTGAGGGTGAAAATTGGATGAGGTGCTCAAATGAACTCCATTATTTGATACCCAATCATAATTTTTAACACTTATGAAAGCAAGTGTATTATCTAAAATGCTGACATGGGGAACTCCAAACCTTGTCATAATGCTATCATAGAACTCCAAGATAAAATTTTCATTTATCTCCTTTAATGCAATATCCTCTACCCACCTTGTGAATTAGTCCATAGTATTCAATATCCATTTGTTTCCAATAGTTGATAGAGGGTTGATCATGCCAATGAAATTGAGACCCCATTACATGAAAGGCTAGTCCACTTGGATATGTTTCAATAAAAGGGCTACAAGCTTCTGTTTGCCTATAAAGAGGGCATATTGATGACACACCTTAGCCTAATGATAATTTTCTTTACAAATACTAGGCCAATAGTAACTATCCATCATTATCTTTGTAGTTGTAGTTCTAGGAGATAAATTATCTCCATCAGTGCCATTGTGAAACTTTTCTAGCAACATATCAAATTGGTCATTGTCAGCACATCTCAATAGCACACCATTTATGTCCTTTCTAAAGAGAACATTATCATCAAGGCAATAGGAAATGGTTTTGAGTCTGAAATATCTCCTTTGAGACTCGTTCAAGCTATTGGGATACTCATCATTTTGAAAAAAACCAATGATGTCTTGTGTCAAACTTTGAGATTTCATTTGATTAGCTAGTTGGGGGTGAACTTGGTTAACCAAGGCTTCCTCTTTTTGCTCTTGAATATCTGAAGCTAAATTCTCACAAAATCCTCTTCCTCTTACCAAGTTCATCACTTTAATGTTGATGTCATACTCCATCACCTTTGTAATCCATCTAGCTCTCTTCTCATTGAGGTCTTTGCTTACGAGAAACTCCTTGATGCTAGGATGAGAAACCATGACATGTATCTTATTGTTGGAAACCATGTGCCTAAATTTCTTCAACCCTTTAATCACTATTAGAGCCTAATTATCAATAAAAGAATACCTAACCTCGTAATCCTCCAACCCTTGGCTGAAGAATGTAATTGGTTGCTCAACCTCTTCATCATTCTTCTACATAAGCATAGCTAAGATCATGTCAAGGTTAGAAAAGGTGTAAAGTATGAAATCCTTAGAAAAAATTAGGTTTAAGAGAGTAGGAGATTATACAATTACTCTCTTTATTTCCTCAAAACTACTCCTACCTTTCTTTGTCCAAGCAAAATCTTGGTTCTTCTTAAGCATGGCTATGATAGGCTTTACCACAGTTGCAAAGCTTAGAATAAACATCCTTATAAATTTTATTTTCCCTAAGAATATTTTTAGTCCCTTATTGTACTAAGGTAAGGACAAGCCTAGGATAGCCTCAATCCTTTTAGGGTTAATAGCCAAGCCTTCCTTTAAAATGATATGACCCAAAAGCTTGCCTTCATGGATAGTAAAGATGCACTTCTTTAGATTAAGGGATATTACATACTCCCTACATTTATAAACACCTAACTTAGGTGTTCCATGTGATTAGTAACATCCTTTGAAAAAATGGTTATATAATCAAGATACACCAATAAAAACTTATTAATTAGACCTTTAAAAGCCATGTCCACTGCCCTTTGGAACATGGCTCTAGTATTTGATAAACCAAAATGCATCTTTTTATAGGCAAAGGTCCAACATTTCATACTGAAGGTTGTCTTGAACTGATCTTCATTTACCAATATCTGATTGTAGTCTAAATAACCATCAATAAGTGAGAAGCATTGAGAACCTAAAACAACTTGTAGAATCTACTCCATGGAAGGCAATAAATAGTGATCCTTAAGAGACACTCTATTAAGATCTAAAAAATACACACATAGTCTAATTTATCCATTATTATTATGGACAAGTAAAATATTAGCTACCTAATTCAAGTGATTGATAGGAAATATAATCCTAAACTCAATCAACTTGGTCAGCTCCATCAGCTCTTCTATCTTAAGATTGATAGGCCTTTGCTTCTGCCTAACCGATTTAGCTCTATGTTCTAGATCAATGGTGTAATGAGTTAAACTTGGATAAAACATTTCAAATATTTGTATTCCCAAGAAAATATATCATGGAACTCTTTCTATAGTTTAACAAAGGTCTAACTTTTAGACAAAGAACAAATTTTACTAATCTTTAGGAGCTTATCCTTGTAAATCATGACTCTTTCATAGTTCTCCTCCTTTGTTGACATGCTCACTCTTTCCTTCTTATTATGGTCATCCTCATTGAAATCACTCTCTAAGGTAATTAGACCCTTAGGTATTTTTTTCATCTTTAGTTGAATGATTTTCTCCTCATACTAATCATGTAATCTTCTTTGGTTTCTTGAGGAGAAACCTTCCTCTTTCTCCAAGAAGTGTGCAATGTGTTCATCACTTTCAAACACCTACCATGACACTTCATTATTTGGGATAGAGGGTATCAAAATGATCTTGATATGGTATTGATCTTTCTTTTTTCCCACATCAATATCTGTATCAAACCTTGTACCAATGGAAGCCAATCTATTAGCATGCTTGTTGGAATCCCTTAGTATGGGATGTATGTTGAAGGCATCAAAGTGTTCGAGCAAGTCCCATACCCTATGATTATATGATTTAAGTAAATTATTTTTGGGTGAAACTTGAATTATTACTTGGTGGATGACCAAATCACTATCTCCAAAGACTTTTAGATTCTTGATTCCTCTTCTCTTTGTCCATTGGAGACCATGGACTAGACCTTCATATTTTACTACATTACAAGTGTAACTAAAGTGGAATCTATAAGAGGATTAGTATTGATTATTTGATGTAGAAACCAACATAATTCCATCCCCTACACCTAATTTTATTCTCAAGCTATCAAAAAAATTTCCCAAATTCCTTTAAGCTCATGATCTTCATTAGTGAGTAAAGGAATAGAAACATCTTTCTCACGCATGTAGTAAACTCCCAAATCAGTATCTTAAATGAAAGTATATGGATCAAGTCCATGTGTTTTAGTGTTTGATTTTTTAAGAAAAATATCAAAAATACCTTTAAGAGGGAAATATGTTTCACCATTTTTGACACCTTCTTCTTCTTTATTCATTAGACAATTCTGAGCTAAATTTATTTCCATTTATGGCTCAATATAAAACCTTACTAAGGGCTAACTCCTTATATTCACCTTGGTCCCATATGTTTTTTTGAAAGATAGAAAATACAAGTTAGTAGAAAGGTATCCTCCTATCTTGCCTATAAAATTCCTTGACAAGCAGATAGTAAAATGGGCTGGAAGGTCTACCACTACAATGTCTGACAAAATTAGAAAACTTGGGCAGTCATGTAAAAAGACTTTCAAATGTTTGATCAATCCCACTATTTTGGTTGGAATACCATCAATTTATAATAAACCTTTACTATTTGGCTCATATTTCAACCCCAATTTGTCATCCACCACTTTAGGCATGGTAATGGTACTTGCTCCACTATCCATAATGCAATTATGGACTAGCTTGTCTCCCATAATGAGGCTGAGATAGAAGGATGGACACTTTTCAAACTTGGTATGGGGTTATAATACATGGATTAGGTCATTGATAAGGGATAAACCATTGTGATTTGAATTTTGAGGGTTTACATGAATGTTTTTAATCTATTCCTACAACATCTCTTTCTGACTAGGCATATGTAAGACTTCCCAAAGAGATTTTTGTCTTGGCTTTCTTCAAATAATAAATAATTTTTAGAGAGGTAACATTCACCTTTTCTTGGAACTTTGAAGCTAGATAAGTAATCTAAACTTGCTATGCTATAGGTTTGACAATCCTACTTGCAATCTATTTTTTTTGAGGAGCTTGACTTATAGTAGGTACATCATTAGGATTCACACTTTGTGGCCTTGAAGAGGCATCACTTGGAGTTACATGCACTCCTTGATATTCTCCCAACACTCTCTTCTTAGATATTGCATTAGATGTAATTGACATGCTTTGATTTAATGCATAATCATCTTTATCTTGAATATTCATCATCCCAATAGTTTGGCCACTACCTTCTCCATGCATATCCCTTTGGCTAGGACATGCTTCTTCTAACATCATGTAAGGAGTGTCCTCCTCTTATGTTTCCATACATTGGATGGATACTCCATCATCATGTATGAACTAACCTTAAGGTTTTCCCCATTGGTCCAAATGATCTTCTCCTTGAACTAGGTTAGTATGCACTGGACCAACAACCTTCACAGGAAGAGTGGAATTAATAATCCTCTCCCTTGGTAGTTGTATTAGGGTGGAGATCTATATCCTTGTTGAGGATAATATTGATGATTAGGTAGATCACTCATCTAAAACTAAACTTGTTTGAGCTGAGCTGGTAATGATCAAATGTCTTCATCCTTATCCACAACATTATCCACCTTATTGGGGAAGGCTCTTGGCTTCACATTGGCATTAGGAAATTGTGTTATGATCAAAGCTTTAATTGAATTATGGGATAGTAAAGGCATGGAAACTCTTGTAAGAAGATTTCTAGCCTATATTAAGCTATTCTCCGCTTCAATGGCTAGCTCATATGAACCTAGTAGAGTGACGTGAACAAGGAATTTTACTAAGAAGAGGAGATTAGTATTCTGTTAGTGAATGAAACCAAATAAAAAACACACTAAATTAACATCTTCATGCCTAGTTACTAGGGTCAACTTAGTGAAGATAAAAAAATTAACAAAACATAACTAAAATACAACAAACACACATTTCTTACATTCCTTGATGCTTCAAGAGTGTTCTTCGATTGACTTGCTTAGTTTGTGCTCATGAAGTCCTTGTCAATGGAGGCTTGGCTACCTCTATCTATCCTTGGCACCTTGTGGCTTTGGATTGGATTGGCTCAATATTTTGGCATGGTAACACTAGTTTGCATGAAGTTTTTAGAACTAATCTTGCATTATAAATTTTCAAAAATTAAGCTTTAGAAATGATGTGGTAAGGCCTCCTATTTATAGATTTTTAAAAATGACTAAAATCAACTTGAACCATCCATCCTGAGATGAAGATGTGTGGTTGAGGATTAATCCAATTTTTCAATTAAAATTGATAAATAGGCTCATCAATAATTGGGATAAAGGAATAATTAAGAGGCATGGAGGGCTTTGATGATGCAGGAGAGGCATGAATCTTAATATTTGTGGCATTTATGGCCTAGGGATGTCTTCCCAAGAAATGAGGTCATCTAATGATGCAAATATTCAATATTAATTTCTAAAAAAAATTTCATGGAATTATTAATTAGGCCTTGATTTGGATTAATTATCTCTTAAGCATGTTTAAGAACATTGTGCACAAATCACTAAAATTGATCAAAATGCCTTGTTATTGGTCCAAAATTTGACTAGATTAGAATTGGAAAGCAATGTCAGATGCCTTGGATCCATTATCCCATTTAAGATATTATCAACAAGAAATAAAAAAGGCACATGTCTTGTGTAAGATATTTGATAGGAAAGAGCAATACAAAGCACCTAAGTGCAAAATTGGAATTTTAACTCAGAATTATCTAATCAAAATTAGTTGGTCCATAAGTTGGACTACCCCATTTAATGAAACTCTAGCCAAAATTGGCATTTGAAATGTCAAGTTCAAATCTTTGAATGTGTTTTAGTGTTTTTACGCCAAATTATGCATTTTGGTATAAATTGGCCAAAAGCCTGGTTGGAGGTTATTGGTGGCTAGATTTAGGTGTTCACAGTTTGCCCTTATTTAGGAAGGTGTTGTAAGATATAAGCACAACAATACAAATAATGAGAGATGGTATGTATGTCAAAAAGAAGATGATTGAAGAAAAAAGCTCCAAATGGTGTTTGGGAAGCCTATGATGATACCTCCTCGAGGGGTAGCCATCACATTTATTGATGCATGGGCCCTCAAAAAGAAATAAGAAGAAAGGTGGAAATTAACCCATGGTTGAGATTAATCACAATGATAAAATGCTTGCATGCATTCATGTAAAAATAATGTTGATTTTCTCAAAGGTGGTTATAATCATGATTAAAAGTCAAAATAATGATTTTCCCATAGGTAGTTATAATCACTAAGAGGACTTAGATTGGTTAAAGATGATTGTGTCCCAGTTAGGGCTTATTAGCAAGCATAACTCAAGGATATAACCTAGAATATATATTAAATATGAATAGAGGAATGAGATTGATCATTATAAATGATTTATTGTTACCTACCAATGAGGAGATGCTCATCCTAGTTAGCAATGATACAACTAGAATGGTTAATGGGTTAATTTTATCAAGGGTAGGATGGAAGGATTTGCCAAGGTCCCAAGGAGAAAATTTTGTAGCTCCATTGATTATAGACCTTCTTGAAGATGATTTTTGCTATAGCATGTGATGGTAGGCATCATGATAGAACACCATGAAGACTTGTTTGAAATATGCATAATGACTAACTCTCGATCTAATAAACACTCAAAAATAATGCACTAATGATAAAAACCATGATGATAAATGTTGATGTATGAATATGGATAGACTCAAGAATAATGTGTGTAAGGAATCACCCAATGCAAATATATAGACTGAGTTAAGGCAATATTTCTAAAAGTAAACAAATAGGTAAGTAAACAAAAAAACAATTTGAAATAAACAAATAAATAGAAAGCTTGAAAATAAAAGCAAAAAAAAAAGTATCCTAACAATGACAATGCCCCAATAAGATGGATCAAGGATAACTAACTAGGCTTAGATAGAACAAATATTTTTGAACTTTTGAAATATTTGAATGTTTTTGGAATTTTGAGGTATCTTAACTCATTATAGAATGATAAGATACATGCTAACAAAATGATGAGAGTGTTTGGATTAGGTTGCTCACAAAGAATTAAGAACTTATAGAAAGGGATACTAAGGTGATATCAACATGAATTGAGCATGACCCACATAGTCCTAAAATGATCTCAAGTCATAGTAATTCCATCCACACAAAAGGCAAGGAAAAACCAACTAGTCAAATGAAAATAGTAATGGCAGAGTGATGTGATAATGCATGATAAACAAGTGTTGCCCCCAATTTACCCATAGGAAATTATAACTAGGATATAATGGAATAGGTCAATGATACTAATTTTCCTATAGGTGGTTATAATTAGTAGCAAGACTGATGAAACACTGATTTGCCCATAGGTGGTTATAACCAAGCTCACATAAACAAACTTGATACAAGATGGAAAATGAAGAATATCTTGCTAGATTAAGTACCACACTACTTTCATAGATTGTCATTGACAACATGAATTTGATTTATTATAGAAACTTGATTGGAGTCCTCTTCTAAAAGTTTTAGGAAGAACCAAATGAACAAAAATCAAAATAGGATTAGGTAGGATGACTAAAAATAGGCTTTGGTCTAGATAGGAATGGAATGATAAGATGGTATTGTTTTGTTAAGGATAATGATGGTTTGATAAATTGGATAAAATGGTAAGAGGGTTGCCCCCAAGTGGTGGGGTGAATGGTTGGGATCTAAAATAATGGTAAATAAGCATATGTAACAATGACAATGGTAATGTGAAATGATATGGTACATGTTTTTGGCCTGGGTGTGGTTTTTGATTCTATTGTTCCTATTGATGGGGAAATGCATGTGCTAATCAACAAATGATATAAACATAATACTTGATCATGTTAATTGCTAGCCCACACCTCATCTAAATAATTTCTCTATCAAGAACTTAATACAGATTTGGATGTCAAAAATGTTGTTGTGATCTTAGTTGGTCATTAATTTTGATTCCTTCAAACATGGAGACAAGTTATCTTTGTAGCCTCTACAAAGGAAAGTGTGACCATATATGGTAAATAAGGACAAATAAGGGATGGTAGGTTTGACTATGAAATAGAGTGGTCAATGATAATTGAATGTATAATGGTGGGGAAATAAATGATCATGACTTTCAGTCACACATAATATTGTTAATGCTAGATTTGACATAATTTTGGTTGTGGCAGGGCCGAAGACTTGTTCTCTTGATAAGATCACCATATTTTTTGTTTTTTTATATTGAGAGTAGCTACCATATAATTAGGCTATAGATTGGAAGCTATTTTGATTTGATATTTGATTTTATCTTCATCAAGTAGTAAATAACTTTTGTGTTCAACTATTGGTGCCTTAAAGAGGTTTTCACCAATGAAGTTTTCTTGATTATCTTGTAGCATCTTTGAGAAGGTTTAGCTAATGAACATTGGATTTTGACTTTGATTATCTTCTAACACTTTTGAAAAAGTTTCACTAGGAGAGTGTTCTTCTGCTATATGAATGTGTTCTTGGCCTCTTTGTTCTTTTTTAATTGCTATGTCACTATGGATGTAGTTGAACAAAGTGTGATTTTTTTGATCCCAATCGACACTTGTGGGAGATGGAATGCCAATGATATGGCTATTTTGGCTGATGATAATGGCTTGTGGAATGGTAATGGAATGGGGAGATGTTTCAAAATCCTCATAGAAGATACTAGGATAACTTGTGTCAAAGCTGAAGTAATCATACTCAAAAACCATAAAAGGATAAAAAAAATGTATTGAAATTGATCTACAAGGCATGCGTAATCAATGTTGTAAAAACCATAAACATATTCTTCTTCTAAATCTAATTCAAACTCAAGGGAATTTGAATCTGATGTTGAGATTTATGTTAATTCTTATTCTAATGCTAAATTTGATGTTGGTTCAAGAATAAAAACTAACTTTAACTTTGATTCTTCATTTCATGGGTACTTTGTTATAATGATGTCTTGTTGAATATTTGATATTAGACAAGTAATAGCCTATGGTGGCATAATGGGATCCACAAAAATTGATTTATCAAAGTGAGACTCCTCTAAGATGGGAAATAGGTCAAGAGATAACTCCTCAGAGACTAGCTTGTCAATAGGAGGCTCTTGAAAAATAGGTATATGTTTGAGGTAATGATTTGACCAAAGGTGGTTATAATAATTAAAAAGTGACTTAGCAAAGACTAGCTAATCAAAGTGAGACTCTTTGATAATTGGTATAGGATCAATAGGTAATTTATCATAAGTTGACTTATCACAAATGGTTGATTCAATAGAAACATCTCAGATTAGTTGGTTCTCTTGGCCTTAGTTTTCAATGAGTTGGAAAATACTAGTTTTGAACACAGCTTAGTCTTTGAATGATTGGATGGGTTGAGGTTTGGATGGGATTGGTACTAGAGGAGGAATGACTTGTGGTTGGATAATGGTAGGGCCTTGATGAGCATGACTTCTTGCACAAGCCAAAGGACTAGGTCTTGGTATGATGAATGGGTATTGTGGAGCTTGATTTCTCACACAAGCCAAAGGATGAGGTCTGGTATAGAAATGGTTTGGCATTATGAAAATTTATTGCTTTCACAAACCAAAGGATGAGGTCTTGGTATGGGAATAATGTGACATTGTAGTCCTATAATAGAAATGGTATGATGTGGTGGAACTTGATTACTCACATAAACTAAAGCATCTAAGTCTTCTTCATAAACCATATCATCCCAGTTGTGAGTTGGCTCATAAGTTAGTTTTTGACTGTGTTCCACATGTTGATTATTATAAAGAGGGTATGGATCTATATCCCAAACAGCATTATCTATAGTTGGGTCCTCAAAGTCTTCCTCACAATCCTCTTCATACCAATCAAGGTCTCAAGTTAGATCGTAAGGTGATTCATGACTTTGTTCCCATAAATGATTATTATGAGGTGGATAGAAATCTACCTCACAAATCATATTATCATCATTAGGGTCTTGACTAAAGCCATAAAAGTCATTTTGTACAACCATTCTATCATAATTTGGATTATACATGAATCCACCATAGGTGTAGCTAGACATATCTACATAAGTGATGAAATCTCTAAAAACAAAAAGGTTTAGAGTTCTACAAACTAAAAAAAAACTATGTCCAAATGAAAAATGGCTCAAACTTGGTCTAACTTGGTCGAAAGGGTGGAGTTGTATCTCTAATGTAGTCTAAAAGTGGAGTTGTATCTCCAAAATGATTTGTGCTAGGACATGGCATAAAATAGTCTAACATCAAATGTCTAATGTCAAATTTCATATGTACAAAAGGTCAAACATTTGAATAAAAACTAACATGTCAAAGGTCTAGGTCAAAGTGTTCCAAACAAGGTCTAAACTAGGAAAGGAAAAAGTTGAGTTTTTAGATCTTTTGTCCAAATACAGAGTCAAAAGCTAGGCTCAAATAAACAGACATACGCTAAGACTTTTGGCCAAATGGTGTCAAAATATAGACTTAAAAAAAGGTGTGATGTGATTTGATTTAATCCAACAAGTTTGGAAATAAATTTGACATAAAATCAATACATAGAATCAAACATGAACTTGATCAGTTGGCATAAGGCATAATATAAAAGGATCTTTGAAGAAATATTGTGTTTTCCCAAATAAAGGCATGAACAATGATGAGGATAGGTACTAAACAAATTAACAATCAATAGTTTTCAAATTTGGGTAATCAATTATTCAAAGTTATGCAACCCAAAAGAGAAATATCAGTGTATTATCCCCATGAATTGAGGCCTAAACAGAAATCAATTAATGTTTGAATCCAAAATTGACAAGGTTAATTGAAAACTCAACATTTAAGACTAGGATTTGACCAAATAAATTAGACAAGATTAGATAGCATGATGACACAAGACAATGGTCCAAATGGCATGCATGACATGGTTTGAAACAACTAATTTTTGATATAAGGTAAACTAGTCTTTAAACAAATTGAGCAGCCTAACGATGTAAGCATGCTCAAATGATGTGATATATGTTTTGTTTCAAAGACTCAAAATGTTTTGACATGATTTGGGCAGCATAACACTACCCTTCTTAACTCAAATATATTGTTTTAACATGGCTTATGAACAAACAAACAAATTTTAGTCTCAAAACATATCAAGAAAAAATAACCAAAATACACTAAGTATAATTGTCCAAATCCTAGCAAGGGTATGGAAATGTGGGGTTGACTAAACTAGCAATCTTTTAAATGTTTCTAGGGGAATCAACTGCATAATGACTTTCACATCAAAAGATGCAAAAGATAAGAACAAAAATTGGGTGACCGCAACATTGGCTAGTTGTAAAAAAGTCTTGTCTTTTTTATAACCACTACATCCTATGATTAACTCAGTGTAGTGCGATGTCCAAATGCAGATACATCTCATGTGTAACTCCAAAGTAGTAAGTGAAGTCAATACTAGGAGGTGAAACCTCAGGCCAAAGCTTCCCTAAGGAACTCATGAGAGGTAATGACATCCCCATTGCAAGCCAAGTTTTCATGAAAATAAAATACTAAAATAGAAATACTTTAGGTTCATTTTCAAGGTCAGCCAAACTTTGATGATTTTTTAGGAAGTGCTTTAGACAACATTCTTTCTATGCCTTGGACTAGGCAATTTACAATAAGAATGGCACTTTTGATTCTAAGCAATCCCTAAAGGGGACAAATTGAAGAGCATACACATAACACCCCTCTCTTTTATAAACAAAATTATATCAAACAAATATTGAAGACAAAAATGATAAGTGTGTTCAATTTTAAGCCCAAATGAAAGATTTGGTGGTGTTCATTTGACCCCTTGGTCTTAATTTGTGAACTTTGAAAGCTTAAATTATGAAATCATTCACTTAAACACCTAAAAGTTTCATTAAGTGCCAAAAACATTATTCCTAATTCATTTTAAAATCATTTAAAATATGTCTTAATATCATGTTTTAACAGGTTCCATGTCTGTTGGTTACTTGTCTACCCTTAAGGCATCACCCCAAAAACAAATATGTTAGATTAGAAAAAATTTAATTATATTTTCTAAATTTTGGAAATTTTTTATGAAACTTGAAGATAAACTAATGTCAAATTATAAAAATTTAGTATAAAGCACATGGTTTTAAAAAAAATCTTCCAAAATAGAGTCTATATGATCCCAAACCAAGCATTTTAAAATGGCCTATTAGCTCTTGGCTTTGTGGTTTTAAGAAAAACATAGTGACTAATGTTAATTCTATAACTGATGATGGTTACACTTACTAACTAATGATGGTTATCTAACTGAAAATGGTTATACTAATAGTGATTGATGATGGCTATGCCAATTAATGATGGTTTTACTAACTAACGATGGTTACTTTGTAAACCTGTGACAAATAAAAATGGAAAAACAAAGTTAGAAAATCAAATTTCAAGAGTTTTAATGATCCAAATGAAGATTTTAAAGTTATAGAATGATCTTCTTCACATGTGGGATGCATTTGGTCCCACTGGGCATGCCATTATGTGAACTAGGAATTTGACTAAAAAGAGGAGATTATTAGTGAATGAAACCTAATCAAAAACACACTAAACTAACATCTTCATGCCTAGTTACTAGGGTGAGCTTAGTGAAGAGAAACAAATGAAAAAAGTACAACTAAAATGCAAAAGACACACATTCCTTACCTTCTTTGATGCTCCAAGAGTGTTATATGATTATCTTGCTTGGTTTGTGCTCATGAAGTCCTTGTCAATGGAAGCTTGGCTACATCCATTTTTCCTTGGTACCTTGTGGCTTTGGCTTGGCTTGGCTTGGCTTAATATTTTTGGCATGATAATAATAGTTTTCATGAATATTTTAGAACCAATCCTACATTATAACTTTGCATAAATTATGCTTAAGAAATGATGTGGTAAGGCCTCATATTTATAAATTTTTACAAATGTCTAAAATCAACCTGAACCATCCATCCTAAGATGAAGATGTGTGGTTGAGGATTAATCCAGTTTTTAAATTAAAATTGATAAATAGGCTCATCAATATTTGCAATAAATGAATAATTAAGAGGCATAGAGGGCTTTGATGAGGCATGGGAGACATGAATCCTAATATTTATGGTATTTGTGGCCTAGGGATGTCTTCCCAAGAAATAAGGTCACTTGATGATGTAGATATTCAATATTCATTTCTAAAAAAAAGTTTCCATGGAATTATTAATTAGGCCTTGGTTTGAATTAATTAACTATTAAGCTTGTTTAAGCACTATGTGCATAAATTACTCAAATTGATTAAAATGCCTTGTTATTGGTCCAAAATTTGACTGGATTAGAATTGGAAGGTGATTTTAGATGCATTGGATCCATTATCCCATTTAGGATATTATCAATAAAAAATAACAAAGACACATGTCTTGTGCAAGAGATTTGATAGGAAAGATAAATTTAGAGCACCTAGGTGCAAAATTGGCATTTTGGCGTAGAATGATCTGATCAAAGTTAGCCAGCCCATAAATTGTAATACCCCATTTAATGATACTCTAGCCAAAATTGGCATTTAAATATGTCAGGTTCAAAGCTTTTAATGTGTTTCAGTGTTTTTAGGCCAAACTATGCATTTTGGTGGAAATTAGCCAAAAGCCTAGTTGGAGGTTATTGGTGGCCAGATTTAGGTGTCTAAAAGTGAAACGTTCCATTGACTATAACATAACAAATACATTAGTCCCAATAAATTTGAGGTAAGTGGGGAACACAAAGCTTGGAGGGGGTCTCATGATAGGTGGTAGCCTATGCCATGTCCTCTTAAACCTTTCATTGAAATCCCCCATGGATTCATTAGGACCTCTTTTTATTACATTTAGCATATGAATCAATGAAGTATGGTCACTTTTTTTTTTCAAATATTGATACCAAAAATTTCTCAAAACCATCCCAGCTTGTGATGCAACCACCTTCCAACATTTTGTACTAGTCAAGTGCCTTGCCTTTCAAAGACAACCAAAAATCTAATGGTTATATTGGCTCGGGTCACATTATGGAAATTATAGAAGTTTGAAATGTCTCTAATATGCTCAAATGGTGTAATAGAACCTTCACCATTGAAACTAAGGAGACTCTTTGTAGCATTAGGAGGAATAGGGTCATATGCAGGAAGGTCAATGGGATTTTGGGTGTTAAAATCTAGGAAAGGTTGATGTCTATCCATTTCTCTTCTTTCCCCTTGATCTCCTATCTCTTCAAATTCATCATCTTCTTCTCCAAAACCTCCTTGCCAAGGATCTCTTAGGGCTAGGAGTGATTCAAGGCATTGTTTTTCAGGAAGAGTTTCAACCAAAGGGGTTTGATAATAAATCCTAGATGACCTAGTGAGGACCATGAAGTATAATGTGGAAAACTTGATCTAAAACTAGGGATTCTCACCCTTTTGGAGTTGCCAAATGTTGTAATAAGAGTAAAAACTCAAGATTGTCAAGACCAACATTCACCTTGACATGTAAATAACAAAGAATTGGGGTCCCATCAGGCATGCTATAACTATTGTCTCCAAATTTTACACCCTATAAGAGAGTGTTCATTCCTCTCCTATATTTTGGCAATGTTGGGACACTTCTAGGCATGTGGGTGTGCCTATAGGTGGAAATGAATCTCTAGGTTTAAAGGGCTATCTCCCTATATGTGTGTCTACAAATTGACCACTGTTTAAACTCGCTTGATAAAGGGAAAAGGGTTAGAAATGCATAAGGGAAATCTGATCTAAAAATGCTAACGTATCAAAATTATATAACACATGAATGTCATACATGATTACATGATACAACAGAATGCAATCCTATTTCTAAGATATGAAAAGTTCTAACATAAATGTTTTAATGTAGAGGGGAGATGCATGAAATCACACAAGGTAAAGAAACTAAAATATAACCTATATAGTTCAAAAAAGGTTATATATATGCAAAATTTCATACATTTGGATGCACTCTACATACCTATTAGACTAAAACTCCTACTCAAAACATGAAGGACAAAGGACATAAGGATGAAACCATCACTTGTTATCACTCTATGTCTCTTACACACTTAGGCAATTATTTAGAACTTGAAATGAATAGACCTATGCTTAATTGCTTGAAGGTAGGAAATGATGAAATAATTTAGTAGGAATTCATCATCCTTTTGTGGATCCCTTTTACACTAGCCCAAGGGTTGTATTTATAGAAAATAAAAGAGAGAGAAGAGGAGTCTTTGGCACCAACAAGAGGAATCATTTTTGTTGGAATTGTCCATCTTCAGAAGTAACTAACTTTGTCGATGATGCTCATTATGGCATTCTGATTGATCCATGTCACCCTTTTTAATGCCCTTGGCTTTCCCTCTTGTATATGCTTTTCAACAGATGCTTAACAAAATAGAGCTATGTAGAGATGTCACCAAAAATGGTTGCTACTAATGGAGTCACCTATTGTATATTTGTTTCAATGTCCAACTATTTCTCCTTAGCTTGTCATGATGCACAATGGTGTGGAAAGAAGTTGTTTTTATTATGTTTGGATTTGTATTTCCTTTTTGATTGGTCCTCAAGGAATGACTCAAATTGGTGATTTTGAGTCATTGATCTGCTAGGCATGGATGCATGTCGATCATCTTCCATCTATCTTTAATTCACTGACTCTACTCCAGCTCACACCACATGGTAGCTTCTCATTTGTCTAAACATGATAGTGTTACTAGGTCATTGAACTAAGTTTGTTAAGCTAAGCAACCTTGAAAACTCAATTTGCACTTGTAGACCCATTTAGGTTTTATGAGCTACTTTTCTTATAAATTTCATAAGCAAAGCCTTTGCTTAAACTTGATTTGAACTTATAGACCCATTTGGGTCTTCAAGCCTCCTATACTTTGGACTTTTCTAGCAAGAAGACTTTAGAATTCTAGAACTCAATTACTTTCCAATGGCTAGTCTATCATCCTAAAGTTGATGTTTGTTTTCCTATCACTCCACCATACAATTCCTTCAAGCATGTTTCTTATGGCCTTTTTATTAGGTTAATTCCTTTGGGTTTTTGGAAAGTGTCCCTTTGAACTTTTTTAACGGGAACTTTGGAAGCAAAATTGACCCGTCAAAAAATCTCAAAGGGCACTTTTGAAAGAGAGTGACCGTTTAGACTTTTCCAAAGTGCCCTTTGGAAGCAAAAGTGACCCTTCAAAAAATCCTAAAGGGAAATTTTAAAAGATAGTGACCCTTCAGACTTTTTTAAAGGTCACTTTGGAAGAAAAAGTGACCCAAAGTGTCCCTTCAGAAAAAAATTTAAGGGCACTTAGAAGAAAAGTTGCCCTTCAAATTTTTCTGAAGGGCACTTTGAAGACAAAGAAGGAGAAAGACAAGGAAGGATATATAAGGAAAAGGCCAAACAAAAGCATGAAATAAGAGAAACACTTGTGCAATGTTGGCTTGGAATAAAAGTGAACAAGGAAACTATATTTAGTCAATTTTCCAAGGGGGGGAAATTAGCTAACACAACCCACCACTAAAAAAGAGATAGAACATATAACTACTGAAGAAGTGACCCTATCTCAGGAGGTATTATAGGAAAAGCAAAGGTAAATAGTTAAACCAAAGGAAATAGAGGTAGAGGTAGCAAAGGAGAAAGAAAAGTAGGAGAAAGAAAAAGAGGAGAAAGAACTTGAGAAAGAGAAAAAAAGAAAAATATGAACAAATAGTTTCTGATGTTGTTCAAAATACTCCAAATATACAAGAAGTTCCTTCTCAAGAGATAGTGGTAGGAAACAATAAAGTACAAATGGTATTGCATTCATCTACTTCAACAAGCACAAAATTTTCATCATGGTTAGCATTACGAATAGTTCTTGAGATAAGAGAAGTAATAAATTTTGAAGATATTAACTTACAATTGATAAAGAGTCTTGAATATAAAGGAAAGAAGCCCATGAGTGGTAAAGTGACATCCAAGCTAATAATTGAGCTTTTTGGCTAGAAATTTATAGAGATATCAGTTCCTCCACAAGGCAAGAATAAAAGTGAAGCTACTCATGAAGACTTAATAGTTACAAAGGTACCCTTTGAATAAGTCACTATAGAGGGCTTGAAATAAGACACTTAGACTTTGATTAATACACTTGTATATAATATTGATGAAGATAAAGCTGATAAATTAAAGCTGAAGGGGAAAATTATTAAATTGTGTGAAATAATTACCAAGGTGGTAAATTCTACTCCATAATAATCATTACTTTTAGGAGGTGAATTTGATCAGCAAATAATAATAGATATAGATAAAAATAGGGACAAGGCTAAAACCACTGATGAATGGATAGAAAAGAAGTTACAAACTACTCTAAAATGGTTTCCCAAGGTCCCAGGTACTCTGGCTAACATTGAAAATAATTTGGCATAGATAAAAACAATAATGAAGGAGATAGAAAATGAGAATGGAATCTCTAAATTTTAGTAAGAGAGCCTTCAAAAAATACTCACTTTAAGTGAGAAGCTTTTGATTGAAGAGAAGATTGTTTTAGAAGGATCAATAAATAAGGCAAAATGAGAGGAACATCTCATATCTTTTTTCATGCATATTCTTGCTGTAATGATTAAAGAAATGAAGACTTTATAAGAAGATGCTCACAATGAGAAATTGGATCTATAAGATTACATTTTTGATCTTATTAAGGTTTGGTTTGATAAAACTCCAAGGATACATGAGAAGTTGCATTAACAATTCAAACAATTGATTGAAAAGGCCTTAACTCCTTTCACAACAAAATCTATAAAGGAGTCAATCAAAAGTCAACAAGAAGTCAAGAGGCTTGAACCAAGACTTGAGAAGGTGAAATCTTATTGTAGGAAGATACAAAGAGAAATGCTAAGACATGAAATTGAAAGGTAATTAGTTGCCAAATTAGATGATGTAATAATATAGTTCATGATGTCCCAACAAGTTAAATATAGATAAAAGTGCAGATTTAAATTTCCTAACTTGGAATGACTACTATTATTTCTCTTCTTGACAACTTCTTCTTTCATCTTCCATTTTATTCTATTTTATTCAATTAATGTATTTGAATTAATTTTATTTTAAGTAATTAATTTGTAAGTAATGTCATTTAGTGAAGTTACTTTTAAAATTGACTTTGTAAGATGTAAGACTTAAGTAATTGGGATAGCTACCATTACTTGAAGTCATTTCGTAAAACCAAACTACTTGAGCAAGCTTTGCATTGCATGAAAAGGGATAATTTTTTATTCAAATAGTGAAACCAACAAGTTTTACATGTCATTGACCATTGCATACCACATAGGGGAAATTATAGGAGGATGCCTCTCAATGGTTTTTAGTTTTTAGCACAATACATGGGAATTCAAGGAGTTGTCTCCTAATTGATTTTGACATCTTAGTTAGTGTAAGTAATAGTGAAGGCTTGTGTTCCAAAGGATGGTAATTTTAAGATAGAAATTTTAACTAAATCAAGATATTTTAAGAACTATGAAACTTTGCGTTTAGATTTCTAAGTTTTTTTGTATGAAATTGGTTCAAAGTGAATAAGATGGAAGTTGATTTGTATGGAACTTTTCATTGAAGGAGATCATTTGGTGCATTTGTGATGATTAAAATGGTAAAAAATAAATATATATTTAAATTTGAATATGAATTCTAGTTTTTCTTAATCATTTTCTAAAAGGATTATCATCTCTTGAATGTTTATTTACTTTTACAAATTTAATAAGCTCTATAAAAATACTTATTATGAAGTTTAATTTCTTCTTTCTCACATATTTTAGTCATTTCATTATCTATTTATCAAAACTTATTTACACATTCTCTAAAATAGTTGCTTAATTGCTGGAAAATCACCTTTTTATGGTTCATGAACTCTGTGATGAATGTAATACCCTAAAAATAAGATGACTTGTGCATATCCTATGAATAAATTATAAATAATTGGAAGTGTGAATAGTTAGAAGTCTATAAACATAAGCATACAGGAGCTTCACCATTAAATGAAGGGGATTTAATACCATAATTGCAAAGGTACTTATGCTAGCCTACAGAATATCTAGCTAACAAGTTACTAGACAAATTTCATGGATCTTGCTTCTTTTAAAGTTCAAGTTACACTTAGGCTATCACCATATCTGCATCAATTAAGATGATATTCCTAAGACAACATTCAAAAATCATTATTTCCATTATGAATTATCATGGCCTTCGGCCTCACCAATACTTCATAAAATTTTTAGGGATTAATCAACAATGTATTACAACCATTTATATTCAAATTCATCTTGGTATTATTTTATAACACCCTTGTCTATAGTGATACCTATACATTTGAACCACACCTTAGAACTCCTTGCCGATAACCACTTATGTGCCAAAATAGTAGAAGTGTGGTTCTAGCTAAGAGGAAATTAAGTATTATAGAACATCATTCTTGAGTAAATTTCAAACTAGATCTTAAAAAAATATAGAGTATGACAAAATTGCCTAAATCCAAAACATTCAAAAGCCTTTATGGATTTTTGGGCTTGACTAGGTGTTATAGATTTTATTCTAAGAACATGGGAAATTTTTTGCTCAATTAAAAATGATGTTAAGAAAATATGTCTTTCAGTGGTCTAAGGTAGCATAAGAATCCTAGTTCTCAATCATGTAAAATGTGTACTATGCATGTTATATCCATGCATGACTACTCCAAACCATTTTTCATTGAAAGTGATACCTTAGGAAGTGGCATTAGAGATTTTTTTATGAAAGAGGGTTGACTTATTTCCTTCACTATAAAGGTAATTATGGGGAAAAAATTTACTCATTACACATATGAGAAATATATGCTACTTGTCTTTCATACCATCAACAAGTGGTGTTCATACTTATTCGGGAGTAACTTATACATAAAAACATCACCATAGCTTCATGTACTTCTTGGAAAAAAGTGCATCTTTACTTGAGTAAAAATTTTGGATAACAAAATTGATGGGATATAACTATTATATTACCTAAAATAAGGATAAATATAGTATTTTCATAGATGTGGTGTCTCATAAGTATGAATTAAAAAAGCCTTGTGCCCACTATCCTTACCATTATAGGTTAGGTACATTATGGAATTTAAGAATGGTCTCATGACACCTAGATTCAACAACTCATTTAGAAAAGGACCACTAACCCTACCTCACAATCAAGTTAGTATTGGGATAATCACTATTTAAGGAACAAAGGACATCTAGTATTGACACCAAAATCAAAACTAAGATAAATAATTATTATAAATTTACACCTCTCTATTAGTTAACCACTTATTTTTTTAAAATTTTGAAATGATCCACCATGATGTTTTTTTTGAAGGAACCAAAAAGGACATAAAATAATTTATGGTAGAATATGAAACATGTAAGTGCAATAAAGGGAAAATTCATTTCCTCCTCAGGCATTTTTTAACCCTTGCCTACCCCTATTCGGGTATGTTCATATATTTTTATGGAATTTTTGAGGGACTAAAAAAGTCAATTGAGAAATCAATAATTCTCATAGTGGTGAATAAATTTTTAAATTATGCATTTTTTTGCATTTTTGTCCATACTTTTACTCCCTCTAATGTTTCTCAAATACTTCTAAATTTGATCTATCACCTCAATGGGCTAAATGTCCTAGCTGTGTGTGACCATGACTCCATTTTTATTAGTCATTTATTTAAATAAATTTTTTATCTCTTTGTCTCCTAAACTTAAAATGAATTATGCCTACCATCCATAAATTGATAGTCAAATGAAAATTGTCAACAAAAACTTGGAGACATATTTGTATTATTTCCTCTCTTATCAATAAAATCACTGGGTCCAATGGTTGTCAGTTTATATCATATCCCATTTTTAAAAATGTAGTATTTACTTATGTTATTTTGATGTGGTGCACCAAGAAAAAATCTTGTCAAAATTTACAATGTCTTAAGAACTACTATTATGACTATTTCCTTATGTCAAACAAATGTAATGCTTATATAAAGAGTTTTCCTTACATTATGTTATTTTGGACTAATAGTGAATAAGCATGTCATGGATTTGACATGATATTGATCAAATGTTGGATAACATGTTTTTGACAATGATTTATGCATGTTATTGTTAAGAATTAAATGAATTCAAACCATATTTAATTCACCATAAAATCTTAATTTAAAACACACAAACCATATTTTAAAAGTGTAAAATTAGATTTCACTATGCCCTACTTGCATCATGGAATCAATTCCTCAAATCATAGTAAATGAATTCTTTAATGGAGAAAAGTAAAACCAACAATATCACATAAGACATATATATTGTGGTTCACCTAGTTTGGGTTACATACACTAAGAAAGTCCTCAATAAAATTAACAAAACAAGAGTACAAACTCTCCAAAGAGAACCTCTCACAGACACTAAATATCTCCTCCAAAATTCACAAAAGAATTATTTGAATTATTGATCCAAATCTTAAATCTATCAACAATAATCCACACATGCTATGCCACACCTATACCTATATAATAACATGCTAAAAGTTGTTATACCACACCCTATAAATAAAAATATCACTCTATAAAGTCACACCACACTTGTATATTAATAAATGAGGAAGAAATAAGACCAAGAAGGGAAAACATGCCAGGATTATTTAAGATAGGAATTATCCACAAGGAAACACCCATTCTCTACCTAGTCATGCCATCCTCATCTCTCCTCCACAAAAGGATCACACAACATAAAATGCAATGAGATAACAACAAATCCCTTGAAACAAGGAAGTCAATCCAACTTCCAATAAACATGTAAATCAACATGGAAATAAGAAAAAATAGCAATTAGTTCCCTAAAAAAAGGAATTCAATCCCACTTCCACAAAACATGGAAGTCACCATTGAAATTATTAAAAACATTTAATAATATTCTACTCACATGTGGAGTACATGAAAAATGTGTGCCCCACATTTGTGGAGCTCTTTAAGCCCCCAAAGTGTACCATCATGGTCATGTGATAGCTCTAAATGGCTCCACACTTAACAATCTCCCACATGGAGACCATTTCTTCTAAACATAATCTATCACTGCTCCATGACCACTAAGGCCAATCAAATCTAAACATAGTCTCAATTTGTCCAATGTGAACAACTTGGTCATCATATCCACAAGATTTTGGATAGTATGAATCTTTTCTAGATTTCCCAAATTCTCTTGCAAATTTGTCCTAATGAAGTGATAACACAACTGAATATGTTTTATCCTCAAGTGGAAAGTAGAGTTTTTTTCCAAATAAATAGCACTCTAACTATCATTGTGTAGTCTCCCAATTTCCTGCTCATGCCCCAAATCTCAAAAATACTATTGTAACCAAATCATCCACTTGCTATCCTATATGGTAACAACATACTCTACCTCTATGGTTGATAAAGCCACAACCTTTTGTATCCTATAAATCCAACTAACCATTTATCTCCAACAATAAATATATAACCTATCATACTTCTCCTTTTATCAATATTCCCTACCATATTCAAGTCTATATAACCACACAAAGTGGTATATAATCCAGGATAACATAATTGAACATCCATGGTTACTCTCAAGTACTGAAGAATCCATTTCACTACTTGCCAATGCTCATAACTAAGATCACTCATATACCTGCTCACAACTTCTAATGCATGGGCAATATCTAGCCTAGTACAAACCATGCCATACATCAACCTCCATATTAAGACACTGCTCCTTTGATAATATCAAGTATCCTACTAAATGAGTAACAACATATTTAGTATCTAACTTGCTAAACCTTTCCAAGACTTTCTTTACATACTTTGATTGGGATAAAATCAGCTTTCTCTCCTTTTTGTCACAAGTAATCCTCATACCAAGGATTTTATTCATTGCACCCAAAACCTTCATATAAAAGGAGTCACTAATCTATTTATTAAGTATATGAATATGCTATATGTTCTTTCCTATAACTAACATGTTATCCACATACAAGCATAATATAGTAAAAGAACCATTATCAAAATGTTTGATGTACATGCAATGATTAGATTTGCACCTTTGATAACCTTGTTCCAAAATAAAATAATCAAATTTATTATACCATTATTGTGGAGCTTGTTTTAGGCCATACAAGCTCTATTTTAGTCTATAAACATAGTTATCCTTCCCTTTGACCCCATATCCATGTGGTTTCTCCATATACAACTCTTCATCCAAATCACCACAAAGAAAAATAGTTTTCACATCTAACTATTCTAAGTGAAAATCCTCAACTTCAATTAAACCAAGAATAGTCCTAATAGAAGTCATTTTTAAAATAAGAGAAAAAATTTCATCAAAATCAATACCTAATTTTTGTAGAAATCCTTTGACCACCATTCTGGCCTTATACCTTTTTCTCCCTTCATCTTCTTCTTTTATTTTGTAAATCCATTTGTTTGGAAATGCACTCTTTTCCTTTGATATCCTTACCAAATCCCACATTTGTTTTTCCATGAGAGATCTATGCTCTTCATCCATGGCTTGCTCTCACTTCTTCTTGGCATCTACCTGCATTGCTTCCTCATAACACATTGGTTCTCCATTGTCAGTGAGTAATAAATAATTTAAAGCAGGAAAAAAATGTTTAGGTGGTCTTCTTACCCTAGAAGACCTTCTTACCATAAGATTTTGGGTTCCTTGTGTATAAGGTTATTGAATTAATTCATTGGATACTTTTCCATCCAAAATGTCATCCAAAATTATGTACTCTATCTATTCATATTCATGCAATTGATTCTTATACATGAATTTTTAATTAAATATTACATCTCTAGACCAAAATATTTTATTATCTCTAATGCTCCATAAATGGAAACCAAATTCATTCTCTCCATAACCAATAAATGTGATTTTTTAAAAAAAATTTCCTCTAACTTGGTCCTATCCTCTTTCTTAATAAGATCAAAATACTCACATTCAAAGACTCAAAGAAAATAATAATCAACATTCTTACTAGACCAAGATTGTTCATGAATGCCTCCATCCAAAGGAATTGAAGGTCCTTTGTTAATCAAATAAACTCTCATGTTAACTACTTCTATCCAAAACTATAAAAGCAACCCTACATATGACCTCATACTCTTGACACATTCCATTATTGATATGTTCATCATTTTAGATACCCCATTCTACTGTGGAGTTCCTGGAACTGTCCTTTGCCTATGGATTCCATTGTTAGAATAATAATCAAAGAAAAAATTACTACAATACTCACCTCCATTATCTGATTTGAGACATTTCAACTTGAGACCTGTTTCATTCTCAACCAAGTCTTTCCACTTCTTAAAAGTGTTAAATACATCATATTTAATTTTAATGTAATAATCCCAAAATTTCATAGTTGCATCATTAATAAAAGTGACATAATAATTAGAACCACCAATAGAAGATACCTCAGTTGGTGTCCATACATCTGAATGTACCAAATCTAACTTATGCTCTTTCTTTATGGGTTTAACTTTTAACTTGTTTCTATTTCTCATACATACAATCCTCACAGAAGTCTAAATCAATTTATTTTAATCTAGGCAACTTATATTTTAAGATCTACATGCCCTTATGGCTCATATGACTGAGTGTATAATGCCACATAGTTGTATTTCCATTTATAGCAACTAAATCACAAGAATAAACACTACTAGTCAAATATAAAGTACCGAATTTCTTACCTCTTGAAACCACAAGATCTCCTTTGGTAACTTTCCAAGAATATGTAGTAAATATTACTGAACAACCCTCACTACCCAATTTCCCCACTAAAACCAAATTCCATCTCAACATATGCACATGTTTGACATCCTTAAGAATCCACATGTTCCCATTCCACATTTTCACCTGAACACAACCTTTTCCTAATTTATCACATGTTTCATCATCACCAAGATAAACATTTCCTAAATTTTCTTCAACATAATTAGAAAAATAATGCCTATGTGAGGTGGCATGAAAATAATCCCTTGAATCTAATACCCAAGAATTAAAAAATTTATCCAAATAAAGAATTATGGCATTCTAACATGATTTACCTAATGTCAAATTTACCTAATGCATTTACTTTTTATTGTCATTCTTATCTTTAAGTGACCAATAATCCTTCTTTGAGTGTCCACTCTTCCCACAATGCTAGCATATCATCTTGGCTCTAAATCTAGATTTAGATCTACCCTTTGATTTTCCATGATTTCTTTTTCTCTTGTACCTTTGTCTCCCTCTAGTTTCAATAGAAAAATTATTCCATAAATATGATTCACCAGTGCTCTTCCTTCACATTTCCTTGCTAAGAATCACACCTACAACATCCTCAAAATTTAAAATTACCTTGGCAGGGACTGCATTACTCACATCCATAACTAAACTATCCAAACTATCAGGAAAAAAACACAAAATTAGTAAAGCTCTAACTTTATCATCAAATTTATTTCCAATAGAAGTGACCATACTTACAATCTTATTAAAATCATTTAAATGACTAGCAATAAAACCATTTTTAGACATTTTTATATTAAACAATCTTTTCATACAAAATATTTTATTTGAAATAGAAGGTTTCTCATACAACTTTCTAGGTTTATCTAGGAGATCCTTTGAATATTTTTCATCAAAAATGTTGAATGCAATAAAAGATGTAAGCCATAACCATATGGCTCCCAATGCCTTCCTATCAAGTAATGTCTAATCAACATCACTCATGGGTATAGGTTGTCCTCCTTTCCCCTCAAAGAGGAGATGAAGTTCCTTATAATAAAAGTAATCTTCCATTTGCATTTTCTACAAACCAAAATTTTTACCATCAAATTTCTCAGCTCTGAATCTAATCTCTTCTCCCATAGCTCCCATTCAAGCTAATAACCCTTCATGTGATTTATCACTTCAACAAAAAACACCACCAAAGCTCTGATACTAGTTTTTAGGAATTAAATGAGTTCAAACTAGATTTAATTCACCATAAAATCTTAATTTAAAACACAAAAACTAGATTTTAAATGTGTAAAACTATATTTCACTATGCACTACTTGCATCATGGAATTAATTCCTCAAATCACATTAAATAAATTATTTAATGGAGAAAGTAAAATTAGTAATATCACATAAGACATATATGTGATCAAGGGATTTGACAAAGAGAGGAGGTTAGATCAAGTGTTAGTCCATAAATATGTGAAATAAACACACTAACACAATAACATCTCTAAGCCTAGATCTTAGAGGGAGCTTAATGAACAAACACTAATTGAAAACCCAACTAAAATATAAAGATCTAGGCTTAGAGGTCTAGGCTTAAATATATTTACCTTCCTTGAGAGCGTCAAATAATTTATTCATTTGGATTTTTCGGCTTATGCATAAGAAGTCTTCATCAATGACATATGGCTAACATCATCTCCTCTATGCACCATTGTTGAATACTTGGCTTGATTGATATGGATTGGCTCAAATTCAACATTATAACACGAGGCTTTTAGCTTCATGAATGTATTCTTACATTATAAATCTACTTTGATTGAGATCCCTAAATGAAGAGCTATAGGCTTGATTTTATAGGCTTTCAAATCCCTTGGAATGGGTTAAATCTGACCATGGTTGAGTTTATTAACTTTGGTTGAGTTTGGCATATGCCTAGAATATTATTTTAGATATTTTTCAAAAGTGACAACTCACAAAGGTAATGAGTATATTCTAGAATATTCTAAGATGCTCTTGAATTTCCTTTTTAGTAATTGATTTATTAGCTCATGGGTGAAATTAATTAGGATTTGAATTGATTTAACTTGATAATTGATTTTGAATAAGATGTGCAAGTTAGTTAATTATTATTATGCATTTGGTCATTTGTTTTATTTTAATTGATTCAATATGTGTATTTACCTTGTTTAATTGATTTAATAGGTAAATTTATTTAATTAAAGGTTATGAAGCTAAATTCAAGTCTAATATAAATTCTTAGGTTAAATGATTGATGATTGGTAAGACTTGGTCTTATAGTCTAATGCAAAGCTATTAGTGCCAAATTTACATGTCTATAGTTTGCCCTTGTTTGGAAAGATGTTGCAAAATGTAAGCATATTAACATATTTTTAAAGAATAAAATTGTTTTTTATGCTTATGACTACAATGGTAATGATTGAACTATAGCTGCCCGCTCAAGGGAGTGATTCGTAAGTGGGTCAGAAAATGATCCCTCAAAAGAAAGAAGTGAAATGAGGGGACAAAACAAATTAATATGATGGGGTGGAAACATAGTGATTTACCTAAAGTTGTGAAAAATAACTAACAAATGCAAGTGAGATGGTGTACAATGGTTTTCCCAAAGGTGGTTATAAGCATTGTACCTCAATAGTGGCAATGTGGTATGATAACATAATAATTTACCCTAGTAGGTGATATAATCATTGAGAAGATGGATTTGCCCTAGTTAGGATAGGCAAACAAGAAAGGAAAATTGGTGATAATAGAATGATTTACCCCAGTAGGTGATATAATAATTGAGAATGCATGTGGGATAGTGTATAGTGATGATGTAATATACCGTGATTATGAAAAACATGATTAATGGTTGATGATTGAAAAGTTGATATGGAAGATAAAGATGAATTTAGATAACCTACTAGTAGGGATATGCTCATCCAAAATAACAAAGGTTGAAATTATTTCATTACTTAATTACTTTGTTTGGGATATGATTGGGTATTGGATTGGGATTATTATTGATGTTAGTGCTGAAAAGATGGTGATGTTTTATTGATGTTGTAGACCTCTTAAATTTGATTTTTGTTATAGAATTTGATGGTAGGCCTCATGATAAAACACTGAAGCTTGGCCAAAATATGCATAAGGACTGACCCCTGATATCCAATACTCAATGGAAAATAATTGCATCAATGATAAAAACTATGATGACAATGTAGGCATTTGAATCTGGATAGATTCAAAAATAATGTGCAAGGAATCACCCAATGAACATACGTAGACTGAGTCAAAGCCACAATGTTGAAAGTGAACAAACAAGCACACAAATGAAAAAATAAACAAAATAGATAAACAAACAAACAATTAAAACAAAGAAAGAAAGAAACAAGTGTTAATCCCTATGTTAGTATAAACAACACAACTAATATTGCCCCTAGAAACTAGGTGACAACTGAACAAACAAACAAGATGGGGGAATAGAAGAAAAGGAAGGGGTGGCTGAGCTATCTGCTAATGTGCTAGGCAAGTGGATGCTACCTACATAGTTCCATGGATATGATAATCAAATAAAACATTAGGCTAAATGTAGTTCTCCCAGGAAATGGGAAGAAAAAGATGATTTATAAGATATGATGGATGCGATAGAAAACTAGGGAAAAAATCATAAAAAGGGGATAACATAGGATAAAAGGCCAAAAAGTATGGGAAAACTAAATAATAAGTGGTTTATTTGTGACTTAGGGAGGGTTCCTAAGATCTTTAAGGCAAAGAAGTGGTCAATGTTTTTGGTTTTTATAAATGATTTCAAAATGTTTTTTCGATTTTCAAAGTATCTCAACTCAATCAAGAATGATGAAACACTAAAATGGTACAAGATTGAAAAATAGTGAGAGCATTATAACTTGAAATGATGTTCAAAAAGTGGAGAGAATAGGTTGAAGTTGCTCACAAAATAGTGAGAGCATTATAACTTGAAATGATGCTCACAAAATGGTGAGAGCATGGCTAAAGTTGTTTGCAAAATGGTGAGAGCATTATAACTTGAAATGATTCTCTCAAAATAGTGAGGGTGTGGCTAAAGGGGTATTTAGTTGACCTCAACATGAATCAAACACAACCCAAATAGTTCCAAAATGGTTTTAGTTCACAGTAGTTCACCTCATAGCAAATGAATCTGACTAGTGTAGTAGCCAATTTAAACAAAATAGGCATAGTTTGTATGATGGCATAATACAACATAGAAATGGCTAGGTGATATGTCAAGGCACAATAAATAAATGTTGACTCTAGTTTACCCATAAATGGTTAAAACTAGGATACAACTAATAGATCAATGATACCAATTTTCCCCAATAGGTGAATAATTAGTATCAAGATTGGTGAACATGGATTTACCCTAGCAGGCGGTATAATTAGTCTCACATAAAAAAAATTGATAAGAAGGGAATAAGAAACAAATAATGAAATTTCCAAAACTTCTATCATACTACTCCAAAATACTACCTCTATCTAAAATGCTTGAAATAACTATTAAAATTGATTTGATTCTATATGTTAAAAACATGAAACCAATGGATGAACCAAACAAATGGGCTAGGTTGATAAGATTCAAAACATGTTTGGTAAAGTGGGAATGGAATGGTTGGATGATTTGGTTGGAATGCCAAAATGAGAGGATTGTAAAACAAATATTTTGATAATGGTATAAAGAAGAATATTGATAATATGGTACAACATAAAATGGTCCTTATAGATAATACATCATGTTACTTAATCATAGTACCACTTGAGGTGAATAATATTCATTGGCTCATCAATTTCTTTGCCATCTAGTGGGACGAGCCTATATGCTCCAGCACCATAGTTTGTAGTGATGATGAAAGGACCCACCCAATTGGGTTTGAAATTTCCTTTATGTTTCTTTTTAGCCATAGTATTCTTTTGGTTCTATATTAGGATAAGATCACTAAGTTCAAATGTTTTATGTTTTACACATTGATTGTATTGACCCTAAAGTCAATTTTGATAGGCCTATAGATTGTTCATATCATCCATGTGCTTCTCATCAAGAAAATATAGCTCTTGCAGTGAGCTACTTGATAGTCATTATCATCGAGAACATGCTTGAAAGATATGTGTAATGAAGGAAACTCGATGTCAATGGGAAATATGGCTTAAGTGCCATAAAAAAGTGAGTATAGAATGGCTCCTATGGGTGTGTGATGATTAGTATGCCCAAAGGGCATGAAATATCTAAATGTGTCAATCATGAACAATATAATTGACAATATTTTTGAGAATTTTTACAATGGTTTTGTTTGATGCTTTAGCTTGGCTATTACCTTGAAGGTAATATGTCATTGAAAAGTGTTGTGTGATCTTGTATTCAACACATATATTTTTGACATCCTTATTCTTAAATGATCCTCCATTATTAAATATAATGTCAGAAGGGATACTATAGTGGCAGATGAGATGGTTAAAGATGAATTTAGAAATTTCCTTTCCAGTCACATAAGTGAAGGGTATAGCTTCAACCCACTTAGTGAAATATTTGGTGGTATTGAGAATGTGTTTATGACCATCTAATGAAGTAGGGTTTGTCTTCCCAATGAGGTCAATGTCCCATGTAGCAAAAGGCCATGGTGTCAGCATTGGTTTTGAGGTCTTGGTGGTTGCATGAATCAAATTATCACGCCATTGACACTCGTTAAATTTCTTGACATATGTAGCTACATATACATCCATCATCAGCCAATAATAACTAGTATGCAAAATATTTTTGGATAGGACTACCATGTTGGTGTGGACTCCACATACTCCATGAACTTCTTGTAACACTAGTATAGATTCTTCTGAAGGTAAACAATGAAGCAGAGTTCCATCAAAACTATGGTGGTATAGGGTTGGTATAAGTAGGGTATAATATTGAGCATTGTGGATGAAATCTTTGGTTTGTTTTAAAGATAATTTTGGTGGGAGGATTTGATCATGTAAATAGGCATATAAGTTTGAGTTTTAATTAGAGCTGGGACCAATAATATCACATATTATTGTAATAGTTGAAGGTTTATGAGCTGGTCCTATTAGATTTTTTACAACAAATTAATAGTCAATAGTTATGTCTGTATGATGAGTCAATGATCCAATGTTGGCCATGGCATCTTCTATTCTATTTCTTTCTCTTGGTATATGCTCAAATTGAATGTCAACAAGTGATTGCTTGAGAGTGTCAACCATTACCTTGTATGGAACCAACTTGTCATCTTTAGCTTAGAAGTGGTCTATAACCTGATTGATGATTAAATAAGAATCACCATAAACTTTTAGATGACATATGTTCCATTATACTACCTTTCAAAGCCCTGCACTTCATATTCTACCATATTATTGGTACAAGGAAAGTTGATTATGAATGACTTAGGGATTAGATCCCCCTGAGGCATTATGAATAAAAGTCCTACCCTTGTTCCATGTGTAGTTAATGATGTATCAAAATACAAATATTAGGCTTTCTCCTTAATAGGTGCTTCAATGATGATCATGATGGATTCATCAAGAAATTAGAATTTTAATGGCTTTGTGTCTTTAAGAGGTGCTTTAGCAAGCCGATCTATGAGAACTTTTCCATTAATTACTTTTTGGTTTACATAATCTATCTAAAACTCACTAATTAGCATGATCTATTTGGCCATACATCCTTGTAAAGATGTTTTTGATAGTACATACTTAAGTATATCTACTTTAAAAATAACTATGGTCTTATTCTTCAACATGTAGTGGCATAGTTTTTGAGCTACGAAAACCATAGTGAGATAAGCTTTTTTTAATTGATGTATAGTTATTCTCATATGTAACCAGTGTACATCTTAGATAATACACTACATACTCTTTTCCCTTATCATTGTGTTGAGCTATAAATGCCCCCAGAGCATTATTAATAGCAGAAAGATATAACAAGAATGGTTTCCCTAGTGTTAGAGGCAATAAAATTTGGGGATTCATGAGATAGTCCTTCAGTTGTTAAAAAGCCTTTTGACAATCATAATCCCATTGAAATGTGACACCTTTCTTTAGTATATGTGTAAATAAATGGCACTTATCTGATTATTGAGATATGAAACATCGAATGGATTGGATCTTGCCTTATAAACTATAGAGCTAATTTAGATTAGTCAGTGGTAGCATCTCTATTATGGATCTTACTTTAGATGGATCAACTTCAATGCCCCTATGAGACATGATAAAGCCCAATAATTTACCTGACATAACTTTGAACACATACTTATTGGGGTTGATCCTGACTTTATATTCTTTTAGTCACTCAAATATCCTCCTTAATGCTGTTAGATAGTTGGCCCTAATTTTGGATTTACCTAATATGTCATTGATGTAGTCTTTCATAGTGTCATGCATCATATCATGAAATATGACTATCATAGCTCTTTGATAAGTGGCCCCTATGTTCTTAAGGCCAAACAACATCACCTAATAATAAAATGTTCCCCATGGAGTGGTGACCATTGTTTTGTGATGGTCTTCTAGTGTTATTCTGATTTGATTGTAACTTGAGAAGCCATCCATTAGTGAGAGCATTTCATAACCCACTGTGGAGTCAAATATCATGTCAATGTTAGGTAGTGGAAAGTCATCCTTAGGGCATGCTTTGTTAAGTCATAGAAATTAGTATATATTTTCTTATTGATAGGTACTATGTTGGAAATCCATTCAAAGTAGTCAATTGGTCTAATACATCCTGCTTCTAAGATTTCTTCAACTCTTTCTTTACTAATATAGAAATGTGAGGATGTATATTATATAGCTTTTATTTTATTTTTTTGGCATCAGGAGTGACCACAAGGTGGTGTAGAACTAAGGTCGGGTCTAAACCTGGCATCAGAATATACCCAAGCAAATATATCCACAAACTCTCTCAGTAGGGCTGTGAAGAATTCACGCTCCTTCTTAGTAAGGAATGCACCTAGCTTGATCCAATTTGGGTCATATGGGGACCTGATGTTAACCTCTATTATATCTTCTATTATAAGAGTTAATCCATCATCAAGAATAGTTGGTAATGATTTGAATTGATTGGAAACATTAGAGTCCTTTATTAGGACTAGTTCTTCAACAAGCTCTCCAAGACATGATGAATCAGAATATCTTAATGGGAGATCAAACCATGTGACAAAGAAAGTCATAAATTCTTATATGACTTGATCAAAGGCTTCCTACCTTTCAATAGTGAATTCAAACCCATTATCATCTTTGTTATTAACATCCTCTTCAATGATTTGATCAAATGCCTATTACTCTTCAGGGCTAAACTTATATCCAGAGTGAACTTCATCATTTTTAGTTTCTTGCATGATTCACTCAAAATATTGATGCTATTCAATAATAAATGTGGACCCATAGACAAGTTCATCACTGGTGGTCTCCTAGTCTATACATGAAGAAGGTTGAACACCCCCATCTAGTGGTGCCTAAAATAGATTTTTACTACTAGACTAGCCTTTATCTTTACTATTTCCCTAGTAAAAAAGCACCTCAAATAGGTTTTAAATTTGAGACCTCAATGTTTTATTTATTTTCTTTTGGATAAGGGTGTTCAGGCATTCTCCAAAATAAGATTCATGATCCAATTTGATTGAGAATCCTGATTTATGATCTCCCAATGAAACATTATCTTGAATGCCTAGAAAATCATAGAGTACTTCATCATTTTGAAACTCATCAATTGGTATGTGTCTCTCTTATTTGTTCCAGTATATTATTTGGGGATAATATAATGGTAGGGGGTTATTACGAGTGATTGGGCAAAGAATGCAAATGGTTTGATTTATAAACATGTTGGTATGGGCTAAGTCATCGAATAAGCTATCATTAGACTCTACTTCATTGAAAACATCCTCATCACTAGTTGATGGTAATGGAACATGAGTAAGGTATATGCGGTTAACCCAAGATGGTTTAAATCCAATTCCATAGGGTCCTTCATACTAGGTCATAGAAATAGGTTCCAATGTTCGCTGTAGATTTGGCTTGAGGCCCCTTCATAATCTTGACTTTCCATGATGTGATTAGGAATGGGATACTTGGAGTTCTTGTAACAATTAGCCAAATTATCATTATACAACCATGAATCATCTCCTTCAACAGGGTATTGTTATAGGCTAGAAGCTAGTTCGAAAATGACTAGTCCTAGATTATGAATGTGGCCTTTGCCCTTGCTTTGCCAGTGTATGCATGGCATAACTTTAAGTCTTCCAAAGGCTTTTGGTTTTTTAGGAAGCATTGAAATATGAAATGTATCATGAGGCAAGTGCTCTATTGGGACATTAGCTGAGATGGTAAAGTGATTGGATACTTCAGGATGTGGTATGTGACTGAGAGAATCAAGCGTATTAGGATCAATGAAATTATCTTTTGGAAATTCAAGGAGTATTAAATTCCCCTTATCCTAATGATTAGAGGTATTCATGTTGAAATAGTATTTGTAACTTTGGAACTCAGCCTGTAGATGTTTAAAATGCTCATTTGGATGCAAATATCCTAAAATGTTAACCTCCATCCCTAAATGGGAGAACTTGATACAATAGTGCAATGTCAATGGGACTACATGAATCTCATGTAACCAAGGCCTACCTAGAATAATATTGTATGACAAATCAAGATCCAACACATGGAAAAGGGTATCATTAGTCAAGGGCCCAATGATAACGGGTAATCTAATGGTGCCCTATGATTCACACTCTTGATTGTCATATGATTTGATGGTGATTGTTTCTGCTTAGAGATCCACTATTGTGTACTTAAGAAGCTTGATGAGCTTAAGAGACATTATATTTAGACCTAATCCATTATCTATAAGGACATGTTTTAATTTGTGCCACATTATATATATTTTAATATCTAATGGATTGTTATGTAGTGGGACAAGAGGTGACATATCGCTTTGGTTAAATGTGACTTGTTGGGTTGGAGCTAGTTGTCCAACCAAAGCTTGAAATTCGCTAGGAGATATGTCATTAAAAATAGTGGACTAACTAAGGTATTCATTCAATATTTTCTTATGGATTGTTGACATGTAAAACAAATCTAAAATGGATATTTGTGTTGGCATCTTTTACAATTGTTCCATTATATCAAATGTCTTTTCTTGAACAATGTTAAATGGTTTATTCTAAGGTTGAATGGTGGGTTGGATGATGGGTGAAGTGGAAAGTGTCTGTTAGCATGGTATGGTAATTTTAGACCACTAATTTATGATTACACAATTAGGATTATATACAAGACTATTATTGCTAATCGATGATGGTAGAGGGGGGGGATAGATAAGATAAGTTTCAATTATTGATGCACTTGAGTGTGGTCATGAGTGAATGATGAGTTATCATTATAAGGTCCTAATGTGGGAATACTTGCTTGCTAGTTCACTTAAGTGAAATCCTAGGTCAAAGAAGGGTTATTAGAATGATTGGATTGGTTTGGTATGACTAGTAATGGTCTTGTCTGGTTGAAATTTGGTCTAGGATTGATGGAAATGGTGTTAACATTCCTCTAGAGATATGATATATAACTGATTTATAGTAATGTGAAATGACATGTTAGGTTTGTTGGTTGTGGCCACTATTTTGACCTTGGTTTTCTCCATTATTATGGATTTGTTGGTTCTGCTATTGATTCAACTAATTCAGATTTTGTTGTTGATGTTGTTGTTGTTGCATGGGTTGATTGTTATATTGAGGAAATGGATTTTGATAGATTCCAAGGCTCTAATTGGATGTGAAAGCTCCATTATCCAATGCAATCTCACCATTCTCCAACATATTTTGAATTACATGTTTGATTTCTACACAATGTTGCAAATTATGACCTTTAACCCCATGAAACTTGTAGAATTATTCTAACTTGTATTAGTCTGACATGTTTGTACCCTCATGATATTGCTCTTTTAGAATAGGATATCTGATTAGGCTAGCTATTATGCACTTTTAAAATACTTATTCAATGGGTCCTTCAAGGTTGGTAAAAGGAATATGAATAGGTGGGTTTTTCCTTAGAGGAGGTGGGTTTTGTAAAGTCAAAGGCTGATATAATTTTTGTATTTTTTGCACTGGCCTAGGCTGTGATTGTTGTGCATGTTGTGACTATTGAAGAGGTTGTTGGGTAGGAGTAAGATGAAAATGTGGTATTGGTTGAGTAGATGGCATTTAAACTATTTGATCATGGCATGACTCTGTTACTTTATTCTCAACAACATTTTTATTATGCTTAAATTGTTTTGGCCTATGATTATTATTGGCATGTGTTAGTTATGATGCTTGCACTTGGTTTGAATTTTGATGTTGATTATTGGTCTGATTTTGGTTTTGGCCATTGTTCTAATCGGTTGAGTTTAGTTTTATGATCCCTTTGTTACTAAGATCTCTTTTGATCACTAAACCTTTATCGATGATCTATTTGAATGTATGTGCACATCAAAACTCCAAATAGTAGGATATTTTATTATGTATATTTTTGGTAAACATAACTGCTAGTTTCTTATCTAGTAGACTATGGGTAAAGCTGCTTGTAAGGGCTCTCCATCAATGCAGATAACTTGTGAAGCTTTCACCTAGTTTTTGCTTTGCTTGCATTAATTTAGCCAGTGAAATCTCATACTCAAGATTGTATGAGAAGTATTGAACAAAATTATCTGATAGATCATTAAAGTCATAAATTGAGTTCTTTGGTATTTCCAAAAACCATTCCAAGGCTTGTCTAGCTAAACTCCTTAGAAATAACAACAATAGATAAATGTCACTATATGCCACTGGCTGACATGTAACAAAGAACTCCGTCAGATGTGCTTTGGGATCACCTTTCCCCTTGTATTTGTCAAACTTGGGTGGCTCATAACTTGGAGGGAATGGAATATGTAAATAATCCATGTTAAAAGGATATGACCACACATCATCCAATTTTAACTTTTTAACCTATTTCTTAGGCTAGATGGCAGAAATTGCATCTTTCATTTGTTGTAATTCTTGTTTAAGGAAACTTGTTGGAATATTGACCTTGATGGATGGTTGGGCAGTCACAAGTGGATTACTTAGACTGGGGTATGATAGAGATATTTCTTGGGGTAGGTTGGATTAGCTAGGAAATGGTCTAGGACTGTGCATGCGTGGATTAAGGTATAATTTTTGAAATTATACCTATGGTGGTGTGACATTCTAGTTGAGGTTGGATATGTATGATTGGTTTTGTGGATATTGAGGTTGAGATGGATAGATATAACCATAATATGCTTTTTATGGTTGAATATGGACTTATTGTAAACTATTCAAACCTTGTTTTTGAATGGAAACTTATGAGCCAAGACCTTGTCTCTGAACTTGTTATGTTTTGCATAAAAGGCAATTACTTCCTAGAAGGTAATTGAGTAACATTGGAGCATATTTATTGTGTGAATAGCTGTTGAGAAGTGGATTCATGTTAGACATTTGATACCTATCATTAACCAATATTAACATGCTATTGGTTAGACATTATTTGATTTTGGATTGGTATATTAGCCTACAAAGGATGAGGTACATTCACTATTACCTAGCAAGGTGGAACATTGGTTACCCCATATTGAAGTGGTAATGTGTCCAGCCTCTATTGTGTTGGGATACTTGATTTTGCCTACTTTTATGGAATATTACTCATCACATTTTGAGGAAGAGTAGGATTTCATACATTTTGTTGCAATGCAACACTGCTTGTTGGTTGGCTACTTAATCATGTTAGTTGTGCACTTGAAGAAGTGGTTAGTTGAGGATTAAATTTAGTTGGTTGAGGTTGGGACATAGAATCTCCTACTCAATTTTGAAAACCACTAATGGTACTAGTTGAAGGCACATTTTTTTATTGATTGATTGTGTGCCAACACCATTTTGGTTTAAATTAGACAATACTTACACATTATCCCCTATGTTTTGCTTAGTATCATGTGTATAAATTGAATATATTTCCTCTATAATTGGTGTATTGAACATGGTTTCTATAGAAGTGTTTTGTATAAATGGGTCTAAACCCTGATTATCTTAACCTACCAACTCTATTAAAAATTTTATTCGAGGAGCTATATTAATAAGAGGTTCATTTAACAAGGCCATATTAGTGAAGTTACACACTAAATTGAGATATGTCTAGTATGATTGATGCATTTGATTGAAGTGGTTATCCATGGGACTTCTTTGTGGGATAAGCACATGTGAGTTTTAATAAGGTATTGGTACAATGGCATTATGATTTCTAGAAGAGAACTCTTCATTATTCTAATTTTAAAACATATTGGAAGGCCCTCTTTCTAGATTTTGTAAGTTTTCATACCCTACCTCTATGGTTCTATTGAGATCATACACTGATGGTGTTATAATGTGATAAGGTTGTTCTTGAGTACTTTTTTCAACCAATGGTATGCTAGATAAGTATTGGGATGCTATATCTTGATCTTACTTTATATATGGAGGTGTACTAACCAAATATTTGGACAAAGGATCTTGAATTTGTCCCCATAGTTGAAAATTTTGGTGTGGATAATAATATATTTACCAAATGACATTGTCTTCAGTAGGGTTTCCACAAAGTCCCCTTATGTGAAAGGATTTCCATATCCTAAATTATACATAGTTACACTATGTGTATAGTGAACCATGTTCAATTTAAATGATAAATATTTAACATCAAGAGAAAGGATTAGGGTTGTATAAACTGTAGAAAATATATGCCTTTTAGAAAGATAAAGGGTTCAAATGTGATCTATCTTAGTCAAAAGTGGATCTAAATCTCCAAAAAGCCTATGTAAATACTTGGTAAAATTAATGTAGTGTCAAATGGAAAATTCTAAGTGTATGATACATGCAAAGGTCACAAAAAATGACCTAAGAATCAAAATACCAAAATCTAATGTCAAAACGTCACCCAAGTAGGTCTAAGCTATTAAAGGGAAAAGATGCTAGGTCTTTTGTCCAAACATGGATTCAAAATATGGGCTCAAATCGGATATACAAGGACTAATGGACAAATGAAAACAAAACCTCAAATTAAAAAGGATGATTGATGAATCTAATAGACTTGGAATAGTTTAAAATAGACAAGGTACATGACCCTAGCCATAAAACATGATCTGATTCGTAAAAAATGCTAAACAAGAGATGCTTGAAGATAAATTGGTTTGACCAAAATAAAGCCACAAAATAATATAATTTTCTAAATTTGAGTGTTTAATTAACCCAAGTTACCTAACCCAAAAGAGGAAGATCTGGGTATTAACCCCATGAATTAAGGTCTAAAATAAAATCAACCAATATTTAAATTTGAACTTTTAATAGTTAATCAAAGACTCAACTAAGTATAAACTATGAATTTGATGACAAAGAGATAGAAATATTTTAATAACTTGACCATGCTAATCTAAGATTCAACAAGGCTCAAGTGATTGGTTGTAAATAAATGGTAATGGAGATGCAAGATGAAACAAGATAAGTCTTTTGAAACAAAATAGGCAGCCTAACAGTGTTAGCACTTCCAAAATATGATGTGGTAAACAGTTTAAGTTTCAAGACTTCAAAGATATAAGATTTTTAAATGATTTGGGAAATGTAATGGTGCTCTCCTCAATCAAGGGATACTCCCAATGTTTGGACATAACAAGGGAATGTTTTCTAAGTTAAATCAAAGTTTCATATGGATGGTGTAATTCCTCCTCAAATAGTGGAGTGATGTGGATTCATCACTCCTAAAATGAAATGGTTTAAACAATATAAGTTTTAGTCTAACATACCAATAAAAAATGACTAAAATATACTATGTATAATTGTCCAAATACTAGCAATGGTATGGTAATATGGGATTGACTAAACTAATTATTTTCTAAACATTTTTAGATGAATCAAATGCATATGAATTTCAAATCAATGTATAAAAGAAGCATACTTTAATTCAGTGTCCATAAGACTTAGCTTGTTATAGAAAGCTCTTGCCCTTTTTGTAACCACTACATCCATCACTTGCTCAATGTAGTGTGATATCCAATGTGTCTTAGTGCTTAACCTTAACACTAAAAGGTGGTTTAACCACTCAAACCTATGATCTTAGTGGGGGTGATGAAGTTGATGCTGAGAGATGGAACCCTAAGACAAATATTCCCTAAAGAACTTGTGGGAGGTAATGAAGTCCCCCTCACAATCCAAGATGCATGAAATAAATGACACAATAGAAAGACTTTATGATCACCTCAAGATCACTTAATACTCTTATGAGTTTTTGGGGAGGGATTTAAATGACATTTTTTCCATGCCTTGGACTAGGCTCAAATTATGATCAGATGGCACTTGTGATCCCAAAATTTCTCTAAAGGGGATGGATGGGAGAGCATACATGCATGTCTCTTTTCACTAAAACACACAATCAACAAGCAAGTTTGAAAATAATTAAAGTGAAGATAATTTCATTGCACCAAATTGAAAGTGATTTATTAGATTCGTTATTAGCCCCTTGGCTTTAAGAAGTGCAAATGTAAATAATTTCAAACCACCCAAAAATAATTTGGTGATTTTATTTATCTAAAGGGGATGGATGGGAGATCATACATGCACAACTCCCTATTTACTCAAAAAATATTAGACTAAACAAATAACGAAAATATCTTAAAAAAAAATTTGAAGTGTATTCAATTTTATATCACTAAATAAAATGTGTGGTGGCTTTAAGTTGTGAATTTTGAAAGAAACCACAAAAACTTAACCAATAAAACACTCTAATTTTTTTATTTAAACACCAAAATGAAGGATTCCTAGTTCGTTTTAGACATCCAAATGAAGTTTGAAAAGACTAATTTGTATTTAAATGATTTTCTCCAAATAGGTATTTCAAAGAAAAGGTCATAACTTCATTTAGCCTTGAAACTTTTTTATCAAATGAGACAAGCAACTTTGAAGGGTAAAATCTATCGACCCAAAGGCAAAAACCCCAAAAAAAAATGTTAAGTTAGGAAAAGGTTAGAAAAAATATAAATAAAAAACTCAAAAAATATTAAAAAAATAAAATAAACCTATGAAAAATGTAAACAATAAGATAGAAGGTTAAAAATAATAAAATTTAACACAAAAATCATAAAAAATTACAGTCAGTAATTTAGCCATAATCTTTAAAATATACATAAATTTATCATAAAATTTTTGGAGGTTATTTATAGGTCATAGAATCACATCTCTAAAAAAATTTAGGTCAAAATAATGAATAATTTTTTTTATTATCTATGTACTAACCATTTTTACCAGAAAATTAATAAATAAAAAGTGACAGTCACTAAAAGAGCCATAACTTTGAAAATATAGATTATATTTTAATGAAATTTTGAGAGAACTAATATGAAAATAATAATAAAATATTACAAAAAAATTAAAAAATATAGTAAATATATTAATAAAATTATCTTTTTTAACATACATTTTTGTTCAAAGACGTGGGGTGCATAATCAAATCCCACCGAGCGTGCCATTTGTGATCAAGGAATTTGACAAAGAGAGAATGCTAGATCAAGTGTTAATCCATAAAAAAATTAAATAAGAACACTAACATAATAAAATTTATAACCTTATATCTTATGGGAAGCTTAATGAACAAGCAACAATTGAAAACCCAATAAAATGCAAAGAACAACAATCTTTAGCTTCCTTGAGAGCTCCAAATGATTTCTTCATTTGGCTTGCTTGGATTATAAATAAGAATTATTCATCAATGAAATATGGATAAAATCATCTCCTCTATGCACCATTATCTATTGCTTGGCTTGATTGATATGGCTTGGCTCAAATTCAACATTATAACACTAGGCTTTTAGCTTCATGGATCTATTCATGCATTATAACTCTACATTGATTGAGATCCCTAAATGAAGAGATCTAGGCTTGATTTTATAGGATTTCAAATCCATTAAAATGGTTCAAATCTTACCATGGTTGAGTTTATTTACTTTTTTTGAGTTTGGCATATTCTTAGAATATTCTTTTAGATATTTTTCAAAAGTGAAAACTCACAAAGGCAATGAGGGTATTCTAGAATATTCTAAGATGCTATTGGATTTTATTTTTAGTAATTGATTTATTAGATCATGGGTGAAATTAATGAGGATTTGAAATTTATTTAACTTGATAATTGATTTTAATTAGGATGTGCAAGTCAATTGATTCTTTTTAGGCATTGGTCATTTGTTTGATTTTGATTAATTCAATGTATGTATTTTCATTGTTTAATTTATTTAATAAACCAAATTGATTTAATGAAAGGTTATGAAACCAAATTAGAGACTAATATAAATTCTTAGGTTAAATGTTTGATTAATAGTAAGAATTAGTTTAATATTATGATGCAAAGCCATTGGTGGCCAAATTTACATGTCTAAAAGATATACCATGGTTCACCTAATGTGGGCTACATCCACCAAGAAAGTCCTCAATAAAATTAATAGAAAAAGAGTAAAAACTCTCCAAAAATAACCTCTCATAGAGACTTAATATCTCCTCTAGAATTCACAAAAGAATTATCTAAATTTCTATCCAAATCTAAAATCTATCAACAATAATTAACACATGCTATGCCACACCTGCACCTATATAATAACATGTCACAAGCTGTTATACCACATTATGTAAATAAAAGCTTTACTCTGTAAAGTCACACCACACCTATATATTAATAAATGAGAAATAAATATCTGAAGAAGATAAAATTTGCCATGCTTATTCAAGTAGGCATTATCCATAAGGAAACACCCATCCATGCTTATCTAAAAGCTCACCTAAGGAAGAACATGCCATCCTCATATCTCCTCCACAAAAGCATCACATAACATACAATGCGATGAGATAATAAAAAACCCCTTGAAATAAGGAGGTCAATCCCATGTCCAATAAAAAACTAACTCCCTAAAAATAAGGAACTCAATCCCAATTCCAATAAACATGGAATTCAACATCAAAATAAGAAAAGATAACAATTAATTCCCTAAAATAAGGAATTCAATCCCACTTTCAAAAAACATGGAAGTCAACATAGAAATTATTAAAAACATTTAATAATATTCTACTCACATGTAGAGTACATGAAAAATGTGATCCCCACATTTTTGGAGCTCTCCGAGCCCCCAAAATGTACCACCATAGTCATGTGATAGCCCTAATGGACTCCACACTCAAGAGTTATATCAAGTGTGATAGAAACAACATGAAGAATATACTAGTTAATTTTAAGTTGTAACATGATGTTAATATTTAGATTTAGATTTGTTTATTTTTTTACATTTTAAATATGTTTAATAAACTTTGATTTGGTTAAGCACTTGATGGGTTATGTTTGGTGTGAAATTTTAACATAGGTTTCATGGCCTAAAAAAAAGGAGGTTATTGTCAAGGAGATATGAATAGACATGATGTTGAAAGGTAATAAATAAGATGTGTTAAGATTAGATAGTAGCCCAAATATATCATAAGGATGGTTAAACAACCCAATTAGGTCCTTATCATTTTCCATCATTTGGTTGGTAGGTTAACATTGTCAATTGTCTCATGTCATGAAATTGATAAATATTAACACACACTGCTAATTTCCTTATTTATCTTTTTCAAAGCATGTGCTTAGTCTATCAAGCATTAAACAAGGGTTTGGGTATAATGTTCTAATAAGTTGTACCCCATTCATAAACTGATCAATTTATATATTTTTTCCATTAAACAAAATTAGTATCATGTCAAGAATATTAGTGATTAATGAGAACATTGCTTACATTAAGTATTATTTTTAAATAAAACAATCTATATTTAAGGACATGTTGATGATTTTAAGTGTATACAAACATTACAATGATATTGAGAAACATAAAAATGAAATTTACTTCTAGTTACATTATTTTAAAATTAAACACCTTAATACTTGTAATTTACACCAACTATTTGTTCAAAATACTAAAAATCAACTAGTTTAGCCCATTTAGTTATCATATAAATGGTTTTGACTAAGTATTGATTGAGTTGGTTGATATGTTTAAGCACATGGGATGCACCTATTAAATGTTTATAAATGACATATCCAAGGTGATCAAGGATATTGATGAGGTGTTATGTGTGCTATAATGATAATGACAAATTGTGCTTTAATGTTCTTGCATAGTTCTTCAGTGTTTGACTTGGATAGGTAGATGGTAGATGTTATTAATGGTGTGGTCATGTTACATAGACCCTATGGAGTGTTATGAGTGATTTGGAAAATTAATAAAGTTAAAATGAATTCATCATACAATTAATATGAGTGTCTAGGTTCAAGTAGTCCTCTTGGTAGACAAGGTTAAGTAAGTAGTTTGATGATGTCATATTTCACACGTGTGAAGTTTTCAGGAGTAGTTTGATACATGGATGGATTCCTCTATGAGAGGTGATCATGTGGTTCAAATTTTATGTCTGGACATTGAGCATAGAAAAATTTATAATAATGAAAAGTTGGCCTCTCAAAAAGAGTTCACTAAGTTTCTATACTTAGCCAACTTTGTAAGAAGAGATCTAACAGTGAGTATTTAATCAAGTTATGAAGATCTACATTGAGAAATTAATCTGACCAAATAAGGATATAATGGATCACATGATATTATTATATAGTTATAAAATGGTGTGTATTAATTTAGTATGTAAAAGGATGATTAGAAGGTACACAAGGTTTCCAAGTGGTGGAAGTTCATTAGAGACTGACTATAGGGTGTACAGAAGGCATGTAGGGCTAACATGTGGCTTAATCTTAGAATTGAGGATCTAAGATCAATGATGAGTGATATAAGTTAAAGTAAGGATAACTATAAGGAGATTAATAAATCATATGTTTTTAAGTTGTGTGAGGACATGAGATGAAGACATGTGTTTATATATGATTTTGCATTAACCAGTGAACATTGGCATTTTAATTAACAAAGAGAAAAACTCATCTACAGTATTTTGCTAATATATTTTGATCTAGGATAAATCTGAAGGTGATGTAAAAATAAAATTTGAAGATGAATTCAAGGAAAATTCATATAAGTGAGTTAGAAGGTTTGATTTTTTTACATTCAAATATATTAAGCTCTAAATTTGACCATGTGTTTGAACATGTTTTGTAAGTGACCAAAGAAGGATATTTGAGTTGTTCTTGATAGTATTTTGATGATTCAATATGAAATATATATTGGAGAGTGATTTATACCATACGAGGACCATATATGTGGATTTTAGAGGTTTTAAAAATCCATATTTAGTGTGAAAAATTGCTTAGAAGTTGATTGTGTTTATTGAATGTACTGGTAGATTGAGTGACCATGTTGCAAAATTGAGTTGAGGGTGTTCTAATTAGAATTAAATAATAAAATTAGTATGGAGATGTTATATACATATATAAGGATTATTGGAAATTATTTGTTTTCATGATATGCCCTTGATTGGATATGGAGAGTCAATTTATCTTGATTTTATTTTGACTGTATATGACCAGTCATTTTAAGAGAGTTATTTTGAGTTCTTAAAGATTGTGTTGAAGTGTATAAATAATATGGAGATGTTTAAAAGGAAATAAAGGGTTCACCCATGTGATATAATAATATGGCTATGTGAAATACTTGAGTGTTTACTTCATAAGTCTAAGACTATGTTTTCTGTGTATGAAGACCTAAAGAGCAATGGGACCTAATTGGTAGGTTCAAATATTGAGTTGGTATTGTAGCTAGCATGGACCCATATGAGAGTTAGAAAGGGTATATTGGAGACATTTTTTTTAATGTTTTTGAAGCATTGGTAAAGGATGAAGGTGGTCCAAGTTATTAGAATGAGCATTCACACTTGCTCATGTGTTAAGCTTTATTGGGAGTCGGTTCATTACTTGTTATGTGTCAAATATTTGCACACCTATTTTATGCATGTGAAAATTTCATAAAAATTAAAATTGGTTTCAAAAAATAAATTATTTATTTTGCAAAACAAACTAATATGCCTATTTAATAGGCACTCCTATTGCTTCGCCAATTATGGTGGAGAGAGAAACTTATGGGTTGTATTATTATTTGAGGAAATAATGACAGACAAATTATTATGCATGAATATTTTCTGAATTCATTTGTGTGCATAATGTTTGTGATATTTTTCTTGTGGTAATGATGTGTAGGAGAGATTTGGGATGAATGAGAATCATTATCAATTCCAATATGGTATCAGAGCTACTCCATGTAGCCATTACTCAGCCTCCTAGTGATTTTTTAAGCACATATGCTATGTTTTGACAATTATTTTAGGTCATACCATCTATTTGGTCAATTGAGGTTGAATATGAGGCTATCAATCTCTAGTTTGAACCAAAATTTACAAAGTTATGGTGGATGCATTGGTGGAAATATTAGATGATATTAATATTCATTATTTTTTGAAACCATCAAGTTGCACATATATGTCCTCATTGCCACAAATCTAGGGCCTTTGATCTCTACAAACATTGGTATGTATGTTTGATATTGTATGGTTATCTTGGTTGTGACATAGTTTATGGACAAATCCACTCTCAAAGTAAAGAAAAAACATCAATATAAGTCTCATAGCCCTTTCTGTTTTCATGGATATGTTCAAATACATGACGACTCACTTTATAAATATTGTCACCTTTGGTTGTTGTAGACCCCAAAAATTATAACTCAATCCATTAAGCTTGCCTCATGATTTACATAAAGTCCACAAATGGTCTCAATTTTTTTTTCATTATTGATGCCTTTCTACATGTCAATTGACTCATTATAGAGCTCATTTTGTGGCTCAGCCTTATTGTGTCCACATTTTATCAATACTCAACGTAGTTGTCTATGGTAATTAGTGGGCATGATGTGATAAGTATTGTAGTGCTATATTTTCCACACACAAGCCATTCAAGATGAGTCTATTTTACACTTAGGCCTAATCCCCCATTCAGAACTACTTATAGTGATTCTGGTCATGTAGTAAGCATGGTAAGGTGTTGCATGGACTGTATATTTCCTCACATGGGAGGGATGGCCTGGTCCTCTATGTGCTATGTATTCTTACTCTTATAACCTTAATGTTGACTAGTATGATCTTTCCCTTTGAGATCATTCTAGCTATCTTATTTTGGCCCATTGGTTTCTTCCCACCCCATCGAGCCCATCAACAACCACTGCTTCCACTATCAGGCACCAAGCCTTTAATCTTATTCACCTCATGATCATCAACTTCCCACTCATCCATCAACCACCTAATATGTGGCCATCCTACTCCATTACTTTTCTACCACCTATCTTGGTCAAGTATCAACCAATTATGACTTGACATGTAGTAATAAATGTGGTTTGATGTTTTACAAAAGTGAGTTTTCATGTTTTGTTTTGCTACCTTTATTATAGTGGTATGTTATAAGCAATGGAGGAATTTTTAACCTTTGGTGAAATTTATTTTGGTTAATCTTTGAGGAGGCATTTAAAAACAATATTTTGTTAAGGAGCTAGTTTAATTGGTTTTTATTTTACCCTCTCACCTCACTTGTTGAAGACAGAGGGTGAGGCTTGGGTTGACAAGAGGCCAATTCCTCCTCACAAAAAAAACCATTGAATTCTTGGTTCCATGCCAATTACAATGAGTGGTTGGCAGGATAGGTTCCCTTAGCTGTGGTATTTTTTTAACCTTTTACTGTAATTTTTTTTATTAAATAGGCTTAATTGATGGGAAATTGATTACTTAATAGATTTTGATCGGTAGCACAAAATTGAGCACCATATTTTTTAAAAGTTCATGTTTCTAAATTTCCAATGCACCTAACCTATTTATATAGTAAAATGCACTATTTTATAAAGTGTCACATTCTAAGGGGGTCTCTTTGCATTGGTTGTGTTGCCATTCCTATAGTTTATGATGACATATTTTTCTATTTTATGAGTATTTATTGAGGGAATATTTATTGTTTTTCAAAAACCATATCTCTTTCATTTTTTAGAGACCATAGGGTGACATCCAATTCGAAAAGAGTTTAGATCACCTCACAAGCAAACAACCTTCATTTTTTACTTATTCTTACCATCATACTTTGTATTTAATTTATAGATGCATTTTTGGTGGTAATTGACGTCCCTCTTTGGATACTTTCACCACTATTGGTTTTTAATGTCTCTAAATATGGATTCTCATGTGATTGAACCCCTTATTTATTCAAACTACACCACATAAAAGCATAATATGATGTTACACTTATAGATGAAGGGATTGTGGAGAGTTGTCATTGGTGACTTTTCTATTTTTATAAATGATGATGATATTACATGGATTTCATCTATGCAAAGGAAGAACTTGTATTCATTCACCTCCATCTTTTATATTATATGCAGTCTCATATTGAGTATGCCATATCACCTACGAAAGCCTATGACATTATTTATACATTGTTTGATGAGGTCACTTCACCTCCACATGTCCTTCCTTCTCCTTCCTCTTAAAGTGAAGATTATTTTGTTAGTGATTGTGTTTCCACATCATCTTCTCTGAGTTGTGAGAATGTTACTCTTGATGTTGATTTGCATGAGGACTTTTAGGCATCTTCATCTCCTCCTATTAGTTCTTGTCCCCTTTCCATTTTTAGTGAGGACACATTTTTTGAGGATGAGGCACTTGTTATTGGTGGTCATTTGGATGAGGTACCTTCACCTCCTCCACCTATAAATGCACATTTTGATACCATGGTTGTTACTCCTATTTTTGACTTTGGTATGACTCTTGATAGTACACTACCAAGTCCTAAGGAATCCATTGATCGTATGGCCTTTTCCTAGCACTTCAAGAAACAAAAAAGAAAATTTTGATGTATAATTATCTTTTACACTCCCTGATACATGGAAAGGATGCCCTCATTTTTTCTTTGTGGAAGAAACTAGTTGGTAGACCATCATGTTGTGTTACTAAATCTAGTATGCATCCACTTCATGCACTTTTACAGTGTGATTTACGAAATTTTGAGTAGTCCATTATTCCTAATGTTTCTTTTTATTATAGGTGATACTTATGTATTTACTATTATTGCACACTCTGTGTATCCCACTTCAATTCCACTTGTACTTATCCCTAATTCTTTTGAGTAGCATACCACTATCTTTGGCTCCCACATGCTTCATTCCATGGGTCATCCTACTAGACATATAGGCATTGGGAAGCATTTATGAGGCATTTCCCACCTTATTCAACCTGTTATATGGATTAATTGGCATGGCCTTGGTTATGATTTAGGTAATTCATCTTCATTAGGATCTATTGATAGAGTTACATCTTTTATTTGATCCACTCTTTGTGAGGATTTTGAGCTACATATGAGTTCTTCTACACCTTCACTCAGGCCTTAGAAACCTAAGATTACAATGGTCAGACATGATCTAACTAACACTTCTTTAGATTTTACCTCACATTTTTATAATACATATATAGGTATATACATCCACCATTCATGTCTATTTAGGGTGGATTTATGATCATTCTTGGTAGTATAAGAAGCATTCTTGGTGAGGACACTATAAACATCATTCGTCCACTATTCAGCTTCTTTGATCACACATTACTCCTCCTACCTATTGATGTTCCTTATTATGAGATCCTTGATTAGGTAGATGTGTTTCTTATAAGCATACATCTCTCATTGCATAGATGATGTATTCTATAGATTGATTACTTTATGGAGTTTCTTGCATCACTTGGTGATATTGTGTAGGATGGAACTTTTAGTTTTAGTCATATTGAGATTCATGGAGATTTTTTCTTCATGTGTGTGTTCCATGATTGAGAAACTTCTTCTCAAATTGTATGGCTATCCCATCATCACTAGGGACATCATTCTTGAGAGATTTCATATCTATAATTTGATTTTTAATAGACTCCTTCAGATATTTTGGAGGATCTTGTTCTCCTTATAAAGTGTAGCTAGTCTAGTGTAGCCTAGTGTCAACATTTTGATATTTGCATAGTGTGATTGGCCCACTCATTCAGATGGTTTTTTGAGTCACTACACCCATTTTAGAATTATGGGGGGTGTGCACATACTACTTTAGGTGTTGTTCATTGTTCGTACACCACATTTTCTTCTGGAGGTAGTTGATTTAGTGCATTTATATTTGATGGCCTTTGTTCCATCTAATACACCTTATCAAATTTATGATTAAGTATTGAGCCATTTTTTTTTCTTGGGGCACCTCAAAAAATATATTTTTTCTCTCTCAACTTTATCTATTGTTACTAGTTTTTGTGTACCTTGTGGTGATACATTTCATCCCTGATGACTCTTTTTCTCAATATTTTTTGATATCAATGTTTTTTACAGAGTTTGCCTCATAAAGAGTACCAATTCCTATTTGACTTGGTAGTTACATCGATTCATCATCCATGTAGTTTGGTGAGATGGATTGGTTACCATAAGGACACTTTGTATTTCACTATGATTTGTACATGGGTACTTGATTAGGCTTGATTGCCAGGACCCATCTATCTCTTTGCTTTCTCTTTTCTTACTACCTATTTTGTGCTTAAGGGAGGGTGTTGGAATTAGAATTCACACTTGTTTATGTGTTAAGAAGTATTTGGAGTTGGTTAATTAATTTTTGTGTCAAATATTTTCACACCTACTTTATGCATGCAAACATTTCGTAATAATTAAAATTAGTTTCACACAATAAATTATTTATTGTGTGAAACAAACCAATATGCCTATTTAATAGGCACTCTTATTACTTAGCCAATTATGGTGGAGAGGAAAACTTGTGGGTTGTATTATCCTTTGAGGAAATAATGATAGACAAATTAATTATGCATGATTATTGTCTAAATTCATTTTTGTGCATAATGTCTATGATAGTTTTTCTATGATAATTTATTAAGAGTTGGTTAGTTAATTGTTATGTGTCAAATATTTTCACATCAATTTTATGGGTGAAAATATTAGACACATAATAATTAATTAACTAACTCCTAATAAAACTTAACACATGGGTAAGTGTCAATGCTCATTATAACACAAGTAGTCTCACATGTAATGTGTGAATATGAAGGCCTAATTATTTTAGGTCTCACCAAGACCTAATGGTGGGTTGGGGTTAATGAACAACCTAAGAAGAGTGTGGTTATCAAATGTAACATTTTTATGGACCTATTTTAAGTTTGATTCAAATATGTAAATCATATTTTCCAAACAAGATGGGTTAGACCAAGAGAGTAGTATCAGTACAAGGCCTAATTGCCCTATTTATGCTAAGGGTGTATGAGTGGAGCCAAGAGAAGGAGAGAACCTTTGAGAGAGAAAATAAATGTAATTAAATACCAAAAAAGAGTGAAGAGGATCAATCATGATTGTCTAATGAAGTTGATGCAGGTGGACACACATGTCATTGAACCTAATGAGCTTAGAAGAGGTAGATTGAGAGAGTGAGCCCTTAAGACTATTCGGGTGAAAGAGTGAAAAAAAGGTAGTCATCATCATTTAAGAGTAGAAATAATTTTTCAAGATGATCTATTAAAGGTAGTTGGGTGGGTGCTTGTTTGCCTAGATGGTCGATTCCTCTTTGCATGGTTAAGCTTGTTAAATGTCTAGTTGTTGTGGGTGCTCAACTAGACAGGGGAAGTAGCTCCTTATGGGATTGGTATATCACTAAACTAAGGGATGGGTGTTCTTTGATTAGTTGGTGTTGATATAAATGTTAGATCTTGTTTTATAGGATTGTAGTCCATCTTGTAGGGTTTAGTGGGTTTTATCCCCCAAGAGGGTTTCTGACATATATAATATGTTATGTGCTTGACCTTGTTGTATCTTTATTGTTTATTTCAATGGTTAATTTGTATGCATCATGATTGTATGTGATAAATGTTTAAGAGTTGAGAATTAATTATATTAGCTTGCGTCACTGATTTACCACCCCTCTTAGTGATTATACCTCTAACAATTGCTATCAAAGTAGGACCTTCATTACAATTTTAAACACTTAAAGGTGATCTAATGTATAATATGGGTAAAAATAAAAGGTATTCAAAATAAAATAAAATCATGGATGATTAATAATTTTGCCATGATAGTGGAGAAGAATAAGTGTTCTATGATAGTGAGGAAGAAGAAGTTGATATAGAAGCTGAGCTCATGGGTGCACTTGGTGAAATAAAGGAGAAAAAGAAGAGGAATCATAAAATGAGGAATATGATCAAAGATCTTGAAGCACAAGTCATGTCTCTTGAAGGGAGTTTATCTATAAAGTCCATGAGAGATCAAAAGCAGAATCAAGAACTGATCAAGTATATGGAAGAGTAAGCATGTAGATTGAAGGATGACATGGATAATGAGGCTAAGGAGGATAAGAATACCATCAAAGATATCATAATTCAATTGGAGGCTACAAGTTCAAGCATGAGAGATAAAGAAGATGAATGTGTTCAATTAAATACTAATCTTGTTTACTTAAAGGATGAGCATGAAAAGGCCATAGTCAAGATAGGCAAGATTGAATAAGATCAAAGGAAATCAAGACAAGATAAAGAGGTTGGTATCATGAAAGTCAAAAAAATAGATCAGGTCAAGAGAAAAATGAATAATCCAATTAGATAGCTAAATGTTTCAAGGTATGCCAAATATTTTATGGGCCATTATTTTATTTGTCATCTTGTTATTCATAGATGAAAGGAATTTATAATAAGAAGTAATAATTCAAAGGGAGATCACTATCATATTCAACCAAAAGGTATGAAAGACATTATTTGCTATAGTTGTCAAAGAATTAGTCACATTACTAAGTTCTTAAAGCAAAGACCATTTAGTCAAGATAAGTCTAATCAGGCTTATATAGTGCAAGATAGAAGACCAGCTAAACAAACCAATGTAAAGAGATATTCATCTCAGGATCATTGTTATATATGCAATCTATTCAAACACATTACTAGAGAATGTAAGATGAGAATCAATCACTCAAAAGAAGATTATAATCATGATCAAGTAAAAGGTATGAATGATCTTATTTATTTTAGATGTCATAGAACTAGTCACATTGCTAGATATTACAAGAATAAGTTGAATGATTTTTTAAAGAAAAATAAAGTGTATGGATCTCCTAGTGTGTAAGGAAGAGGTCACACATGGTTATGGAGACTTAATTTTGTTATAAGAGATCAACATGAGACCAAATATAGTTTGTTTTCCATGATCGACATAAATGAAAGTCAAGAGTTTCTATTATTTGCATTTGTTGACAAGTCTGAAGAAAGGAATGAAGTCAAGGATCCATACAAAGTCAATTTTATGATGAAGCAGGACTACAAGTCAAATAAGAGTATGGAGATATGGGAGTCTCTTGAGTTTTGGGACTTTTAGTCTCACTATGTTAAAGGGGTGTCTATCTTTAGGCTTCAAGGAGACACTTTACATAAAGAGGAAGCATGGTGGATACTTGTTGGGTCTTGGATGGTGTTGCATGATAATAAATCCATGAAGGTAGTACTTAGTGTAAAGAGAGAGGTCTTTGAGGTCTAAAATTGTGAAGATGAGTTAGAGTAGAAGAAAGATATGGATGCAATCAAATTTGATTCGTAGTTAATCTCTTGGGGTAGCTTGATCTAGTGTAGTACCTTGAAAGTACTTGGGAGGTTGGTTTCATTTGAGTCAATCTATATTATGTTTGTTCTTGTTACTCTGATCTCTTGAGAGAGGACTTGTGGGCATTAAAATTTCTAAGATTCATATGGATTTAGGGAGAGCTAAATTAGGTGTTTTAAGTGTGGTATGATGTTTTGACATGTTTATTATGAGCAAGATGTGTCAAAGAGCAGATCTTGGTTGTATACGTGGTCATGATCTAAGGGGGAGTAATGATTTTTATGAATCTACTCCAAAGTGTTTTGATGGAATGATTCAGAAGATATATTCAAGGACAATAATCATAAAGTTAGAGTTTTAGTCAAATCTTTGAAGGATGGTCTAGTTGGTCAAAGTGGTGAAGAATGAAGCTTTGTGCGTAAGATATATAGGTAGGAAATGAAGATCTCCAAGTGTCTAATCAAGGATGGTGGGTTTTCAAAATATTCTATTGCATAGAAAGGTATGTTGATCCTATTCTAGTGTGCTCAATGTGTGTTCAATGTTTTTGGTCCTAAAAATAAGAGCTTGCCAATCTATGTTGATTAAATTGATTGATCAAATGTTGAAATACTGAAGACAAGGTTGATATGGAGTATGAGGAGAATGTGTTGTCACATTTTTTATATCATACAGAAAGTATTATATTTATATAGATGTCAAGTTAAGTATGCTATGGAGGTCATAGTGTTCTGAAGATAAGATATTTTCTTAAGAGTTTTGACTGAAGTATGGATAGTGTTAAAGAGTTTTTGGTAGACCTAGCTCATTAAGAAGATTTGTTGAAGATGTCATGATCCAGGTGAAGCATGGAGTTAGGGAGAACTAACACAGATAGTTTGAAAGGCTTGAATAGTTGTACATGATGTGAGGGGGAACATATGTGAGATGTTTTAGTCATGGTGGAAATATGAAGAAGTCTGATACAATTATGAATTCAAGAAGATTTATATGATGAATTGATCAAACTAAGTCATATGTTTTGATAAGGTATTGAATTTTCATGCATGAGCAAAGGGATCTTGTGAGTTTTGTAGGTAGATAGGTCTAAATATTAGAGAAGCCCAAGTTCATATTGGTGTATGTTAAATAAAAAATGACATGAGATGGATCATGATGTTAGGGTGATATTTCTAAGCTATGTGAGTAGTTTTTCAAGGTCCTCAAGATCAAAAGATGAACCTACATGGTAAATGTGTCAAAGGGGGAGAAAGTACTTGAAGAGAGAGAGAGACAGAGTCTAAGCATAATCTTTAGATTGGTGTTTGACATTAATAAAAAAGGGGGTTGTTTTTGGATATTTGTCAATTATGTCTCCAAGGTGACCAAGGATGTTGATGAGGTGTCATGTGTGCTAGAATGATAATGACAAATTTTACTTCAATGTGCTTTAATATTCCTGCATAATTATTTAGTGTTTGACTTGGATATAGAGATGGTGGATGTTATTGATAATGTGGTCATGTTGTAGAGACCCTATGGAGTGTTATGAGTACTTGGGGAACTTATGGAAGTGAAATGAATTCATCAGAGTAGTTATATGACTATTTAGGTTCAAGTAGTCATCTTGGTATACAAGGATAAGTAAGTAGTTTGATGACATTATATTACATACATGTGAAGGTTTCATGAGTAATTTGATACATGAATGGATTCCCCTATAAGAGATGATCACGTGGTTCAAATTTTAGGTCTAGACATTGAGCACAAAAAAATTATAATAATGAAAAGTTGGCCTCTTAGATAGATTTCACTAATTTTGTATACTTAACCAAATTTTCAATAGGAGATCTAACGATGAGCATTTAATTGGGAAATGAAGATCTATAGTGAGCATTTAATTGGGAAATAAAGATTTATGATGAATAATTAATCTGACTAGATAAGGATCTAATAGAGCATTTGATCTTGTTAGATAGTGATCTAATGGTGAGTATTAAGTAAATGTGTCAAAGGATTCTCAAAAGGCATGCAGGGCTTCAAAGTGGTAGAAGTTCATTGGAGACTGACTATAGGGTGTGTAGAAGGCATACAAGGCTACCAAGTGGCTTAAACATAGAAGCAAGGATATACTATCAATAGTGAGTAATGTAAGTTAAATTTAGGAGACTTTTAAGGAGATCAATGAAGAATATTTATTAAAGTTTTTCAAGGATGAGATATGAAGACACATGTCTGTAGATGATTTTGCATTAACCAATGACCATTGGCATTTGAATTAGCAAAGGGAAAAACTAGTCTATAGTATTTTGATAATATATTTTGATCTAAGATGAATTTTAAGGTGATGTAAAAAGAAACATTCAAGAGGAATTCAAGGTAAATTTAGGAAGTGATTTATAATGTTTTAATGTATATATATTCAAAGATATTAAGTTCCAAAGTTGACTATGTTTGACTATGTTTTATAAGTGACCAGAGAAGGATATTTGAGTTGATATTGATGGTATTTTGATGATTAAACATGAAATATATATTAGAGAGTGTTATAAAATAAATTAGGACCATCTATGTGGATTTTTTAGGTTTGAACAATCAATATTTAGTGTAAACAATTTCTTATAAGTTGATTGTGTTTGTTGAATGCATTGACAGATTGAGTGACCATGTTGTAAGATTGAGTTGAAGGTGTTATGAGTAGAATTGAAGAATTAAATGAATATGGAGATGTTATATAAGTCTCCAAGGATTATGATAAAGTATTGGTTATCATGATATAACCATTATAAGATATGGAGAGTCAAAATACTTGACTGTATATGATCAATTTGAATGGTCATTTTGAGAGAATTGTTTTGAGTGCTTAGAGATTGTGTTAAAGTGTATAAAGAACATGGATACAGTTCATAGGTCATAAATGGTTCACCCATGTGATATAATCATATGGATATGTGAAATAATTTAGTGTTTACTTCATAGTTTTGAGACTATGTTTTCTGTGTATGAAGACATGAAGAGCAAGGAGACCTAATTGGTTGGTTCAAGTATTGAGTTGGCGTTCCACGTGGAATAGACCCATATGAGAGTTATAAAATGGATATTGGAGATAGGTTTGATGTTTTAAAATCATTGGTAAAGGATGAAGATGGTCTAAGTAGTCTCACATGTAACATGTGAGTATGAAGGCCTAATTGTTTTAGGTCTCACCAAGACCTAACGGTGGTTTAGGGATAATGAAGTAATGCCCAACATATGAAGAGTGTATTTATCACATGTAATTTGTATATGGACCTATGGTAATTATGATTCAAATATGTAAATCATCTTGGCTGACCAAGATGGGTTAGACCAAGAGAGAAGTATAAGTACAAGGCCTAATTGGCTTATCTATGCTACAGGTGTGTGATTGGAGCCAAGAAAAGTAGATAACCTTTAAAAGAGAAGGTAAAATAATTAAGGACCAATAGAGATTGAATAGGATCAGCCATTATTATCTGATCAAGTTAATGTAGGTAGACACATAGGTCATTCGACCTAATGATCTTAGAAGAAGAAGATTGAGAGAGTGACCCCTTGAGACTATTTGGGTGAAAGAGTGAAGTTGAAAAGTGAAAATAAAGGTGGTCATCATCAGTTGAAGAGTATTAATAAGTGTTCAATATGATATTTTCAAGTTATATGGGTGGGTTTTTGGTTGCTTCGGGGGTTGGTTTCTCCTTACAAGGTTAAGATTGCTAAATGTCTAGTTGTTATGGGTGCTCAACTAGACAAGGGCAGTAGCTCCTTGTGGGATTGGTGTCTCACTAAAATAAGGGATTGGTGTTCCTTGATTATTTAGTGTTGGTCTAAATCTTGGATACTTTTTATAGAATTATAGTCCATCTTTTAGGGTTTAGTGGGTTTTATACCCCAAGAGGTTTTCACACATATATAATATGTTATGTTTTTGATGTTTCTATATCTTCCTTGTTCATTATAATGGTTAATTTGTATGCATCATGATTATATGTGTTGAATGTTTAAGAGCTTGGAATTAAATTACATTATATTGTATTACTAATTTATGCCCTCCCCCCCACCAAACCCCCCTGCCCCCTAGCGATTATACCTCTAACAACACTATGATGGTAGATAAGAATTTTAAGGAAAATATAACTTTCCAAGTAATAAACACTTTCAACCAAGTGCAATAAATTCCTCCAATATTGCACCCCAAGAAGAATTATTAGTTTGTGATAGAAAATTTAATGTTTCTATTTGGTTGATAAGCTATAAGATAAATGTTTCTCTCTCTTCTAAAATAACCATATATGAGAAATTTTAAAAAAATAACATAAGTGCATTTGGTTGAATAATAATATTGTTACTAAGGAAAGGGTGCATTTTGAAGAGGGAGATCTGGAGATCAAGGCGCCTTTACAAGGAATCGACTAATAAATATGTTTTATGACATATTATTCTTAAGTAAAAAGGTTAGATTCAATTTAAAATCTATACATAGTTCATTGGTTTAATTTTTAACTCAATTTTATTATTTAGAATTTGAGTTTCATATGTTTAGACTACGTTCCACTTATCTTAACTGTATTTTTATCCTAGTATTCTTCTAAACTAATTTGAAATATCCTAGTGAATTCATTTTAGTTCTTATATTTTATATTAATTATATCTAAATTATGATTTAATACCAAACTTGTCACCTTTCTTTCATAACTATGCATAATATTTTCAAATTTGTATTCCTAACCCTTAAATGGTTGCATGGGTCTCTTATGAATTTATATATGTATTTTTTTTGACATATAATAATTATGCTTGGATCTCAAAAGAAGTATTTTCATGTATCTAATAAGTGTGACAAGACTTGTGTAGTAATACTTCTTAAATAAAATTAAATTACATAAAAACTTCCTTAAAATGTTTTTCATATTCCCTAAACTATGCCTTTCTTAATTAATTACATGGGTCTTTGGTATGATGATTATTTTGGTTGGCATTTCAACTCTAACTAACGTTTTCAAATTCATATAATATGACAATTGTCATGAGGAACTCTCTTTATCTGATATTTGTCCAAAAAATAAGTTTTTTATTCTTATTAAGAACTATAAATATCAATATATTTTTACTAATAATAATATATATGATGCCTATAATCTCTACTCTTTTATAGTTACTTCTTGCAAAGAAACCAATGAAATTAATTGTTTCATTAAACAATTTAGAAGTTATAGTGATATTCTAAATAATAGATCTTTAATGGTAGAAATGGAAAATATTTTATCTCAAATTCATTTGAATGAAAATTACCATCATAAAACTTGATGCACAATACATTTGATCAGAATTTTTTTCTTATTGTTACTTTTTAAGCTTATTATTTAATTTATCAACCAAGAAGGAGTCTCTATTGATTATGGAACCTAGAAATGAATATAATTATTACATGGTTACTTGTTATACAACCAATATTGTATTTCATTTCTCAGTACTATTTTTCCATTGTTGCTGATAATATATACATCTCCTTCTTAAACCTAAATCTTATTGTTTTCATAATGTTTATTAAATAGTGTCACAAAGAATCAAATTAAACTCTATGAGTACATAACGCTACTCTTAAACAAATATAAATTTTATTAAAACATTTATACAAACCCTAAAATTAGGAGCAAGGATTAAATAAAAGCATTTTTCAAGGATTTTATAAAACTCACACTCAAGCATCAACGAATATGACAACTATATTTAAAAATACTTTGAAAATGGATTGGTTTTCCACATTTGGTCATAAAACCTTTGGAATTGTATATTTTAAAACACATATTTGATTTGTCAAAAATAACTTACCAATGATCAATTGGATGTAGTTTTATTCTCTTGAATATTTTCTTATACCAAACAATTAAAAAATAAAGATTCATGTTTACTAAAAAAAATGGTTAATAGATATTACTAAAACTATATAGGGAAATAACTTGAAAATGTAGATAGTATCATTATCAACATTTGGTTTTCAATTACCCTTCAGGTTAAATCATAATAGTATGTCCCACTATTTAATGTAAAGACACCCTTGACATATTGTTACTTGATTTTATAGACTTAGATTCATTATACAATCCTTAATGCTATAATAAGGGTTTAAAAATATAAATGTATTTAACCTATTAAAAATTAATATCTCAAAAACTATCATTATATGATCTTTCATTAGTGTGTGAATGAGACCTCAACTTGTGTGAGTGGTATGTGACACCCATGTAAGGCATTGTCCCATACATACTTCTAAAGGTCATACTATTAACTCACTAAAGACATTAAAGTCAAATAGTTAATGGATGGGTTGAATAGGAAGACATAGGTTTATATTAATGAATCTTGGAATGTGAATACTAAGTAATGGGATGAAATCCTAGTTAGTCTCACAATGAGTCAACATTATTATTAAGTTCAGATGAAACAATATGGACTTTTTAAATCGGTAAATATGGCCGTAAATATTGTATATAAGTAAAATACACTAAGTAAATACAAATTCTTATCTCCTTTCATAGTCACACTTGCGTCATGTTACATGGAGTAGATGTGGTGAGGACATAATCAAATAGTGACCTCTTTCTTATCTTCTGATTGTATATATCTTTCTCATGAGGGGTTGGGACACTTAAAATAAATGAGAGTGTGTGGGGTATATAAATGTAAATGTGGTTAGACATAGACCCATCTATGATATTCTCACTTTCTAAACTTGTATAGTTTTCTATCAGTCTCAAATTTTCTCTTGTTATTCCCAGTTCATCTAAAATAAACACACATTGGAGTTTATTTGTATTGTATCTTCTTATCTAGAAATGGTGCATTTAAGTGATTTAATTATAAGGAAATTTGAAATATATCATTATTTATATTTTTTAATGTTAATTATGGGTCCTACATGAATTGTAAATATATTTATCTATTATATTAATATAAACAATGTAATTATAAGTGATGAAATCTCGAGTTAAGTAGGCATTATATATGTTATAATTTTGGAGTATGCTTAATTGAAAAAGAGTTCAGTCATGAATGTTAAATTATTAATGTATGATTGGGTAATTTTCATAATTAATGAAGGATTAAATGATTTTTGAATGTATATTTAAGTGATTATTAATAGGTGTCATTAGCTTGGCTCATAATGATGTTAGTAGGATTAATTCAAACAATTGCATTTACTTATTATTATTAAATTTTCTATTACATGTTATAGGATAACATCATATGCATTCAAATGATGTAATACATACAAGAATTCACTTAAGAGATCATTGACCGATATAAAAAATACCTAGTTTGTATATTTTGAAATATGGTTTGTGAACATTTAGGATTCTTAATGCATGAGTGGATCAGAATACATACTATGAAAAAGTGCACTTGAACTAAGTGTAGAAACTATTATATGGATTATATAGCACCTTAGTCTTGTATATTTTGGTAAACTTATACCTTGGTTGTTCCTCTTAGTTATGGACCTTTCTCACTTTTGAAATTCTCACATTTGCTCTATATTATGCCCTTGGCCTATCTCTTAGTTTGACTAGTCTTATGTTGATAAAACATACCTTATATCTTGCATAAAATTATTAAAACATACTTATATTACACCTTTGAAAATTTTGAGTCTATACCTACTTTTGTGTTCCCTAGACACTAGAATCATGGACAAACATGTGTGCTAATGTAGGCATCCTACTTTCATGTAAGTGTCTAGTGACATAAATTCATCTAATTTTCAAATGAAATGTATACTAATGGTTAAAATAAGTGATTTATTGTGAATTAATTCTCAAAAGGGATTGATATAAATATAATCTCAACCCTCATTCATTCCTCATTTATAAAAGTCCTATCACATACTAATATAACCTATCAAAATCATTCAATCAAGAACTCAATAAAGTAAATATTTCCTATTTTATACTATTATCATATCAATAATAGGAACAACACACAAACACTTTTGAAGTACTGAAGGAGCAAACTATGAGTTATATTTTCCAAGTTTCAAGCTAGGTCACTGTTCTACTTTCTTTGTAAATTTTGCATGATTCAAACACAAGCCAAAATGTAGGGGATAACTACATCAGTCTAAGGCCATATTTAGAGTATTGGATATATACACAACACTCATTAATAGAGAATTATTTGGGGTTAGTTTGACACCATGTGCTCACCAACCTATTTTCCCTAAAGGTTATTATGAAGACGAAGAACTAGGGTTTTGTAATTTCATGAGGAGTGATAGTCCATAACATAGATATAAATGCATCAAAGTGAAGGAAAATAAAAACCCATAAGCACCCAAGTGTTCACATCCTTTTATAGTAGGTATTTTTTACCTAACACCTTCATTAGGTTTATATAGTAGCATTGACTTAACCATCCTTGGTTGATGCTAGTGTCTACAACTCCATAGGCACTTATTACATAATTTGGTGACTATTATAGAATCATTTTACAACATATTTCCTTATTTTTATATATCCAAAACTATGTCAACATAAAAAAAACCTAAGTACATTACTTATTTATCATTTCCATATCTAGCATAGTTGCATTTACTATTTTTAGCACATCTCAGCATAATAAATTTAGTATATGTTTATCTAAGTTTTAGAATCTAATTGTCCTAAACTAGATAAATTCTACCATTTTTATGACCTAGGGTATATCTACCCATTTAACCCTAGATACCATAATTTAGATTCATTCTAGGGTTATAGATTTAGTGAATGTACTTCATTTGAATGTAATCATTTCTAAATCTTAGGGTTTTTAATCAGCTAGGGTTTCAGATTGATGTAGTTTTTCATTTCCTACTTATATTATTTTTTGTACAACCTAGGTGTAGCCATAGATTGGGAGGTGTACCTATTGAACACATTAAGATTCCCCTCCCACCACCTAAGATGTATCAAACCAATGATGGATCTAATCCTTTGTATCATGATGATACCAATGTTGGTAATGAAAAACATATTGATGATGTTATCATAGAAGAAGATTTTGATAATGAAAATCATGAGTCTAATGAAAATAATGCACATGAAAAAATAGAGCATGATCAAGTGAAAGTAATTGAATTATTTTATGATCATGTTCATCAAAACTCTAAATATATCGATGAAATCCTTAAAACCATTTTAGAAATGAAGAATGTAAAAAGCAGAGATGACCAAACAATTTCATGTATTGATCATACTATTAAAACTATGGGTAATCCCCATATACTAAAAACCATCCCATTGAATACATTACCACTTAATACTTCTAATGGGGGCATGGGTTATGTGTTTAAACCCTTGTTTCCTAATAACTAAAACACTATTGCTACATATACCATGGAATTACCAATTTTTTAAACTTGAATACTAGTTTTAATGCCTATTACTACTCAAACCATGTTTACATCCCTTTGGTGACTACTCAAATTAATAATCTAAATCCCAATGGGTTCATAGTTATAACACTTCTTCAAGTTATAATGAAATTTTAGGCTAAGGTTACAAACATTGAACAAAATGTTTTAAAATCTCCTCATGTTATTGATTAACAAGATGTGTTGCATAACCCTCTTACACTTGAGATATGTTTGTACCCTCTGCCAAATGGTTTTGTTATACATTAGTTTCTATTTTATGATGGAAAGGATGATCTTGAACATAATATTCAATCATTTTATGCATCATTTCTTGAATATACCTCTAATGATTAAATTTTGACCAAATAATTCTCAAAAATCCTTAAGTACTATGCTTTGAGGTGGTTTTATGATTTACCTTTCCAATTTGTGAAAGCATTAAAACCTATTGCACATCAATTCTAGAAAAATTTTCCATTAATATTTATGAAAATGTTTCTTATGCTCAAATTAACAAAATTAAACAAGGAACAAATGAACCTATCAATGAATATGTCTTGAGTTACAAGACAATGTTGGCTAAAATGACCAATCCGATGGTAGATAAGGAGTGACAAGACATATTCAAGCAATGTTGGATTATTGTTTTACATGATTTATTTATTTTTAGTAAATTTAAATATTTTGATGACTTATGCCATGTTTTATGGGACCATGAAATGAAGCTTATTTCATTGAATAAGCTCAAATATGTAGCAAAAAACACTAGCTGCATCTACATCCAATGCCAAATTTGCAATCAAACTAACTTATAAGGTAAAACCTCTTGAGCCTAAAAATGAAACAACCAACATGTTTATCATAGTTTCATATAATCCTAATCAGCTTATCTTATCTAATACACTAAAGAGAAAATGTACACACTTACTTGAATCTCCTGCTTCATTGCTCCCATGACTAGTATCATGTCATCTTATTTCTCTCCCTCATCATGTAAAGGCTGATATCAATAGATATCTATGCAAAGGGTATGATGTCAATGCTTATTCTAATCATCATGAGGGACCAAGGCATTCTACAAATAATTTTTTTACCTTCAATCATAAGATCCAAGATCTTATTGATGACCAAAAGATTACATTTAATGATTCTCCCAAAGAATTAGGTTCACAACCTAGTGTTCACTAGAAATCAAATATATTTAATAATCCTTTACAAGACAATTCTAAAAAATAACTAGGAGTGAAAATATAATATAATGCACATCCTCATCCATCAAATTATAAGCACCCATTAAATGGGATTATTGATACTTATACATGGCATATACCTCCTATGATTTAGAGACCTTTTATTACTTTTAATGATACTAAGATCAAGGATAATGAATATGATCTTCATTATTTATTCATTTGAGAATTCCTTAATCACAAATATATATCGAGTGTTATGATTGATAATGGTGTAAGTGAAAATATTTTCACCATGACATTACTTATGCATCTAGGTTATACTCATCCAAATTTTTATCCATTTACCAAATTAGTTAGAGCATTCGATGGTACCACCCATAAGGCTCTTGGAAATATTAACCTATCTTTATAGGTTATTATTGCATATGTGGTTACTACCTTTTTAGTTATACATTCCACTAGAGTATTTGATATGTTATTTGGAAGACCTTGGATCCATACACTTTGATGAGTAACTTCTATAGTGTATGAGTGTGTAAAACACATTCATGCTAATTAGGTAATTATGGTTTATGCGATCCCATATGAGCATCCTCTTGAATAATAAATACTTATACATAGGCAACTAAATACAAAACCTACTAAGGTTAATTGACAAAAAATAGGTAAACAATAGGCAATCTTCTTTACTATGTATCTAGTACTTGAGAGACCATTACATTAGAGACATATAGTGGATTCCATAGAATCCTTATCTACTACTCACCATGTTCAAATATCTAGATCACTTATATATGTGCCTATTACTACTATTCCAAATAAACCAAAAATCACTCAATTATGAGTTTCAAAAACCACTACCCCTTTTCCTTCTATTTTACTTCATGACCTTTGAGTCCTATGATACAGTCACAGAGCATCACAAATACCGTAGTGATAGATATTGCACTTATATATGCTCCTTGGTAGTGTCATTATATTATTACTCTAGGTTCATAATGAGGATATATTTTTTACCACCATTTGGATGGGATCATAAGACAATACTCTTCACATATTCCAAAAATATCAAAAAATCAAAAACATCTAAAAATTAAAAATTGCTTTCAGCACCTACATACTCTATTGAATCCTTGACATTTATGTGATAGTTTAATGATAACGAATGACATATAATTTATTCCTACATACACGTGTATCATAATTTTACTTGAGTGTGATATAAGCATACCTAGATACATTATTTATTTCTATTTTTGTATGTTGGGCCTTTCCTCTACTCATGTCATATGGACATTAGGGTCATCCACTTCTATGACCATGATACTCATAAGTTATATGGTTCAAGTATCACCTTTAATTATCAGTTTTGAGCTTATATTATATTTCACATGACTTTATACATGATTATATATTTCACAAGGTGTTTGATTTGTTATGCACTTGATGTTTTTTGTTAACACATTTGATTTATGGGTTACTATGACATGTTTAAGCTGGTTACTTATGTTTTATTTTATGAAATTCCTTGAGTGTCTTGTCTTCCTATTATTTTTATTATTTGAAAATTTGAATATGATCCATTATTTGTATCCCATATGCCTAAATATGCTTTCTTAGACATTTTAATATGTCATTGTTTGTTGTATGGACATTTGAATATGTCATCCTTGATCTTTTGGACATTTGAATAAGTCATGTCCCTTCAATTGTCCAACATTTTAACATGCCCCTTATTTTCAATCTCGTAGGACCATTATTTGTTTACTTGCTTTTGATTTCTCTTATTTGTGTGCTTGATTTGCTTATTGAGCTTGTAATTTTACCATCTAGATGTTTCCATGATATTTATCATGCATCTTAGGCCTTCTTGTGATCACATTTTTCTATGCACTTCAATTCTACATTTACCTAAACATGTCCTTAAATATGATACATGGTTATATTCACATATTATATAGCTATGTTATCCATTTGAGGTTGGTAACTACCAATTTCTATTCTTCCCTCACCTTAAAGGGTGGGCATATCATAAATGCATGTTCTCCACATTTGGTAAATTTTTTAGATTCAGTGGGGGAATGTCATATATGCATGAATTACACAAATTCATAGTTATATATTTAGTGGGAGCATGACATATAGGAATGGCTTCCACACATTCAAAAAATTTAGATTCAGTGGGGAGATGTCATAGAGGCATGACTTCCACACATTCACAATTTTTAGATTTAGCGGAGGCATGCCATATAGGCATGGCTTCCACACATTCATAGTCTTATAATTTAGTGGGGACATGTCATATAGGTATGGATTACACACATTCAAAATTTTTAGATTTAGTGGGGGCATGTTTTGGAAGCATGTTCTTCAAACTTATTCAGTATTTGACACACCCAAATTTTGTGGGGGTATGTTTTGGAAACATGTCCTCCACATTGGAAATTATTTTAGTTTTCATATTTATCCATATATATTGTGGGAACACTTTGGAAGAATGTTATCCATACTTACACAGTTTTTGAATTAGCTAAAGCACATAGTTATATAATTTAGATTCATAGTTATAGAAGAATTGTATACATTGGTACGATTGTTATACACATTTTCAACATGAGACATATCTAAGGTGCATATGATATGCAATGTGCACATAATATTAAAAAATCCAAATTAGTTTAAGATTTTAAAACACTCTCAAAGACTATCATCACCCATTAGGATGCACTTTTACAAATTGTATTAAGCCAATATATTGTATTAGTTAGTTCACTTTTGATATGGTTGAGGTGATTAAATCACTGATTCTTGCCAAGTTTTTAGGTTGGACTTGATTGTATCATCTAGTATTACCAATTTGACAACATGAGTTGAGTTTATTGGGTCATGCTCACCAAATTATATTTATGATTGGATTTCATGGTTTAACTAATCTCAATTGTCAAATAGAAACTCACATTTTCTCCAAGGTTGGGGGAATGTGCCTTCAAATTTCTCTTTATATTTATCTCCTTAGATATATGTAATTTATATATATTTGTCCTAATACTAATTTTAGATCAGTATAATGATACATCTTTAAAATCAACTTTCTAATATAGTTACATTAATACATAGGTTCTCCTAACCCTTGCTATTTAAATTTTAATGTTTTTAAATACTTTCAATTTTAGATTATATACACTGATTATGTACTATAACATGCTCTTGGTTTTAGTTCAGTCACTAAAAAATCACTTAAGTTGGAATCAAGCAAAGGAAAATTATATTATACACACCAAGGTATGCATTTCTTCTCCTTTAAACCATTATCTTCATTACTATATTAAATGGGGGGTGGGAATGTAGACACTTTATTATGGATTATATAACACCTCAGTCTTCTACACTTATAAAATTTAGACCTTGGTTGTTCCTCTCAGTTATGGACCTTTATTACTTTCAAAAGTCTTGCATCTACTCTATCTTGTGCCCCTTGGTCTATCTCTTGGTTTGACCAATATAATGTTAATGACCCAAAACTTCTTTCTTGACCAAAATTCTTAAAACTTTCTTATCTTACACCTGTATAGGTTCTAAGTCTATACCTACTTTTTTATTCCTTGGACACTAGCATCTTGGACAAATACCTATGTCGATATAGGTGTCCTAATTTGATACAAGTATCTAGTGCCCTAAAATAATCTAATATAAAAATGAATGTATCCTAATCATTGGCCTAAGTTATTTAATACAATTTGTTTCTCCAAAGGGATTGATATAAATACAATATCAATCCTCATTCATTCCTCACCTAGAAAAGACCTAACACAGACCAAGACAACCTATAAAAAGTATTCACTCATTTTAATATCAATATTAAGAACAACACACACATGTAAGAAGTACTAAAGGAGTAACCTAAGAGCTATTTTTGTCCATTTACAAGCTAGGTCATTATTCTATTTGCTTTGCACATATTGCATGATTAACACATGATACAACACATAGCATATAACTACATCAATTTGAGGCCATATTTAGAGTATTGGATATATAGGTAACACTCATTAATAGAGGGGTATTTGGGGTCATCTCAATAATGTGTACCTACTAACCCATTTTTACCTATGAAGATGAAGAGCTAGGGTTTGAAAATTTCATGAGGAGTGACAATCTATAACCCATATATAAATGCACCAAAATAAAGGTGAAGATAAACCTAAAAGCATATAGTTGGTCATATCCTTTTATATAAATTATTCCTTACAAAAGACCTACATTAAGTTTAAATAATAGTGGCAACATAACCATCCTAGGCTAATGCTAGTGTCTATGACTCTAGATGCACTCAATTCATAATTTGGAGATTTTTTAAGAATAATATTCTAGTTTTATTTATGCATGTTCCAAATATATACCTATGTCAACATCAAATCCATATAAGTAAATTACTTCTTTATCATTTCTATATCTAGTATAGTTGTACTTATTATTTTTAACTTATCTCAGCATAATAAATTTAGTATATGTTTATTTGAGTTTTATCATCTAATTAGCCTACTCTAGAGATAATCTACCATCCTTGTGTCCTAGGTTATATTATACCCCTTTAACCCTAGATACCCCAATATAGATAATTTTAGGGTTTAACACTAAGAATGTATGAAAAATTATTATAAGTTGTTAAGCTTACCATTATGTTGTGTTGTATCATTATAATTACTTATTATTGTTCTAAAATTAGAATAGAAGTTTAGAATTTAAATTAGTAAATAAAATCCTCAAGGGAGTTATTTTATTACAAAAATAAAATATTAAAAAATATTAGTTTTCAATTTTACCTTGAAGGGGTTATTACATCATGGTATGAGAAATCAACTTCCATGCTTAGGCCTAATAGGATTATTATGTAACTATTTTTCACCTCTTTCACCCCTCCAGGTTATTATGGTCTAGACACATAACATTGGTGAATATGACCAAAATGGGGATGCATTTTAGGTTTACCTTGACTAAATACTATCCATGTTAATTAATACCCAAAATAGGACATTTGTTATATAACAAAGAGTACATGACCCTAATCTTGAAGAAGGTCATGAAGATGAGGAAAACTTAAGAGTTGAAATTAATTTAAAATATAACTAGATTTTTTCACCAAAACTAGGACAATCATGAGAGGAATAATAAAAATGATCCCTAAATAGAATGGGATCAATTTCAAATTTAACTGGTAAGAAACCTAAAAATGATAGCCCCACTAAATACACCACATTAATACTAGGGGATGGTGTAGAAAACAAGTTAATAGAGATGGAAAATTACTTTGAAATCTAAAAATTCTCTGAGGAAACCAAGGACATCTGGGGATCCTAATTACTCTCTAGAGAAGACTTAGCTTGATGGGATAACCTAAAATAAAAAAGATAACTATCTTAAAAAAACACCACCTAGAAATAATCTATATCTAACTTCAAGAAGAGATGGTTTCCATATTTTTTATTTGATGGAAATATGACATATTTATATAAACTATAATAGGTGTATATGCCAATTACAAAGGTGATGAGAGGTTTAGGATCTAAAAATTCATTTTGGGTTTAAATCCTTAAATCATCATTGATTTATACCTCGATGGACCCACATCCATGGATGAGATTTTATATAAATCTATGAAACATGAGAAAAAAAATTGAACGCCCTTGCAATAACAAGGAAGGAATTCAATAATAAGGGGAAGGGACCTCAATAAAAAAACTTATCTCCCTTTCAAAATAAAATCGAGATAAGTAACAAAAATGGTGGTAAACATAGGTGTAATCACCCAAAAGTGGTATTTGAGTGTTAATAGTGCTACTTGAGACTAACTATTTGTAGAATATCCCTAGACCTATCCTAGAGCCTATTGTCACACTTATCCAGCCTTTGTCTGGGTCAAAGGCATCCCTAGTCAATCCTAAAGTAGTCCTAGACCCTCATTTCCTGATCATGGCCCTTCATCCATAGTGTTCTACTAGATAGATAATAGTTCTATAATAAGGACATGAGCACCGCATGTTACTAGTGTCCTCAAAATGGTGTGAATGTCCTTTGCCCTATATTTTCCAAAATGGATATCTTTTCAAAACTAAAGCCTCCTAGGGTTGGTTTAGACATTTTATCATCTACACAAGTAACATAATAGTATAAATACATGAATTTTAACCCTTTAACCACTAGATGTAAATTAGATTCAAAATACACATTCAAACACATAACAAGTTGAGCTTGATTAAGGTTATAAATCATTATTCTACCCTAATTCTATGTACTACCATATACAATAGCCCTAAACATAGATTTTCCAAATTTATGGTCTCAAGAACATTTAAGGCACTCAAGGACACTATGATACCGAACCAAAACTTAGGTGGGGATAATTACATCAGGATTGATCCATCCTCAGAGTATTGGTATGTACACAACTCCTTTCATAGAAAGGTGTTGAGGATGTCCAACTTACCCTACTAATGAACATACTTTTCAATCATGCCCTATTTATATTGAGGATTATGGTTTGCACAATAAATTATTTATTAGAGGAAAAATGTAGGGTTTTAAAATTCATGCTTGTAGGAATAGACCCCATAGATCTAGACATAGGTACACCTAAAAGCTTAGGACAATCTTACACAAATGATACTACAACTAATATCAAGACACTACACCACTTCTCAAATAATGATGCTATTATCCAATTATGGCACTACTATTGAAGAGGGATTATAACACCATGATCTAGTTTATGACAATCAGATGAGATTTTGTCTTCATTTTTAGCACCCAAATTATCTATATCAGGTGTTTTCCAACTAAGTCTTTACTTGCACTATTTAATACCATTTCAAAAAAAGTCAAATCTAGTCAATTATGTAAGTAATTAGTGGATGTATTTATTGCATATTATTTACTTGATTTATTCTACTTACATATTTAACGAACATAAAACTTGCATACACTAAGTCCTTAAAGGTTAAATTAGTTGGTGACTTACTTTGAACACTACACAAACCCTAACCCTAGATAACCCTAGGGTTTGAATTTCTAAAATTCAAATTTTAGATCCATATATTTTATTATTTTATTTGATCTAATAATGATAGAATATGGGTATCACTTTTTATTGTAAATTTTAGTAATTTCATTTGCATTTTCTCTCTCTTTAATTTACAATGAACTTAGAAAAGACATAAACACATATATACATGATCCTTTATATCAATTAAAGTGCTTGTCATGTTTTGTTATTTCTTTATAATGTTATATTTATCTTATGTGTAATTCAATTAAGACACCAATATTTAATCACATAGAGAATAAATTACATAAGATAAAAACAATAATACATAAAATTAACAACTCTCTTGTAGATTCATTTTTTTCTTTAGTTCACTTTGATTCCTTCGCTATCACTCCTAGACATAAGGAATCATCAGTGGTCTCATTTATCCTTCCTCCTCAATCACACACATATATCCACCATATTACCTCTACTGCTATCCCTACACTCTTACTATACCATGTAGTCCAAGTTATGATGTCCACACGTGGTCCTAAAGCTTGAAAAGTTAGCAACACCCATGTAAATAGCTTTGTTTATTACATAAGGACTTATTCAACTATAGTTTCCATATTATAGCTCTTAAAACATTCTTACACAAATAGAAACATTTTATATGTTGTACTCTATGACACTAAGGTGTCTCAAATATTTGAGCCATCTTATGTTGCTTCCATAATTAATACTATGAAATGGACATAATGGCATATTTATTTTGAGAGGGAAGATCTCCCACCTCAACATATCATATATTTACACTTACCTCTCTACATTGTATTATGAATTACTGAGGTAGGTGTCAAATGGGTTTTAGTAAACAATGGATCAAGGTTGAACATTTTGAATATCTCTTTTCTTCAACTTCTTAATATACATGGTAAGGATTTGGATCCTTCTGATATGAACATCTAAGGTTTTGATAATATTCTATGAAAAGTCTTGGGTTAGATCACACTAAACATTACATTATGCCTAGAACACTACCTAACACATGTCAAGTTATTCCTAATGATATTGATTACAATATATTGTTTGGTAGACCATGGATTCATGATATACACCCTATTTCATCCACTTTACATGCACATTTAAAATTTAGCTATAGAGGTCATATCTATACATGCCTTATGGATAAATAACCATTAATGTATTGTCAACATATATATCTTTCACACAATTATATACCTCACATGGATTCTACTACAACATCACTCTAGTATACTATTTAGAGTACTTCTATTAGCCCTCGAGTTACTTCTAAAACATAGGATAATAAGTTCACCTCTCCTTTTTGCATTGAGATATTTCCAAAAGATGGGTTATATAGGATAGGACCTTGGAATACATGAGAAGGGAATCCTTAATCCCATTGAATCATATGATCAAAAGGGTAGACAAGGACTTAGATATAGAGATAATACATCTAATTCCAAGTCTTCTCACCATACATCTCATCATATCATGTTTTTTTCACCTATTCCAGGGAAAATGATATGGTAAACCATGTTTCTACACTCTCAATTATTTACCTCAATCTTATAAATGATAAAACTTCTCCAAATGTACCTACTTTTGATGAATTCGCTAACATTGAGGCTCTCTTAGAATTCTTGTGTGCATATGAGGATATCTTCTTACTTTTATCATAAGAATAGGTTTCATCATTCTACAAGTGCCCAAACATATTTTGGTGAGTGTTTAGATGACTCAAATGATATGTTACTCGACATAGATGATATTATCCATATAACACCATACACTATGGATCGATCTGCATTACTTAATGAAGAAATAGTCAAATTTAAATATGGCACTTATAATAATTCTCATATCATACTATTGGATATTTACTTGTATAAATTAGATATATGAATATCCATCAGATTTTAAAATATTTTCCTAAAGTATTCACTTTGGATTATTCCAATATGACAAGCATCGATCCCTCAATCATAATACATAGAATTAAACTATATACCAATGCTAAGATAGTTAAACAAGAGATTCAAAAAATACACCCCAAAGTTGCTCTTTTAGTAAAAGATGAGATCTAATGACTATTAAATGTTGGTTTTATTTGACCAATTACTCATCCATAATGGGTTGTTAATATTATTCATGTTATAAACCCTAACAACCAAATCTGATGTTGTTCTAATTCTATAGACCTAAACAAATCATGTCTTAATGATTACATTATTTTATCCAACATTTATATGATAGTTGAATCCACATCAATTTATGAGATGCTCTCCTTTATGGATGGTTTCACTAGGTACAATCAAATTAAGATCACTGAAGAAGATAACAAAAATAATTCTTTTAGCACCACATGGGGAACTTTATGCTGTATAGTCATGACTTTTAGATTAAAAATTTAGGTGAAACATACCAACCAAGAATGCCACATATATTTAATGATATTATTCATAATATAGTCAAATATTAGGACAATGACTTGATAAAAAAATAAAAAGAGTGACAACATCATGCAATAGATTTGTAACAAATTTTCAAGAGACTCATAAAAAAAATGTACAACTCAATCCCAATAAATGAGTATTTGGTGTTTCATTAGGTACAATTTTGGGATTCATAATATCCTAACGTGGCATTGAGGTTAACCTTAATAAATTAAAATCAATCATGTATATGCCTCTTCCTACTAATTTAAAGCAACTTCACTCCCTTCAAGGATAAATTTAGGTAATACATCATTTTATAGCACAACTCATAAATAAGACCCAATCATTCACCAAATTACTTAAAACATATGTAAAATTTGAATGGGACATCACATGTTAAGAAATATCTAACTCACTTAAATATTACTTGTTAAAACCACCTGTCTTGGTCCCACCAGTACTTGACAAACCACTTTTACTTTACCGCTCAGTGATAGATCATGCACTTGGTGCATTCCTAGCACAACATGATGATAAACATAAAGAATGAGCCATTTACTACATCAGTCATAGACTTGTTGATTATGAAATAAAGTATATAGTAATTGAAAATAATTATTTGGTACTTATGTTTTATACTCATAAGATCTAATGATATATGATTAATAATGAGACACAAGTCATTACATAAGTTAGTCCTTTAAAATTCCTCATGTTTAAACTACATATCTCAAGTTGTATTGTAAAATGGGTTATGTTACTCACATAATTTGACCTCAAGATCATTTTTTAAAAATTAGTAAAAGGCCTGATAATTGTAGATCAATTGGAAATAACCCCATTATTGGATACAAATCCTATTATTGATTATTTTAGATATGAATTCAAAACATATAATACCACTTTTGATATGTGGATAATTTTGTTTGATGGTTGTAAATGTGCATCTAGTGCCAGAGCCAAAAATTTTCATAGATCCCTTTTGGCACATAGTCTCCCTCTCTTATCGACTTAATTTTTCATACACCAACAACATCACAAAATATGAAGCTCTTATCTTAGGACTTCAAGATGATCATGCTTGCTAGATCAAATCAATTAAATCTTATAGGGACACATAATTAATTTTAAATAAAGTTACAAATACATACCAAGCCAAAGATTAATGCCTCATTCCATGTAAGAATATGTTTCAATATCTACAGGAACAGTTTGGAAACTTCTCTATTGGAAACATCCCAAGTAAATATAATTGTCATGTTAGTGCAATGGATAGTGATGCATCATTGATCCCTATTGACATAGATGAAGAATAGGATATTTTCACTATAAAATTATTGTAATATCCATCAGTGTCCCATGTGAACCTCATATATATTATGATTATAGTTACCACTTGTAACACCACCATTTTAATGGTTCTCTAAAATATACAACTTTTTACACGAATCTATTACACGTGATACTTTCATAAAAAATGAAAACCATAAAATAAAGTGAAAATCCCTCTAATATGTAATTATTGGTGGGGAATTATTTAAAATATATTTTAAGGGACACTTACTCTTATGCTTGATAACTAAGGATGTTAAGTTGTCTATCAGACAAGTGCATGACAATGAATGTGGTGGTCATTTCAGTAGTAAAACAATGTCACACAAATTACTTAGACAAGGTTACTATTGGCCAACCATAGAATAATAATGTCAAGAATAAGTTATGTGATAAATGTCAATGCCATGAAAATATACACCATGTACTTTCATAACAACTATAACCTATCATATCCCATTGGTCATTAATGTTATAGGCTTTTGATCTAATTGGTAAGTTAAACCCATCATTTGTATGGGGTCACAAATTCATTATCCCAGTTACAAAATATTTTACAAAATGGGTAAAATAAATCCCATTATAATCCACAAAGGGAGAATATATATTTTATTTCTTTATGACCAATATTATTTCAAGTTTTAGCCTCCTAACAACCATAATCACAAAAAATGGGACCTATTTCAAAAATAAAATGGTGAAGGAATTTTATGCCAAATACAAAATCTCTACTCCATATTACCCATAGGGAAATGGTTAAGTAGAAGAAAAAAATAGATAATTAACAATATTCTCAGCAAAATAGTTACCAAATTTGGTGATGATTGACATAATCAACTCATATATGCATTATGGGTTTACCACACCAATATACACACACTAATAGAAGCTACTCATTATTTACTAATATATGGCACAAAAGCAATTATCCCATTATATTTATAAATCCCTTCTTTATGGGTCTACTTAAAACGGTTCATCATAGATTCTTAGTATAAAGAGAGATGTCTCCATGAACTAGAATAGTTGGATCACATGTGCATTCAAGCCATTGAGAATTTCAAGGCATATTAAAATTTTCATGCAACAGACCTACAATAACCATGTCCATAATAGGGAATTATAATTAAATGATTTGGTTTTAAAATAAAATATTAGAAATGTCAATGCCCATGAAGAGAACAAAGGAAACTTTAAACTAAATTGGCTTGGACCATACATAATCATAGAAAAGCTTAGCCCAAAAGTATACCATGTAGCTTCACTTGATGGTAAAGAAATCAAAAATCCATTGAATATCATACATATAAGGATATTTTACATATAAAAAATCAACACTTTCATTTTCATTTTACTTGCTCATAGCTAATTTCCATAAAATACAAAAATAATATAATATTTCAAAAATCACAAGAATATTCAAATATTACTTGAAAAACATAAAAATTATATATTGCATGCATTATTATGTTTACATTTCTTATATTTTCTAGATATTGCATATGATAGCTATCTTAGTATAGTTGGTTTTATCATGCATACATGCTTCACTTGTTCTTGTCGAGTGCTTGTAAATTTCTAGAGGCCTCAAGTCTACTACCCTAATCTAGATTATTTATTATTTACCCATTGGGGGCATATAAAAAAATACATAGGTATTCATTTAACATATTCAACCACTTAGGGACACCCTATACATAGATTTGATTATCATGTTTTATCCTTATATACTCTACATCCAAACTTTACCATTTTTATATCTTGATATTGATCATTGCTACTCTTATTCATATTTCTTGATAGCTATTACTACTTTAGACTCAACATATGTACATACTAGTTCTTACATATATTATTATTCCATATTCATGGATGCTTTCATTTCTATCTTACCTAGTTTTGAATTGATTGTATGTCTATACTTATTATATTCATGGGCATTTAAATATGCCATTGTTCTTTGGCTCTAAACCACTTCTATTCATAGTATGTATTCTTTGGACATGTGCCCATGTCCTTGTGTGTGCCTTCTTGATTTTGCATGCAAAAATTTGAACATGTCCTTCTATGTGGCCTTAAGCCAACTTGTTTATTGCTTGTGTATGTGGACATTTGAACATGTCCTTGTATGTCTTGTTTTATCAAATTTAGTGACATGTTCCCATGTCCCATGTATTATGGCCAGTTATCCAACTTTACATGCCTCATATGTTTTGTATGTATGCTTTATTATATGTGCCATGGGCATGAAATTTGTCTTTACTTGTTACACACACCATGTTTTTCTGCCATGAAGGACCTCATGCATCTACCCTTCCTACATGGGTGCAATGATAGACATCATACCCCATCCCCCTAGGTAGATACCTAGTTTTACTCAAATTTGTTGTTACATACATTGATTACATCTATCTTGACACCCTTGTGAATGATAAACATGACATAAATCTAACATTACATAATTATGCTTACATCATCTTACATTTTGATGTTGTTTATGTACATTATATTAGATTGTTATGTAATTATCATATATGTTCCATCTAACACACATCTTACAAAGCTTTTTCTTTTGAGGATAGTTATTGTACAAGGTCAACAACTCCCCTCAAAAGAGGGGGAATTCACAAGGCTTTGTCATAGAGACCAAACTCATATATTTCACTCACAATACATTTGTTAGCACATAGGCTCAATTACAAAAAATTAGGCATAGGTAAACATAGTGGGAAAATAATGACCTAGAAAGTAGTATAGTTGCATAAAATTTGGATTAGAAGGACACTAACACCCAAATTGGGACACTAGTACCACATGGTGCTATTGTCTAAGATATGTCTCTACTATCTGGTAACCTTAGTTTCATAATAATCTATATTGGACAAAATAGTACAATAGATATAGTACAAGATCACATAGATTTAGTTATAGATTTACCAATTATACTCAATTTTTCTCATATTCATACTAGTTTACTCAAAATGGGGTCATCATGCACAACATGACCATTTATATATTCAATTTAGATTCCTAGATATAATTTATTACAACTTATTCCAAAATATATATAATCAGATATTAGATTTGGGGGCATGTACATGACACATTATTCACATGCTCACTTACACACTGGTTGATTAGATGGAATGCCAAATTCCATGTCATTATCTATAATATATATACCCAACATCATATTCTAGGTTTCACACTCATTTAATGCCTTACTCCATCTATAGTGGTTGGCATTCTTGAGTGGTTTGGAGCTTTCTAATGTACCCGACCGGCCATAACACCAACATAGATAGTTAGATATACCTAGTTAAATATTTATAGGATTTCATGTAGTTTAATTTTATATGCATCTACTACACATGGGTATGAAATGATGGAGTCATATCCTACTTGATTTATTTATCCACCTACTTGAGAGATTTGGACACACTATCAATTCAATCTAAGATATTTATCGTTCCTGATCCACCATGAAAGGGTGGGTAATGATGGAGTCAAAGTCAAATTGAGTTATTAAGTCACCCACACATGAATATTGAGAAAGGAATTAACTCAATCTAAGATATTCCCTAATTGATCACTATATACATCCATAAACATGTTGTTACTGGGTTTATGCATTGGTTCGTGTACCTAGTAAGGTATATTCATTCCTTTCCTCTTTCCTAATTCTTTACTTAGTTTTACTTATTTACTCAGTTTACTCTTAGATTTTGATATTTATTAAGTAAGGACTTATTTATGCACATTTCACTTATAGAAAACACATTTGAGCATGCTTAACATACTCAGACCCAACTTCACATAATCAAACCCAGTGTCATGGGCTTTACCTCTTAAGTAAGTCTAAGTACACTTATTTTTCCTTTATCCTCGTCATTTCACTTTGATATATTTATAGAATAAGGGGGGATGTAATCAACAAAAATTTATATTTGAGTGCTAAGAGTGATACTTGAGATTACATACCCCTAGTTTAGCCCTAGACATATCCTAGACCCTATGATCACACTTATCCATCCTTTGTGTGGGCCATAAGCATCCTTAGTCAGTCCTACAACAATTCTAAACCCTCATTTCTTAATCTTGGTCTTTCATGCCTAATGTTTTACTAGCTAGGCATTAGTTCCATAATAAGGACACTAGTGCCAGATGGTACTAGTGTCCCCAAAATGGCATTAATGTTTTTTTCCCTATCTTTTCCAAAACAAATATATTTTCAAAACTAAAGCCTCCTAGGGTCAGCCTAGACATCTTATCATCATATACACAAGTAATATAATAGTATAAATACATTAACTTTAGCCCTCTAACCACTCAGTATAAATAAGATGTAAACTACACATTCAAACACAAAACAAGTTGAGCACAATTAAGGTTATGAATCCTTATTCTTCCCTACTTTTCCATACTACCATATACAACAATCCTAAACATAGATTTTCCATATTTCTAGTCTCAATCACATTCAAGGCACTCAAGGCCACTATCATACTAGGATCACTTACACTTGCACCAATACTTAGGTGGGGAGAACTACATCAAGATTGATCCATCCTCAATATATTTGTATGTAAGAAACTCCCTTCATAGTGGGGTGTTGAGATGTCCATAATACTCTACCAATGAACACACTTTTTATCTCATGAACTATTTGTATAGAGGATTAGGGTTTGTACAATAAATCAGTTATGATAGGTAAAATATAGGGTTCTAAAAATTTTGCATGCAACAACAAACCCTAGATATCTAGTCACAAGTGCACCTAAAAGCTCAAGATAGTTTGTCACAAAGGACACTACTACCAATATTAGAACACTATCATAAATTTACAATAATGGTGCTACTATCTAATTATGGTTCTACTATTCTGACACCATGTTCTAGTTTAAAACAATCATACTATCTTCTATCTCAGTTTCTAGTAACTAGAACATCTGTATCAGGGGTTTTCCAACTAATTCATTACTTGAACTACTTATTACTATTTTTATAAAAGTCAAAGATAGTTAATTATATATTAGATTAGTGGTTGTATTAATTTATTAATAATCAATTGTTTAACAAATATAATATTTACATACACTAATTCTTAAAACGTTAAAATAATAGGTTTAGGGAATAATTTTAAAACCAAAAAATCAAACAACATAACAATGGACCTAAAGGTTAAAATGGAAATAACAACAAAAGTAGAGGAAATTTTAGTGGTGGGGGAATGTCCTAAGAGAATAAGGGCCCATTAACAAGATGTTTTACATGTGGTAGAAAACACTATGCCAATCATTACCTAAATAAATGAAATGGTGTTTACTCTAAAAACCCCTACCAATTTAATAGTAGATTTTTCAATAGAGGATTCATGTAGGAATGGACAACTATTAGGCATAATTCTAAGTGACACTAGTAGAAGCAATAAATAAAACCTTTGATTTCACTATTTCTTTGCTTATTTATAATAAAACATCTAAATTTTTTATAGGTCTTGATGTTCTTAAGAGATTAAATAGTAAATCTAATTTTATGTCAATTTTTTAGTTAGTCCAATATGGAAATAGAGTAATGAAAAATGTATAATAATGTCTATTTGAAGTTGAGTTAGAATGTAAAGGTTTCACTACTTTAGTATATTTGTATGTGGTGCCCCTTATATCTTATGATGTTATACATGTGGTGCATTGGCTATGAAAGCATCCAGCTAAAGTCAATTACTTCACCAAAACTATATCATGTTTAGATGATAAGGGATACCCCATAGTAGTGTAAGGAGTTATGATATACATTAGATTGAGGTAAATATCTATAATGCTATTGAAAAAGGAAAGAAGGGAAGGGTGTATCATGTTTGAAGTGAAAATTAATGAATTAAAAGAAGAAATAAACCTACAATAGATGATTACACTTTATTCCATTATATACATGATGTTTTTCCTAAGGAATTACCAGGATATTCACTTAGAAAAGGATTTTATTTCTATATTGACATCATATTTAGTTTTGATTCCAAGTCAAATTCCCCTTATCAAATGACAAAAATTGAGTTGTTCAAATTGAAAGATCAATTACTCAAACTACTAGCAAAGGGTCTTATTCATCTAAATGTATCTCTTTGTGGTGCACAAGTTGTATTTGTCAAAAATATTAATGGAACCCTTAAGATATTCATTGATTATAGTATTTCTAATAAGTCAATTATGATAAAAATATATCCATTGGCATGAATCAATGATCTCTTTGATATAATGCGAGTGGAAACAGTATTTTCCAAAATTGACTTAAGATGAGGTTATCACCAATTGAGGGAGACATTACAGAAACTTATTTCAAAACTATTTATGGGAATTATGAGTTTAAAATCATTTCCTTTGGACTCACTAATTATCTAGTGACATTTATGAACCTGATGAACAACATATTCAAGTATTACTTAGATAAATTTATTATAGTTTTTATAGATGAAATTTTGATATATTAAAAATTAGAAAAGAATATGTTCATCACTTGAGCTAGTAGTGCAACGTTTGAGAGGGCATAAGTTGTATGGGAAATTGTCCAAATGAATTATTTTTATTAGAATAGTACATTATCTAGGACATGTCATTTATATTGATGGAATTTTAGTTGATCCTACAAAGATATGAGCTATCATGTATTGGCCATCATGTACGAATTCCCACAAATTTCATAGCTTCATGGGCTTAGTGGGATGTTACATAAATTTTGTTGAGGAGTTTTAAAAGATAGGAAACCTAGTCACTTATTTGTAAAAGAAGAAATGAAAATTAATTTGGACAAAGAAGTGTGAAATTTTTTTCAACTTTTTAAAGAGGAGTGAACATCTACACCCATGTTGAAGGTTCCAAACTCAAATGAAAATTTTATAGGCATTAAAGATACATTTGAGGAAGGATTTCAGGGTGTGTTGATGCAAGATGTAGTGGCCTATGTATCTATAAATCTCAAAATGTATGAAATGAAATATAAGGCCCATGACCTTAAACTTGCATCTATTGTTCAAGCATTGCTTATATGGTGAAATTTAATATTAGTAAATCCTTTTGATATTATGTCTAAATTTTTTTCTTTGAAATACATATTTACTCAACATAACCTTAATGCATGAAATATGTGTTTGATAGAATTATTGATTGAGTATGACTTTGACATTGAAATATTAAGGGCAAAGAAAATAGAGTACTTATTTCACCAACATATTTTGCATTAGCTACCGCCAAACAAGTTTCAAAATTAGGTCAATATATCCCTAGAGACTAATATCCAGGATCATAGATATGAGGGCTATCATATCAAAGGAAGGGGACTCCTTAGATTCAAAAGAAAAATCTATATACCAGACATTGGTGGTTTATAAACCAAGATATTGGAAGAGCCACATATTTCTCCTTACTTGGGTCACCTAGGGATAACCAATATGATGGAAAATATAAAAACACTACATTTTTTTATGTCTCAAGAGGGATGCTACTAGTTTTGTGATAATGTGTTTGGAACACCAGTGGGTCAAGTCTAAGCACATACATCCAATAGGTTTAATAACCCCATGAACATCTAGAATGAAAATGGCATGAAATGAATATGGATTTTGTTCAAGGACTCCTCTTGTCTAATAAAAAGCATGATGTGATCTTGATTGTCATATACAAACTCACCAAGGTTATACACTTCATTCCAGTGAATCTGATAAATAGTTACCTTATTTTAAAATTAAATTTTTTGTAAGATATTTTTACATTACATGGTGTACTTAGGAATATAATTCTAGATCAAGTTAATCACATAAATTAAAGGTTTTAACAAACCTTTCATGTATCTTTGGGAACAAAATTGAGTTTTAGTTCAGCCAATCACCCTAAGTCTAGTAGGTAAATTAAAAGGGTTAAATAAAGTCTTTAAGGAAATGGTTTTTATGTAATATATGGATGAATAATACAAATGTGGGGAGTACTTGTCACTAGTAGAGTTAAATTATAATAATTCACATCATTTTAATCCTAGAATGGCTCCATTTGAGGCACTTTATAGTAGGAAGTCTCATACCAGTCTCAGTTGGATAAATCTAGGTGATGGAGTTGTAGTTGGTCATGAAATTATTTAGGATATAGATAAATGGGTAAAAATCATTCAAATGAGACTGTTCAAAGCTAGTGATAGGCATAAGAGTATGTAAATAGAAAAAATAACCCTATTTTTTTAAAGTTGGAGATAAAGTATATATTAGGGTAAAACCCCATAATAATTATATCAAGTTTAAAAAATCATCCAAACTAGCTATGAAATATGTGGGACCCTTTGACATCCTTGAAATCATAAACCCAATTACCTATATATCTACACTAACACCAACACCTACTTGACTACATAATATTTTTCATGTTTATTTTTTGAATCATTATCCTACAAATGTTTATCATGTAATTAATTGGAAAAATTTATAAGTCTAAGATTCAGGAGTGGTTATGCTATAATATTTGCACATTATTAAGATACAAACATATTTTTTGAGATAGGGAAGTCTCCCAGTGTAAAGTCTAATAGGAGTATCACAATGAGGAGAGTGTGGCATGGGAATGCTATGACAAATTATTTAAATATTTTTTTCATATATTTACTTAGTTTTTATTTTAGTATTTATTGGGTTGATGTCTCTCTTAATGGATGGGGAGGGGTGTCATATCTTGTTTTTGTGAATATATTGTTTAATTATTTTATTTTCACATGGTGTGCCACATAGATCCAATTACAATTGAGAATGTTTTAATGACTATTAGTATGAATATTTCCTTATGTTGAACAAAATGAGTGCTTAGTTAAATATGATTCCTTACATTATGTTGTTTTGGATTAGCACTAAATATACTTGTTAAGGATTTGACATGATATTGATTGTATATGATATCATATTTGTGACAATGACTTACATAGGTTTGAGCAAATGCTATAGAAATTAAAAGAGTCCCTGAATATGATGATTCATTCTAAGTAATAACATGATGATAATATCTATCTTTGAATTGATTTATTATTGTATTCTAAAAAATTGTGTAATACATTTTGATTTGATTAACCACTTGAAAATTTATATTAAGTGTATAATTGTAGCACATGTTTTATGGCCATGTAGAAAGGGAGGGTATCATCAAGAATATATGATTTCGAAAAGAAATAAATAGGATGTGTTGAACTCAAATAGTGAATTCTAGATATTGTTGGTATCGATAGAAAAACCAAATAGGTCCTTACAAATTTTTGTCTTTTTGTTGGTTTGTTAACATCATCAATCATCTCTTTTCGTTAAGTCGATATCTATTAACTAAATTTGGTAATTGCCTTATATCTCTTTTTTAAAGCATGTGATTTGAATTTCAAGAATTAAAAGAGGTTTTAAGTACAAAGTTCTAAGAATTCATAGCACCTTCATAACTAGTAAATTTATATCTTCTTGTTCATTAAAAATATTTAATATCATGTTGGGAACATTAGTGGTCAATGAGACCTTGTTTACATTATGTATGCCTATTAAGGAGTTCATCATGGAAAATAATAAAATATGTATTTAAGGGCATGCTAATGATTGAAAACATATATAAAATTTTCATGGGAATTAGGAAACATAAAAATGAAATTTAATTTTTATATTTACAATATTTTGAAATCAAGCAACATTCTCATTGTAATTACCACTAGCTATTTGTTGAAAAGATAAAATCAGATATTTTAGCCTATGTACTTGGCATAGGAATGGTTTTGACTGATTATCAATGGATTTAGTTAAGGTATTTAAGCACATGGACTATTCCATGATGGTAGAGAAGAAGTGAAAGGTAGATATAACTTGCCAAGTTATAAATACTTTCAACCAAATGCAATGAATTCCTTTAACATGGCACCCCAAGAGTAATAGTTACTATGTTTCGAGTTTATTCTCAAGAGGAATAGTTACTCATAAAAAAATATATATATTTTACTTAAAATGTTTTGAAAAATGTTAGAATTATGAAAAATAATTAAATAAAAGTATTTTTAAGGATTTTATAAAACACACATTTAAGTGTCAAGGTATAAGACATCTACATTTAAAAAGACATTTCAAATAGATCATTTTGATATGCTTAATCACTTGACCTTTGAAATTATATATTTAGAAACACATATTTAATTCATCAAAAATAACATACCAAAAACCAATTGTATATATTTTTATTCTCCTTAAAATATTCCCTTAAAATGAATGATAAGGTAATAAGTATTCATGCTAATTAAAAATAATCATTAATAGACATTACTAAAAGACTAAAGGTAGATATATTAAAAACATAGATAATTTATTGCTATAAAGATTTGATTTTTAATTAGCCTTGACATACTATTAAGGCTTAACCAGACATGTGTTCATTATATAATCCATCCCATGAAACTAAGGTTTAAACATAGATATGTATTTAACCTATTAAAACTTAATATCTACCAAAATTTTCATTATATGATCTTTTGTCAAGGTGAAAATGAGACCTTAGCTTGCATGGGTGGTATGGAACACTCATATAATGCATTATGATGAGGGTTGTTGTGTCATATTCATTTATTTATATATGTCATGTCAATTTGGGTAGTGTCCAAAGGATATATGTAATGGGATATGAAAATATTATGACTAGCAATTTTATTTTTGGGGGTGATTGTGGATCATCTGATCTACTAATCGAAATATCTACTTGTTTGGATCCAAATCTAATCTAGTTTGTTTTTGAATAAAACATAATCTTTGATTTAATTTAAAATGATACAATGTAAATCACACTATTAATATAAATTTATTGAAATGAACTTTCATGAATGGGAAATAGAAGAATGTTTGGAAAATGAGCAGAATGTAGAATGTTGGAAGTAGAGAAGATAAACACTCAAGAGAAAATTGAATTATAAATTAATTTGGAACTAAATTTTTAGAAATTTAATGATTGAAATGGAAATACTGAAATTAATTTGTTGAGTATAGACACACTCACACATAACCTTGTAGATTAATCACAACAAATAGTACTTTGTATAAAATTTGAGAGTAAACTCAAAACACATAAAATGCATAATAAATAAATGAATATAAATCATTCATTGTTCCTTGGAATGAGTGGGCCCTTGATACTCTTATTAATAATATTAAAACACTCTAAACCTTGAAAAATATTCATGAACTCAACTTCTCATTAACATGGAAAACTTGCTCACAATAACATACTAAAAATGGTACTATTCTGATTCAAACTCATGTAGGTAAATTATTTATTTCTATCATAAAAAAAACACTGTTTATATATTAAAATATTTACAGTAGTTTTTTCTAAGATAGATTTAAAAACTAACATGATCAAATCCTAACCACTTGATCTATTTTTATTTTATAATAGCATCATTTCCACTACTTTAGAAATAAAAGGTAGAAAGCAGTAGATTTTGGTCCATGCATGATCTTCCTATTTTATTGTTAATGAAAGATTTTAAATGCCATTGGTGGTTACAACCATTCGATTCACATTATACTGGTAATAAAAATATAGTATTTATGGTCACCTTTTGAGACACACCATAAATGTAGTTACTATATATAAACATACTATTTCTATAAATTATATTTTTAGTACTTCAAAGTATTTCAACAAAATGATTTATAACTCTTTATAAGTTATCTTCAAATCACTATAGAAATCATGTTTTCATTCTATCAATCTTATAGGTTTTATTGAATATCTCTAGAGCTATTTTGAGACTTATAGATCTAGACTACTAACATTTAGAGGTAGACTAGTGACTTCCAGAGCTAGACTGGAGACTTCCATGTCCAAACTAATGACTTCTAGAGCTAGGACAAAAGTCTAGGAAACTATCTAGTGAATTCCTTCTACATATTATTCAAAACAAATCCTTAGTATATATCTTAGTTTCGAAAAAAATATGATCTTGATTTTAATATTTAAATTTGACTTGTACATTCAAAATTGGCATCTTTTCCATGTATATGTTTGAACTTAGTTGAAAAAATACATAACAATGATTTTCAAAGCATAATCAAGATAAATGTCTCAATTTCTATAGTAAATCAATAATGAGTCCTATTATTGGCATGTAAATCCACTTTAATCAAGGGTAAATAAGAGGAAAATGAGGTCATTACTTAGATATGATGAGCCATATTATGGACTCATGATATTTGCCACACCTAACTTCCAAGTAATTTTGAAATTTATGGACTCTGATACTATCTAGAATGTGTCATATTATTTAGGGTATAAGAGAGATCATAAACATCATAATATGTATCCCAAATTATTTTTTTATTCTCATGACCTTTGAATTCTTTGACCTTGGATATCCATTCCTCAAAATTTTACGGTTCTTGTGGTGATGAGTTTGTCTATACATACATGGGACTCAATATTAATGGAGGTTTGAACCTCATATCAATCCATTCATTTCCAAATTATACCAATGCATTCATTTCCAAATTATATGAATGCAATCATTTCTAAATTATCTTATCATTTACACTATGGATCTAGCCCTCCTAAAACACCAGATTAGATTAGCAGGAGAAATGACTTCTTTTATTTTAAGGGAATATTTAGTGTATCAAGGATGCCATAAATTTCACTAATGAAATTATGGGGAATAAGAGGGTTTGTTATTTATAAACATGTCAATATCAAGGAAAGCCATAAATTTCACTAATGATGGTGCTACTTATTAGTATATTGACCCATTTTACCTTAGAACTATCTCCTTCAAAGTTGGTGGTGATCTCTTCTATTAGTTACTCATTATATCCAAGAAATTTCCTCATAAAATCTAACCACCCTACCTCCTAAAACACATTTTATACCACTTCATATTATAATTGGAGTCATATGTTTTGGTTTAGACTTATGTTTATAGACAATGATAGAATTTGAAAGGACTATTGGAGTTTTGGATAGGCAAGGAGAGAAAAATTAGTAGAAATCACACATTGAGGTTTTTTCAGAGTAAACATAAAAAATAATCTAAAAAATAGTGAGTATTATCCTAGCTCCTAAAATATATAGTAGCTTTATCTTATTTGATAAGATTAGACAATTTTTAGAGAAAAAGAGCATTTAGTCCAAGCATGTAGATAGATTTTAATGAATTCAATTTATTATTGTATCCATCCATGTGAAAAATCTACGACCACCCTTAATTTTATTGAAATCATTACCTATTTGTCTGCACCTACTCATCATTTGAAATAAGTACCCTCCTTTCAAAAGTACCCCTCTTACATCATATCTAGTGGCATCATGTATTGTCATAATGTATTACATTTTCTAGAAAATACCTTTTATAAATTACACCTACATTTTGGACTCGTATTTAGGAAAGACTCATTTCTAGGAAAAACCCCTTTTTAGGAAAACCCTCCTTTAAGAAAATGGATATTAAATTATAGCATAGAATAAAAAGATTAATTTAATCATAGAGAAATGAGTATATATCTTAGTTTACCTAGGATTTTCCTTTGATTTTTAATTTGCTAATGTGTCCTAGGATGATGGAAAAGAGCACAAGAGGTTAGTCAAACTTACTATCTTTCTTGATTTGTTACTGAAAAAGTTACTATTTGTTAGTTTTCAAATTTTGCACCCTTTTTTATCTTTTTTTTTTTTATTTTTGGAAAGAGGTTATCCATTTGTTGGTTGTCAACCCTCCTCCCCCTTACTTAAATTCAAACTCTTAACCTTTATTTATAATGCAAGAAATAAGTTCTTCCATATAACCAAACTCTACCTGGGATAGAATTTGTTTGTAAAAATCTTCTTTGATAGAAGATTGGTGATATATCCTTACTCTATATCCATTCAGCAAAAGAGTTTTCCTATTTCCATCAATTGGAAACAATTGCATAGATCCATTATCCAAGCATTTTGAAAATTTTTAAGGACCTAACCCTCTGATATGAAGTTTATCTTTGAAATGATGATATTTGAATAAAAATTTAAGGCTCAATCTCCTTCTTTAAATTATCTTTCCTAGATATAATGATCATGCCATGATTTCCTCTAATGTTGAATAAGTTCTATTTGATGCAATGATTCAAGTCTCATCTCATTTGATTCATTCAATTAAATAATTATTTTCTTATGTGCTTCTATCAAGTCTATACCTACTTCTATTGTTTGCGTTAATGTCTAAAATTTGAATTCTAATGGAATTAATGGATTTTTTCCATATACTATATCATATGGAGAAAAACATGTAGTAGGCTTCCATTTTGTGTTGTAAGCCCAAACTACTTTTGGTAGCTTGTTTTCCCAATCTTTCCTAATGTTTAAGTCTAAATTGAGATGGGTCAACACAGTTTAGGGTTAAGAATAAATAAGTGAATAAGCACAAGGGTGATAAATAGATTTATAACAAGCTAATTAATTTCAAACTTAGATAATATTATTTTGAATTTAAATACTGAGATATGCTAAAAATAGAAAGTAAAACTATTAATTGATACTGTAATAAATAGAAAAATAAGAGTGTTTAGTTGGTTTACTATGTGCATATTGATTTGATATAGAATAGGTTGGTAACATATCATATTTAGACTCTAGATTAGCCATCAAATTTTACACATTCAATCTTTATGGGCTTGAACACTTGCATTGACCTTAGAAGGTTTTATTGATTCTTCTATTTGACATGGACACATGTATCCATTAAGAAATGCCTACTAAATATGGATTTGACTTTCAAGAATATTTTGGGTTATGTGTTACCTTCACTCTAGTGAGTTCAAATTTGGATCATTGGTTGTTACTCATGTCAAAACCCTAGCTCTTCATCTTAATAGTGACCTTGGAAAAAATTGGTTAATGGGATTATGGTGTCAAACTAACCCCTAATAACCCTTATGTTAGTGGGTATTACCTACATAGAAACTAATCTAAAAATGGCCTAACACTGATGTAGTTCTTACCTAATGTATTAGATTGTGTATGTACAAGGGTAAAATATGTGGAAAGTAATTAAAATAGTGACCTAGCTTATAACTTGGAAAATATGACTCATGGGATACTCTTTTAGTACTTCAAACTTATACATGGGTTTTCCCTATGAATGTTATTGAAATATGAAAGAATAGGGAAACTTTGCTCACATGAATGCTTGATCGAGTGTTTTTGGTAAGATGACTTATGAGTTGTTAGGTTTATGGTAGGTTTGAAATTAATTGGGATTGATCATGTATATATACCAATACCTTTTGTAAGTATCTCATATTAAATCACTTAGGCCAGCCATATGGATATATTTAATTTTAAAATTTGATGAATTTATGGCACTAGACACTTGTGTTGGCATAAGACACTTACATCAATGTAGATTTATAACTGGGATGCAAGTGTCTAAGAAGATAAAAAAATATGTATATGTCCTAAACTTGTAGATATAGAAGATAAGTAGGTTTACAACACTTTGATCATGATATAAGGCTTGGGTCATTAGAATAGCATTGGACAAATTAAGAGATAAGCAATTTGGCAAGGAGAGATAATATATATGAGCCTTTTAGTAGTAAGAATGTATATAAATTGAAAGGTAAAACCATGATAATTACTTGCCAAGTATACAAGAATGAGTTGATATATAATTCAGATTTAGTGTCTATATTTACCATCCCCCCCAATCTAATCATAAAATTTCTAGTTTAAAGTAAAAGGAATGCATATCAAGGTGTGTAAAACACATCTTATCTTTGTGAGAGTCCCACTTTATTCATTTTTTAGTGATTGAATTGAAACAAATACATGTTAAAATATATAATTAGTTTATTTAATCTGAAATTAAAAGCATTTAAATTATTTAAATACAAATAGTAAGGTTTAGGAATACACCTATATATTGATGCAACTACCTTTCCTTTGGCCAGCTTGATTTGAAAAGATGTATCAATACAAATAATTTAAACCTGAGATTAGATAAATTATATATATATATATATATATATATATATATATATATATATATATATATAGTTTAAAGGATAAGCTTTCCAAAAATCTTGGAAAAAAGGTGAGTTACCACTCATCAATTGAGATTAGCTCAACTGTGCAACCCAATCATACTTATAACCTAGTGAGCACAAGTTGATCCAAGTCAACCCAACTATAAATATGGTAAGGTTAGATGATGTAATAAATTTTAACCTAGAAATATTGAGATATTTAATCACCTCAACCATACCAAAATCAAACCAACTACTACAATATATTAGCTTGATAACAATTCATAATAGTCTAACTTGGTGAGCTAAAGTTTGTCGAAGTATTTTGAAATATGAAATTTATTTTTATTTCTTAATTTAGGTGTTATTTACATATAATATGCACTTTATGTCTCATGATGAAAATTTGGTATAATAATGGTATCAATGTAAATAATTCTACCATAAATATGTATTTGAATCATATAACTATGAAATTTGGCTAATTTAAAACTATGTAAGTGTGGATAACATGTTTCCAAAACATGCCCCCACTTAAATATGAAACTAAGATCTGGTATATATTTAGAGAAAATATTTACATAAAATTCCTCCATTGTATATCTATATTTGTGAACTATGAAAAATGTGGAGAACATGTTTCCATAACATGTCCCCATTATATATAGGAATCTGTGAGCTATGAAAAATGTGGAAGCCATGTCTATATGACATTTCCCCACTAATATAACCCCCTTTTGATGTGATGGAAAGTATAAATTGATAGTTACCTTAGCTTAAAAGTATAAGATAACTATATAATATGTGTATGAACCATATGACATATAGGAGAAACATGTCTAGGTAGATATATCATTGAAGCACATAAAATGTGTCACATCAATCTCTAAGATGCATGCTATAGATCATGAAAATGTCTATATATTAAAGTTACAAGCTCAAAAATAAATTTAACACACACAGAAGATCACTCAAAATCAAATAAAAAATAATGGTCCAAGGAGACCTCAAATAGGGGGCATGTTTAAATGTCACACAATTGAAGAGACATGACTTACTCATATGTCCACAAAGTAAGGAATACCATGTTCAAATTCCTATATAATAATAAATGACTTATTAAAAATCCAAAGTAAGAAAATAGAATCATCATGCATGAAAACAATAGAGCATATTTAAATTATCAACAAGTAATACAAAAGACACTCAAGGAAGTGTATAAAGGAACATATCATATTAGCCCATAAACATATCATATTAGCCCATGGATATATGTGTTAGTAAAAATAAATAAATTACATAGCATATCAAGTACATTATGAAAGATATGATCATGAATAAAGGCATGTGTAAGTAAATAAGCTCAAACATGATAATGGAGAGTGATCATAAAACTATATAAACTATGTGTATATCAAGATCAAAGAATCAGATGCCCCAAATGTCTATATGACATGAGTAGAAGGAAAATACAACATATATATATATATAAAGTATTTATGTATGCATATATCATACTTATATGATGTGTAAAACATGTGTATAAAAAGTATTAATATGCCATCTACCATCATAAAACTAAGAACATATATGTCAAGGATCTAATTGAACATGTAAAAGCTAAAAATATTTTTGAAGTTTTGAAGTTTTTATTTTTTTGGTATTTTTGGAATATCTAAAAATAGATAACTATCCTATGATCACATCCACTACATGGTCATAGGTATATCCCCACTGGGACCTTGGTGTAAACTAGTGATACTGGTAAGGAACATGTATAGGTGTAACATTTGGCACAGTAGGACTTTGTGGTCGTGAGGTGACAATATAAGTAGGGGTTCGTAAAAAACATTTTTGAGTGATTTATGGTTTATTTTAACTAAAGATAATGAGAATATGATTAGGTACTCTAGATATCTAAATATGGTTTGTAATAGATGAGGATTTTGTGGAATACATTATATATCTTTAATGTAATGGTCTCTCATGTGGTGACTACCTAGGAAATAAAATTTACTATTACTTACCCTTTCATGAAGTATTAACCTTAATAGGTTTGATAATTAATTGTTTAGGTATAAATTTCTCTTGTTTAAGTGGATTTTCATATGGAACATTGGAAACTGTAACTACCCTATTGGCATAAATGTATTTAACAACCATGCATTTTGTAAGGCAGTACTCATGGTGGATGTATCCAAGATCATCTTAATAACATGTCAAAGATTCACATATATGGTATGATTAAAAATTTAGTGACCACATGTGGTGTACCACTTGGAAAGGTAAGTCTATCTCAACAATAACATGCTTTAATGTCCCATCAAATACTCTAATTTATTTGGTTGAATGATGTAAATCATTATTTGTATAACCCAAATGTGTTAGTAAATTCATGATGCAAGCATTCTCCCTAGAACCATTATCAATCATAACAATGTGTATAGATTGATGATCAAGGTATATTCAAATGAATAAGGAATGAATATCAGAATCATCATCCATAATTTTATTATCATCAAAAATAATAGAGGGGTTTGAACCATAAGAAGTGTATATCATGTATAAGAACTAGTAATACCATCTAATGGGTGACTATAATGTGATGGAAGAGGGCGTGTATTATATACCATTTGTACTTTCAGATCCTTATTAGAATTATCTTACAAAGGAATGCTACATATTTTTTGGTTTTGGTGATCACCAAGTTATGAGCCTAATTCCTTTAGAGGATAATGAAATTTAATATTTTTTTCATCAATGAGGTCTTAGATCTTATGCTTCAAAGTAAAAAAACAAATTGTAGAATGGCCATAAAATTTTTGATAGTCACAATAAGCATTTGCATCATATGCTTTGGGTAGAGGTTGACTCATATCAACCTCTATAGGAGAAGGGAGAGATATAAGGTGACACTCCATAAGCCTTGAGAAAAATGAATCTGAGTACTCAGGTAGGCATCTAAATTATCTCCTTGGTGCATTGGATAAGATAAAATAATTATGTTGTTGTGACACCAAATTAATCATGGTAGTTGTTTATTTTTTAGGTTCATGAGGTTTTACCTTGTAGCTTGGTTTGATAGTAAACTTGGCATTGGATGTAATCAATGTGTTTGCAACATACTTAATATTTTTCAATGAGATAAGTTTCATTTCACAATTGTAAAAAATATGGCACAAGTCGTCAAAATACTTGATTTTTTTGAAAATAATCGATTCATGTAATGGGGTAAGCAAACTTTGATTCAAGATGTCTTATAGTTCTTTATTTGCCATTAGATTGGTCATTTTAGCTAACATTGTCTTCTACCTTAGGATATATTCATTTATGATTTCATTAGTTCTTTGTTTGGGTATAGAAAACCTTTCTAGTGATATTGATAGATAATTATGCCAAAAATTGATCTGCAATAGGTTTTAATGTTTTTATTGATTATATTGGTAAATCATAAAACTGCCTTAGAGCATAGTCTTTTAAGTTAATTGAAAATAATTTGGTCAAAATTTTATCATTGTAGGCATAATCAAGGCATGCCACATAGAAATATCAAATATGTTGTTCAAGATCACCCTTGAAATCATAAAATGCAAACTTAGGCACAAAAAAACTAATTGGAAAGGGGTAAAACATTGTCTTTGATACAATAGGATTTTGCAAAAAACTCTTATAAATCAATAGCATAAGGTGATTTATAAAATTTTGTTCAATATTTATAACCTTAGTTTGCAAATTTTTATAGGTTAGACAAGAATGTCTACCTCTTGGTCTTTGATTTTGGAAATTTGGAAGTTACCAAAGGAGGAGTACCCATAGTTTGAGTGGATATAGGCATTGAAAGCGATAATTGGGTTGAATAATTTCTATTTCCCATATAATATTTAGCAATAGTACTTTTAGGGAGTAAATATGTGAATACATATCCCATGTCCCGATTATAATCATGAAGCAGTGACGTGCCTAAAGGGAGGGTTGTTTGTGTATGGGGATGGCCCATAGCTCTAATAACATGATCAATATATGAACTTGCTTGTGCATCTACACTTTTTTCTTTTTTTAGTTTTTAATATGCTTCTTAGGATTTCATCAAGGTCTTCAAGGTTTTGAAAGATACACTAATGAAATAATTCAATTGATTTAACTTTATCATTATCTATTTGCTCATGTTCATTGATTTCATAAGATTCATGGTTTTAATTATCATATTCTTCTTCAATGATAACCTCATCAACATGTTATGTTTTCTCAATATTTGTATCAGCATGGACCATATGATTATGCCCTTAATTGGTTTAATACATATTAGGAGTACGAGAGGAATCTCATTATGTTGAATAGGCACACCACCTAATCTATGCCTATGCCTAGGTTGCATGTAAAATAATATAAAAATGAAATGAAAAAGTACAAAAATATGAAACCCTAATTGGCTAAAAACCCTAGAAATTAGAAAAAATTACATCTAATAGATTGTGTTCACAAAATATTTAACCCTAAATTGAGATGGGTCAGTATAGTATAGGGTTAATAATATATAAATGAATAATCATAAGGGCGATAAATAGATATATAGTAGGCCAATTAATTGTAAACTCAAATAAAAAATATATTGAATATAAATATTAAGATATGCTAAAAATAATAAGTATAATTAGTGATTGATATTGTAATAAATGGAGAAACAAGAGTAGTTAGCTAGTTTTCTGTGTGCATGCAAATTTGATGAAGAATAAACTAGAAAGAGAATAGATCTAGATTTTGGATCATTCATCAAATTCTATAAATTTGACCTAAATGGTCTCAAACATTTGCATTGACCTTATATAGTTACATTAATGCTTCTATCTAACCTAGACATAGGTTTCTATTATAAAATACCTATTGGATTTAGATGTGACTACTTGAAATATTTTGGGTTATGTGTCACCTTCAATCTAGTGTGCTCAGCTCTAGATTATTGGTTGTCCCTCTTGTCAAATCATCAATACCCATCTCTTCATCTTCATATTGACCTTGGGAAAAATGGGTTAGTGGGAACATAGTGTTGAGTTAACCCCACCCCTTTGTTAATGGGTGTTTCTTACATATTGAATTTTTGAAGAGGCCCTTAGATTGATTTACTTCTCACCTAATGTGTTATCTTGTGTGTGCACACAGTTGTAATATGTAGAAATCAAGTACAACAATGACCTAACTTATAAATTTGAAAATATGACTTATGAGTCCTTCCTTTCGCACTTTAGACCTATAGATGGATTTTCCTTATGCATGATAATGAAATAAGAAAGAATAAGGAAGCTTTACTCACTTGAATTCCTGATTGAGTGCTTTTATTAAGTTACCTTATGCATTTTTAGTTTTGTGATAGGTCCAAAATGAATGAGGATTGATCTTGTATATAAACCAATCCATTTTGTAAATATATCACATTAAATAACTTAGGATGACCATAGGGATACATTTAATTTTAAATTTTGATGAATTTAAGGCAATGGACGCTTACATAATAATAAGACACCCACGTCGACAAAGGCATCTATCTAGGATACAAGAGTCTAGGAAGATGGAAAATAAGAATAGGTCCTAAACTTACAGAGATAGAATATAATTAGTTTTACAACACTCTAAACATGATAGAAGGCTTGGGTCATCAAAATAACATTGGTCATACTATGAGATAAGTAATTTAGCATTGATAGATAATGTGTGTAAGACATTTAGTAGAAGGAAGGTATAGAAGCTAAAGGGTACGACCATGAGAAGTATTTACCAAGTTACAAGATTAAGGTACTATATAATTAAGATTTAGTGTCTACACCTATTGATGCCTACTATTTTTGTTAATATGTTTATTAATTATTTATTAGTGAATTCTATCTAGTAATTAGTTTGAGGATGGTGGTGACAACTTTATATGGGTGATATATTAGTGCTTTTTGAAACCCTAGATCGTGTTATATGCAAATTGAGGTCCTTGATTTGAAACTATGGATCTAGATGCTTCAGAGCATTGTAGAATAATATTTTATAGGAAGTAAACAATTTTATCCTCATGATAAAATGATAGAGCTTTCATTTTATACCATTTTGTGAAATATTTTTTACACACTAATACATACTATTTTCCTTGAGATATAGTATCAATGAGTGTAATGAAACATATCCCCCATTTCTAAAAAGGTCCTAAGACTATTTGAGGATGGAGGGGGATCTCATTAGAAAGTGTAGGTTTACCCATGATTTACAAGGGTTCTATTACCATTTTTGTGAAGACCAATAGTATCTAGCCCTTATGATTTTGTGAACATGATTTTTGGATAAATAATGACCTCCTCAAGGTTCATCATGGAAAGATTATCTTCAATGATTATTATCCTCCACTAGCTCATCTTCTCCTAAAACATTCAATCTTGATAGGAAATTAACAACTATATTAGTGTTATTTGGTTTATCAATGATTATTATATCAAAATCCTATAACAATAGTTACCATCTATTGATTCTACCTCTTACTACTAGTTTGTTCATCAAATATTTTATGGTTAAATGATATGTATAGATGAATATTTTATATCTAGTAATTTAGTGACAAAATTTGTTCATATCCCAAATGACAAAAAGGAATTCATTTTTAGTGGTTGTATAATTTCTTTCAGTAGGAGTTGATGTTTTATACTAATGTAATGAATATAATACAGCTTACCTTCTTCATCTTTATTCCCAAGGACTTCCCCCATTGTATTATTAGAGGCATCAATATGTATATATGAACAGGTTACTTCTAATTGGATCCTCTCAATACTAGATCAAAAATTAACTTCTCTTTTATTACTTAAAAATATTATTGGCATTTTTTAGACCACAAAAATTCCCTATCTTTGGTAAGCATGGAAAACATAGGTGTTGTAATCATTCTATAATCTTCAATGAAACACCACTAATATCTTTCATGCCTTAGAAATATCTTGATATGACTTTGGTTTCTAGGTGAAATAAATTGCGAGATGACTTAAATCTTCTTAGGATCAACTTGTATCCCTTCAACTGAGATATGATGGCCTATGACAATACCTTGATCTACCATCATTAGATATTTTTAACTACTTAAGGATAAATGATGTTGTTCACACCTGGTTAATAAATTATATAATTTTTTAAGGCTTTATCATATGAGTTTTCATGCATTGTCAAATCATCCATGTATACTTTAACACACTCATTATTGACGTCAACAAAGATTGCAAGTACTACTTTCTGAAAAGTGGTTGTGTATTACATAGTCCAAAGGGTAAAAATTTGTATGAAAATGTCCCCCAAGGATGTGAATATTATTTTTTCATAACATTCAGGAGCTAATATTATTTTTTTATATCCACTAAATCTATCTAAGAATGAAAAGTACTTCTTCCTAGCTAGATTATTTAATACTTGGCGAATGAAGGGAAATGGGACATAGTCTTTCATTATTGCTTTATTAAGTTTCCTATAATCTAAAAATGTTGTTAATTTACCATGATTTTTGGGTACTATTACTAGAGGTGAAACCCATTGAATATTTTTCATTGGATATATGAATCCTACTTATAATAACTTTTCAATCTCAGCTTTAACCACATCCCTCAATGCAAGATTTATCCTCTTATGGGATTGTCTAACTAGTTTTATGTTTTTAGTATATATGGAGTGGGTGAAAACACTTTGATGTATACCCATAATATCACTATTCCCAAGAAAAATATTTTATATTATTTTTAAATATGTAAAACACCTTGGTTTCCTGCTCATAAGTCAACCAATTGCTTATGCTTAATTATTTTGCTTGGTTATGTTATAATCTATTTTATGCCTAGATATATTGAATTTAATTTTTAAAATTAACTCATTAGGGATTTAAAGGGGTAAGGATGAGGCCAAAACATATGGAAGGTGGTTATTTATTTGAATAAATAATCTCCTTCTAAAACTACTTCTTCCAATGGGTAACAAAAAGTTGTAAGGAAAGATCCTTAGATACTTTGTGCCCAACTGACAAAACTTTATTGGATAGATATGTGATCATTATTTATATCTCTATTATCTTTAGAAATTTCTTGAAAACCTGTAAAACATAGTTTGGTAGTTTTTGGAACAAGACTAGTGACTTCTAGAGCTAGTCTATTTGCCTCACTATAACTTGTTAACTCTTCTTCCAACTCTTTTATGTGGTTTTTTACTACTAACATTACTAAATAAAAGATACTATTGCCATTATTATTTGGTTAATATACCAATAATTATTCTAGAGAATATAGCAATGGTTTTGTATGTGGATATAAAAAAATACTCTTTGATTTTTGTCCATTTGAGATTGTCATATCTCATAACCTACAATCTATAGGATCTATCATTATAACCATCCGTGGCATTCCTAAGATTAGTGGATAACCTAATTTCTATTTTTTTTTAAGTATCATAAAACACACAAGATATTCCTATGATTACACCATACCTAAGATAACATCTTTGACCCCTTCTAGTTTCGTAATTGACTAGTCATCCATTTGTATAACTATGAAAGTTAGTTTATATGAAATCATTAAATTAATAACAAAACCTAGATATACTAACATGTTATTTATTTATTTATTCCCTATTGATACTATGATTACTGAACTTCTAGGGACTTCATATTTTGGTAAGATCAATTTTCCTACTAGAAGGTCAACGAGCTTGTTATCTACTTGTATAGTTCTTGGATATTTTCTTCTTCTTTTTAGAAATTTGATACATAGACCCTTGATGATTATATTTTTTTAGGGATGTATCTTATGGATTTTAGTTTTAATATATCAATGCTCAGTCTTTTTAGTGCTTGAACTAAGTCAGATTCACTTTTGTGTGTTTCTCCTTAAGTCTCTTAGGAAATGGTATTGGTGATGGAACATTAAGAGAAATGGTTTCCTAAGTTTTTTACCTTTCCTAGACATTATCTTTCTCTTTGAATTTATCATTGGGAATGTTGTTTTATTACTTTTCATTGGGGATCTATGTGATACTTGGTGGAGAAATATTGGTCAATATTATTCTTGAATATAACTAAACATTATCATAATTTATGGAATTTAACCCTATGGTTCATTATTTTTTTATACTATATATATATATATATATATATATAGGATACCTATCTTTTCCTAGGGTTTACTACAAGCTAGATAGGTAATTTTGGTTGGTTTACTTGTTCAATCTATTAGTTCTATTTGATAGGAGTTGATTTAGGAATCTCTTTGGTTGGTTAAATGTTGGTTGATATACCCATGGCTGATTCTATTGAGGAATCCATGGTTGTTGATTCTATTATGACACACATGATTTTTGTGGTATCCATTCATGTGGAGATGAAGCTAGTAGTCCATAGTTTTATGGAGGCATTGGACCATCCCCTGGCATCACCAAATATTATAAGGAGCTTTGAGAACAAACAAATTTGGGTTATGATGGTAAGAGAATTTCCCCTTTCTCTTTATGAGATATAATTATTATCTTTCTCAGGTTGGGTATTTTGTTAAAATTAATTCTTGATGATAGGAAGGAGATTACATTTTATTTTATCATGATCATTTTTGTCATAAAGACCACACATGTCTTTTTTGTCAATAAGATAGTCTTAGATGGAATGTTTTAACCTAAATCTTGGGTAATATATAATAAGATATTTAGTGGTGGTATTATATTTTTCTTATCACCCATCTAATGTGGAATTTAGGCATACCAATATGTATCTTTTAATATTTTTAAACTCATCCATATGTTGAATTACCTCATTACTCCTTTTCCCTATTTTTAGTTTCCTAATACTAGGCTTTGTTCTTGAATAGTTTTTGTATGAAACGTATTAAGATAGATATATAAATACTACGTATTTTTAAGATCAGATAAGGTAATCAACTAACATCCATTGTGATAATTTTTATATCTGGGGCATGACCAAATTGGATCTTCTAAACTTAACCAAGGGATATCTTATTACACAACACTAAAGGAGATGGTTCCAAATCCTCTACTCAAACAATATATGCAATAACCCTAGATAGGTATTATAATACACAAAGTAAAAATAATCTAGTGGTCACAAATTTTTTTACATAAATGGGAATGGTTTAGCACAAACAAACAATTGATGGATCATTTTAGGCAAATGGGGACCTAGATCACCCAAGGTGGAATATATAAAGCAAAAAGTACCATATATCTACACTAAGTTTAAGTGTAGATCTAATATAATAAAATATTTATACATTTAAGACCTATTACTTTATGTAATATTTATCTATCAAATGAAATAAAAAAAAGTTAGAGATACTTACATTTGGGTGAACCTGTGGATACTCAATCTCTCCCTTGGCCAATAATGTTTTGTAAGAGGTTGTTGTGGCTTTGTAAGGATCACACTAAAAAAATAAAATCTAGGATAAAATACTCTTGCTTTTCATCCAAGACTTCCCACAAGATAAACTATCCTCCCTTCAAGGTAAACCCTAAGAAATAGTTTATTCAATAGTAGATGATTAGAATTTCCAACTATAATAATAAAAAAATGAATATTACTCTATATTGGATTATAGTGAAGGTTGTATTTATAGAAATGGATAGGTCCTAACCATTCTATATTTATATTTTACAAGGTCAACCAACACAAAACAATTTTAATAAAAAGTTATCATTAGGCCTCAAACAAGGTCAACCTAGATGACTTAGTTCAGTAATGTGTGTTTATCTTTCATAACAAGGTCAACTAGGATGAATTAGTAAGAAAAGTAGGTGTTTAATTAGTTAGGGGATATTTGAAGGAAGAATTACTTATGGTTATGGATAAATGGGTTATTTTTAAATGGAGATTTGTATAATCAATATTTTTAGTGGGTTTAGGTAATGATAGAGCTAACCAACAATATTTCAAAGCACCAATAGTCTACCCAACCCTTTCCTAATGCACCATTTAAGGAATGTACTTAGAAATATTTAAACTCAATAGGGTCCTGAAAGAGAGAAAGTGTCACTAAATGATAAATTTTTAAAATATTATGTGTATACATATGCCCACTTGAATCTCAACATGTGTCATGCAAGTGTAACATGGGATGGTGATTCGATAAAGAACATAGTAATGCACAATGTTGAGTTAAAACATTACAATGGAAAGTGAAAAATAAATGAAAGTAAATAATTTATAAATATATACATTCATTAACCTTATTTTGTGGATAAGAGATACATTAAAAGTAGATGGAAGAGATATCTAGTGTGTGGAATAAAAGATAGACCTGAAAAATAAGATAACATTCAATAAAATGTAGAAATATATGTGGTTAACACTAAAAAATTATCTACTTTTTTAGGATAATAGAACTTATTTTTCTTTGTGAAAAGTGTTTACATAATCAAAATATAGATTTTTTGATAACTAATTGTAAGATTTTAAAAAATATATCAGTATAAAAGAGTAATTAACTATTCATTTGTGTATTTGCTAATTTTTTAAACTAGAGCTTTATGTGACTAGAATTAATGATAAGAGAGACAATGCCCTAGATGTGAGGAGGAGGATGAGTTGGAGGAATTATTATATTTGATACTTAGATACTCCCAGTATGGGGTGTATTTAATACTAATTTTAACATTGTGGTAGAAACATGACGTAGGTTTGCAAAATTAGATGTTGGGGAAATCCATGTAATAGAATTTACCCAAATAATTTAGTAGTAGATTAAAAATTACAATGAATAGTGGGTAGAATTTAAAAGGTGTAAAAATAGGTCTAAGTCATTAGTGATGAGATATTTAACAATAAACTCATCAATTGAATAGGGTCTTCTTAGTTGACTTAGTTGAATTTGATAAGTTTAGTTAGGTGGTTAACTACATATTAGTTGGCTAAACTAGTTATGAATTAGAGTGTCCAATAGTGTTGGAAGTGGATGAAATAGTTAAAATGAGCGTAAAGGATGATATTTTTACATCATGTCTATCTACACTAATTTTAGAATATCTAACTTAGTCGATAGGGTGGTTGACCGAGTAGGAATGAGGAAGGGTGGTCGATAACTATGATGCGGCTAACTTTAGTTTTATAGGTGGTCAACTTAGTTGGTAAGATGACTAACCTATTAGTTCAAATCATTGAATGCATACCATCTCACTAATTGTGTTAAGTCAAGTGGGAAACTACATAGTGTCTGGTTGACTTAGTAGACAAATAAGAATGGTCTATGTTGTAGAGTACATGGAAACATAGTATGAAAATAGTGTAATGGGATGATGTAGTTATATCTATGTCTAAAATTGTTATAAAATAAGTTGATGAGGTATTTTAATAATATTAATTACTTATATTTTTGGGATATAGAGCTGATACATGTTTTTTGTTTGATATTTTATAGAGGTGATGGAGACTCTAGAGATTAATATGTGGTTTGGTTACCTAATCTACATGATAGATTTATTATGGTATACTAATCATAGTTGGTTTCATTTTGTTTTAGTGATATTATGGAGATACAATGGATTATACTTAGTGTTGAGTTAGTCACCATGTTCTTCAAAATATGGGAGTAAAATTCTAATAGTGTTAGGTGGGTGGTGGATGGAGATACCATTGAGATGGGTATCACCCCCTAGGATGTCCATCCATTGATGGTACATATAATTATAAGCATGTTTTGTATGTGTGATACACTAAAGATAGATGTAGAGAGATGAGCCTTAGCCTTATGAGTGACTATATTTGAGAGATATACTCAAGATTGATTATGAGTTCACCTATTTTATGTATATGTGTCACTATTATATATAACAAGAAAACCATTATCGCACTTATGATAGATCATGTGATCTATCATAATTCATATGTGAAGGTCCCACTATATATTATTACACTATGTCAATCCATTTTAGAGTATGGAATATAGAGAATTATGTGATATATCACAATGTATGACTTGGGATCTATGATTAGGTGTAGTTCGTGCACTATTTTTATGGTATACTATCATAGGTAAAATGACAATGGGCCCTATTATATTATTGAGTAGTTATATTTATGATATATTCCTAATGTATTGACTTGTGAGGTTATCATTTGTGATATATGTTGTCTTATCATACATGTGATGATGGGCATAGGGTCATATGTTACATGTTATACCACATGGCCAAACATTACATATGGTCACATGGGAAGAGATTATTTGACATTTTTATCAAGGCACGATGGATACTTGGCCCTCATGGCCAAGTATATTTTAAGCATAGGTTTGTGCAAGGATTATAGTGTAGTATCCCTGGTGGGTAGAGCCATGCAGGATAGGTTGGGTTGAAACACATGAAGGATAATATATTAGTGCTGACATTTTGGGCATGGCATGTGAGGGAGTGTCATGGTGTAAAAGGTAAAGGAGTATCAATAGATGTTATTATCATATAACCACACCAACCAAGACTTCAAAAATAATAATGTCGATGACCATGAGGGAGTCCAAAAATAGGCAAAGGAGAAGGATATGTAGTTATTGTTCCATAGTAGTATTTATAACATGACCACCATAATGATGAAGATATAATATACTCCATTTTAGCTACATATCCAATCATAGTCATAGCCACATGCACCACCATAAACACTACCATAGGCACCACCATTAGAAGATCTAGTAGCACATCTTGTACTGAGTTGATCAATCATGAGGTAGATTCATATTATACTATATCATGATCATGTTATTCAAGTCCACTGTTATAGAGGTTTCACACCACCATGGAGCCATGATTCATATAGGGTACTTAGTGGTCAAGCATATGGGGATACTATTGGTAATTAAGTTGTATTTTGTTCAAATTATGAGAATATATAAAGAAACATATATGCTAGATAGATGTATTATTTTAGGAATATATATATGTGGTATTTAATGTACATTTGGTTTGTATTTTGTAGATGTTTTCATGAAGGAATCTAGATGGTTAGGCATGGTTGAGATATCCCATCATGATATATTAGATGATGAGCTACCTCAACATGATAAAATATAGATCATTGATCATATGGTGACTTCAACACCTATATATGCAAGTTATTTTTGATTTTTTGGTGAGGAATATCTTGAGTTTCATAGACTATTTAATGTAACACATGTAACATTACCATAATGAGTGGGTGATGGGAAGTTGTGAGAATGCTAGGAACTGACTAAAGAGAAATTCATATATTTTGAGATATATAGACATTTGGCACAAGTGTAATGATAGAGTCACTTGAATGGACTGATCATAGAGGGTAATCATAGGATTCTATGAGTAATGTAGCTTGTCAATCATGAGATAGGAAATGTGGACCACATCTATAGAGTTATTTTTATATCATGATTGTATCATGTTATATTTATTTTATTTATAGCGTATGTGTTGATAATTATATGCTATAGGAAAATGTATGATGTATGTTTTATTCATTTTTAGCAAATGTAAGGTAAAAATAATGATAAAGAAATAAATTAAAACAAGAAATATGAGTAAATGATAATGTGAAACTAGGTTTTAAAATATAACACATGTAAAAAGTGAATAAAATTAAATGAAAAGAAATGTAAGATAAGATAAGAAGAGATGAAATAATGTTGAAAATAAATATCAATGTAAGCTAAAACACAAACAAAGATATGTAAAATAATAATTATCAATTTAAGGGGAGAACATGTGAAAAATAATAAATGTCAATGTAAATAAAGATATGTGAATGAGTGAGATATGAAATACATGAAAAATAGAAGTTGAAATAAGAGTAATAAACCAAACTTAAGGTTTTATGTTAATCGATAGTGTAGATGAGTATAGATATTTTATGATAAAACATGGCTCAAGTTTTGTATAGAAGAAAAGGATATTTTGTGAAGAAGGGCCAGTCCTATAAAAAGTAATGCATTAAAACTCATAAAATGATATAATTTGTTTAAAGGAGAGAAGGGAATTTTGTGAGGAAGGCATGGTCCCATCCAAGGTCTTACACTACAACTCGCAAAATGAGAAATAGTGGGGTATGCTTAGCTATGAAGTGATATGCATCAAGGGGAATATTGGGAATGATATTATGGAAAAATGGAGTGAAAAGCATCACATATGCATTGTATAAATCTTTATAAAAATTGAGACATACTAAGAAAATGTGCAAATACTAATATTTTTATTGGACAAAAAATACTTAAGGTAATCTTACTAGTAGGTAAAAAACTATTGAATAATGAGTGAAGTATCTAGATCATCTCATGGAGGTTATATAAATAGAAAAATAAAAATAGGCCTACCCTCCCATGATATGTTCTCCATTCCTTCTGACTCCTTACATAGTCATTGGTCTACTACAAATATTAGGTACTTGTGTGGGATGTAAGGTGGCACAACGCACACACACACACACACACACACACACACACACACACACACACACACACACACACACACACACACACACATATATATACACATATATTTGAAATTATAAGAACTTATACCCAAATATACTGGCCTACTACACCCCAATGTACCTCAGCTCTATTATGAGGCTAACTATGGATTTTGAGATTCAATTAGAATAGGATATGTGCCAAATAATAATCACATCTTTTGGTGTGATTTTGAATGCTTAATATTTATTTGAATTATATTTAATGACTTGTACTTTAAATTTTATGTATTTTACTATTCCTCTTCCATATGGATTTAGGAGAACCAAACATGAGTAATATAAGTGATGAACACATAAAATATTATGTTTTGGTTATTAGGGATAATTACTTAAAGATGTTGTCAACTTCATGATGCAGAGAATTTACCACAAGTAAGTATGTAACCTCAATACTAATATATGTGTGCTTAAGAGGAGGGAGATATATGGGATACATGCTATAATGATGACTATGCTTTATAGTTAGTCATAAGAAAAATAAGATAGTATAGAGTGTGGTCTAAGATCCATGTCACATGAATAACTATAATATTCAACAAGTGATCTAACATAAACAATCATGTAAGGAAAAATCATCCCAAGATAGGGGAAATAATTGCAAATGATAAAATAAAATTTAGACAAGAATTAAGTTTTAGAAAATTTTAAAGCAATTATAACTATGTGAGTGAGTGAGTGAGTGAGTGAGTGTGTGTGTGTGTGTGTGTGTGTGTGTGTGTGTGTGTGTGTGTGTGTGTGTGTGTGTGTGTGTGTGGGTGGGTGTGTGTGTGTGTGTGTGTGTGTGTGTGTGTGTGTGTGTGTGTGTGTGTGTGTGTGTGTGTGTGTGTGTGTGTGTGTGTGTGTGTGTGTGTGTGTGTGTGTGTGTGTGTGTGTGTGTGTGTGTGTGTGTGTGTAGGTATGATTTAGGAGATGAGGATGGGAGATCCTAAGGTTAGCTAAGGAAATTTTAATGAGCACTTGATATCTTTACTATCCATTAGAAGGCCATGGATTTAGCTATGTTAGGAGGGTGTTTTAGGGTTAATATATAACTTAGAGGAGGAACAATTTTTATTTATTTATTTCCATAGCATGGAGGTAAATTATGACCTCAAAAATATATAAGATTTTAAAACAATTATTTTTCCCTTTTGGGAGGGTTTCATCTTGGGGTGTTCAGCCCAACCTTTTGAGTATCGATAGGTTAAGCTTAGGGTAGGATCTAAAGATTCATATCACATGGGCTAAGATTTATTATGTATCTAACAAGGATGGTTATTCCAATGAGTTTAATTTATGTCTAAAGAGATCAATAGATGTTAGGGATTATGATAGATTCCAATGATGGTTTATACATTGGTCAGAACCTAATAGGGGAATTAAACCTCTTTTTTCATCATGGATTTTATACTCATTGGATGTAGTGATTAATGAGGTTTCATCTAGTATAGGCCTTTTCTCTAGCTTAGGTTTTGACAAACGACATTTTTCATGGAATAATTAGAAGTGGCTAGAATTTGACAATGGCCATAGCTCATATCTAGGCAATGGCTTTAGAAAAGAAGTTTGTCTCGAATCATAATATTAACATCTCTCATTCACCATCTATGCCCCACTATGAAAATGTCCCTAATCATAGTATATGGGATGGTGAATAGTATCAATTTGACAAAATGCAATAGAGAAATAAATCCACATGGACGAACTATTCAACTTCTAGAGTCATAGAGGATGCACACAAAATGTTTGACAAAATGATTAAACAAAATTTGGTATCCAACATTATTAGCTTGTTTATAAAAAGGGGCATTTTAATGTCCATAGGATGGTAATAAATTTGACTAATCAACTCATGATGGATATGAAAACATTAATTTAGATGATATGTCTTTAGCTTATGGTTAAAACTCTTTCTGGGAAAACAATTTGTCTCTAGGTACAAAAAACTAACCATATGTCTATTCTAAAAATAAAGATAGAGAAATCATAAGGGATTCCACATGAGAATCAACAATTTATTTTCTAAGGGAAAATAAATTGAGGATCATAATACTCTTATGATTTAAAATATAGGAAATGATTCCACCATCAGTTTGATTCTATGACTACATCGAGGAGGCTAATCTAGGGAAGCTGACAACATCAAAACCTTCCTTCAAATAAGCACTATAAAATATAGTAAATAAACAAAATGAAATGAATAATTTTAAAATACCCAAAGCCTATATAGTGGATCATGATCAAGAGGTTCAATTAAAGGATAATATAGTTGGAAAGGTTATCCAATATTAGGGATTTCTATAAAAATAAGTAGTCATCTATAGATTCAATGGACTTTGGCCTTCAACTATGTCTTTGTACTAATGGATACACACCTTATGGACCAATTAGTGTGAGTTGAAGCTATGTTCCAAATGTTTTTTTTTCATTTTTATCCTTATTGAATTGGAAGACTATCAAAATTGGAAGACTATCATAAATGTCTAATAGATGGTCCTTGGTTTTAGGAACTATGAGGCTCTTCATCACTCTTTGGTTCCCAAATTTTGATCCAACCACTCAGTCACCAAAGTACCAATTTGGGTTAGAATACCCAACTCAAATCTACACTTCACTTGTGAATTTTTATAGATATGTAACTTCTTAGTCACTTAAATAAAAAGTGATAGTTATAAGGTTTTTATGGGGTTGTATACATTTTCTTTCATTTGTGTTGAAATTGATCTTAGCCACTGAATGCCAAATAAAATCATACTTAAATTTGAGTAATTTCAACACATTCAGATGGTGGATTATGGGAATAAAACTTTTTTCTATATAAACTATAAATTTTTAGAACATCTCCAAGCTCATACCCCTAAACATGATCCTAAACATAAAAAAGGTATGAAAATAACATCCAAAAGTTGGATTTTTTTCACCACTAGAGGATTTAAATGGAGAAGATAAAGTGGATGAGGATAATCAACACTCCACAAAACCAAGAAAGAATGAACATACAGATATTGATCCACAAGTTGAGGAATTTATCCCTCTTAAGATGGAAAGAAGAGAGAGATCAAAATTCATCTATCACAACAAATCTGAATGAGACATTGTTTTAACATTTAAGGATTTTACTTGATGTAAATACTAGATTAAATGGTTG
>JARHVA010003669.1:1630000-1632500 GCA_037957365.1 Torreya grandis
TTGTCAGGAATCATGGAAGTGATAGGAAATTTGAGAGAGAGATAAGTATCTATATTTTTGTCAACATCAGTAGACATTTATTTGCATAGTTAAATAATACTAGCTTCAAATCTAGATAAAGTGTCCTCTTTCCCTAAATGTTGAGGTTGGGGGATGTTCATTTTGAATAAGATTTGCATTAAATTATTATGATGATGAGGGGAGGTCCTCATGTGTTCTATAAAAAATATTTGATATTGGATATGATAAACTTATATCATAAGATCCCATTCATCATATTCAATTATAAGTGTATTGCATAGAGGGGCATAATGGTGAACCAAATATATTTAAGGAGGATTAGAAGTGCATATAAATTAATGTTGATAAGGAGTAGTTGATTAAAGTTGGATTATGTGGTTTTGTCATGTGTATCTAATTAGGTTGAATTGGGTAATGTTTTTAGTTTCATGGTTGCATAAATTCTCATGAATTTTGAATATATTATGGTTGGGTAAATGTTTGGTTATTTTGAATATATTATAGGTGGTGGATAAATCCAATAATTAGGATTGAGGAGAAATTGATGATAAGTGAGGACTAGATTTGTATCAATGGAAAGTGAATGAGTATACAAATGTGTCATGTGATTAGAAACATGTGGGATAATGGATGAAGGAGTAGGTTGGGTTGTTATATTTATTGGAATCATTGCCATATGACCATGTTTTGCAAAATGAGATGGGTAAGAATCTTGAACAATAGATAAAGTTGAGAAATTATTATAATTAGAATGTGGATAAGGATCGATATAATAAACTACTCTCCTCATATTATTCATATTGACAACATTCTAGTTATTAGTGAAAGAATTAGGATCAACAAAAATTTCAAGAATATTGGTAACAGGCGGTTAAGTGGTAGTTATTTGATGATTATGAAGAGGATCCTTATAACTAGATAAATGAGAGTTATCCTAATTAAGGGCATCATGTTTAGTTTTGGTTTCATTAAACTTGGCTTCCTCTTCACAAGCTTGTTGATGCTCATGAATTAGGGTTTCATGATCAAAATTAGGACCAAGAAGATATTCAAGAGCAAAGTTTCTTAATTGGTGACAAGTATCATGAGAATAAACCCAACTTTCATGATACCAAGAAAATGTATGGGGATCATACCTATGTTTTTAGGGAGATTAGGGTCAAGATCTCATGGTGAAGGCCTGGAAAAGTAATTTTGAATTTCTACAATTGAAAGAGGTTTGTGAGAATCCACATTATTCACTTGGGAAAATGTAGAACTAGGTTGTGGTAAAGTATTATTTGAAAGTGGTTTTGAAATAGTTGAATCATTGGAATCACTTGAGATAATTTCATCAATAGTGTGTATGGAATCATAAGAATCACTAACACCATCATTGATAACATGTTAGTTTTTAGATTACATAAGTATTCTACTTTTAGTAGGAAGATGGACAAGCTCAAATTGTCTTATGAGAAAATCTTGAAGTTTGGCTTGGTCGAGAGCTTATTCCAAATATTTTGGAGAGAGAGTCATAACATGACACTATAATTTAGGATGAAGATCATTATTGAATAAGTGGAAAATATTATCTTCTAACATGTTATGTTCAACTTTATTGGATAATAATTTCCATTATTCCATTAACTCTTGGGTAGTTTCAAATTTTGATTGTTTACAATTAATAAATTGAGCTAAGCTATTTCTTGGAAGATTGTTGGTTTAGAATTCTTGTGCCAATGCATTAACTAAATCTTCTAAACTAGATATAGTATGATATTTGAGCTGATTATACCAATACAAAGAATCACTTATGAAGGTTTTAGCTAAGTTCTTGGTGTCATCAAAGGTATTGAGTTTTATCCATTTTTTTATACAATTTAAAAAAATATTTTAAATGCAATGCATGATCAGTGGATCTTTTATAAGTGATGTTAAGAAAAATATCACTTTTGTCAATGCTTGTAATTTAAGGAACTAAAGGTTCATTATGTAAGTGTTTGACAACCTTGTTAAGAAGTGGGGGTCATGGTATAAGGTTACTTTGTGCAAATATAGGTGGGGAAGAAGCGATATTATTTTACCCTCCCCATTTGGTGGGTTGAGGAAACTTTATAATTGTAAAATTTGGTTTTACATTTACATCATTTCATTTTTACTATTAGTTTTAAAAGTATCCATTTGAGTCATGGCTTGTAATACAATTTGATTAGTATTAATAATGGATTGACTAGTATAAGAAGTTTGAGATGCATTTGAGGTAGTATTGACTTGAGTATGAACATGGGCACTTTTAATAGACCCACTAGAGGAAAGACTAGCCATTGTAATAGAGATATAGGAAATTTTAAAGAAGTAGTAGAGAAATTTAAATGCATGGAAGAAGATAAAGTCATGGTATAAGTCATAGGGTGACTTTCCCTAAGGCTTGTAGAAAATTTATGTGAGGGTGAAGGTGGAAAATCAGAGTAAGGTATCGTCATGATATTATAGATTATCG
>JARHVA010003669.1:1637500-1685000 GCA_037957365.1 Torreya grandis
TTGATGTACAATTCCTAGAGTAGGGAGCTCTTGAGAGATGGACAACATAGCTTCTCTCCCATAGACAAGCACAAAAGGAGAGTCATTAATTTATCTCTTAGGAGTAATCCTATCACCCTTTAATTTTGTCTTCAACTTGGTGTACCATGCTCTTTGATTGTTCTTCAATGTCCTGTTGATGATCTTTATGAAGTTCTTGTTAGTAGACTCAGCCAACCCATTACCTTAAGGGTAATAGTTGGATGAGGTACTCAAGTGAATTCCATTCTTGTTTGCCCACTCAAAAGTTTTAACACTAATATAATAAATTGCATTATCATAAACGATAGTATAGGGGACCCTAAATATTGTTGTGATACTCTCATAAAACTCCAAGATTACATTTCCATTTGCCTCCTTCAATGCAATAGCCTCTACCCACCTTGTGAAGTAGTCAGTAGCAATCAAATCCATTTGTGTCCATCACTTGATGGAGGGTTGATCATACTAATGAAATCAAGGTCCCATTGCATGAAAGGTTGGTCCACTTGGACAAGATTAATTGAAAGGGCTACAATTTTCTATTTGCCTACAAAGAAGGCAATTGAGGACACCTCCTAACCCAAGAATAACAATCCTTAAAAGGATAGGCCAATAATACCTTACCCTCATCATATTTGTATCTATTATTTTTGGGGAGATATGACCTCCATCTACACCATTGTGAAACTTTTCCATCAAGATGCCGAACTGATCGTTATCAACACACCTTAGTAGTACATCATTCAAATCCTTTAGAAAGAGAATACCATCTATAAGACAATAAGGAATGGTTTGAAATCTAAAATACCTTCTTTTTGACTTATTTAAACCATTAGGAAAATCACCATTTTAGAGGAAACCAATGATGTCTTGTGTCCAAATTTGATTTGGTATGTGACTATCTGGTTTGGGATGAACTTGATTAACCAAGGCCTCTACCTTTGGCCCTTGAATATCTAAATCTAGATGTTCACACAATGCCTTTCCTCTTACCAAGTTGGTTACCTTGATATAAACATCATACTCCATTACCTTTGTGATCCACCTAACTCTCTTCTCATTGAGGTCTTTGCTTAAGAGGAACTCTTTAGTGATAGGATGAGAGACCATGACATGTATCCTATTATTTGAAACCATGTGCCTAAAAATTTTCAAACCTCTTATCATAACAAGAGCTTTATTCTCAACAAATGTGTACTTAACCTCATAATCTTCCAATCCTTGAGTAAAGAATGTAATGGGTTGTTCAATTTTGTCATCATTCTTTCGCATAAGCATAGCTGAGATTGTGTCAATGTTAGAAAAATTATAGAGTATGAAATCCTTTCCAAATTTTGGGTTCAAGAGAGTAGGATATTGGGAAATTTATTTTTTGATTGACTCAAAACTATTATTACATTCCTTTTTCTAAGTAAAATCTTGGTTTTTCTTCAGCATGGTTGTAATAGGCTTCACAAAGTAGCAAATCTTGGAATAAACCTTCTTACGAAGTTGATCTTGCATAAGAAAATTTAAAACCCTTTCTTGTGTAGAGGAAAAGAGAGGCCTCGAATGGCTTCAATCCTTTTAGATCTAATAAATAGGCCTTCCTTTACCACAATGTGACCCAATAATTTGCCTTCATGAACAATAAATATGCATTTTTTTAGATTAATAGAAACTCTAAACTCTCTACACTTCTCAAAGACTTACCTTAGATGTTTCATGTGGTCATTATCATCCTTGGAAAAAATAGTTATATCATCAAGGTATATTAGTAAAAACTCATAGATCAAACCTTTAAAGGCCATGTCCATTTCCCTTTATAAGGTAACACCAGCATTAGACAAACCAAAAGGCATCTTTATATATGTAAATGCTCCCCATTTTGTCATGAATTTTTTCTTCAATTGATCCTCTTCATTCACCAATATTTGGTTATAACCTGAATAGCCATCAAGTAGTGAAAAGCATTGAGAACCTAGCACCACTTGTAAAATCTACTACATGAAAGGTAGTGGGTAATGGTCTTTGAGTGAAACTTTATTCATATCCCTAAATTCCACACAAAGTATAATCTCTCCACTCTTATTTCATATAGGTACAAGGTTAGCTACCTAAGTTGAGTGCTTGATAGGAAAGATAATCCTAGACTCAATCAATTTGGTAAGCTCTCTCTTCATGATTTCCTCTATCTTGGGATTGATAGGCCTTTATTTTTGCCTACTTGGTTTAGCTCTAGGTTATAACTCAATGGTTTAATGAGATAGACATGGATCAAACCCTTTCAAATCCTTGTATTCCCAAGAAAATATATCATGAAATTCTTTACACAATTCAATGAAGGCTTGTCTTTTAGAAAGAGATCATATCTTACCAATTTTTAGAAGTTTGTCCTTAAATATCAAAATTATTTCATAGTTACATTGCTTTATAGACATGATTAACATTTCCTTCCTTCTTTGATCATCTTCATTGAACACACTCTCCAAAGTAACTTGCCCCTTTGGTATCTTATTTGTCTTTAGATGGGTAACTTGTTTTTCATATTGATTGTGAAGCTTCATTGATTCTTTGAGGAAATTTTGCTTCATTTTGAATGAAGTATATAATGTGTTTATCACTCAAACACTTGTGAAGAGACTTCATTACCTTGAATAGAAGGTCTCACAATGACCTTTATGTGAGGTTTGTTCTTCTCTTTGTTTACATCAACAACTATATCAAAATGTGCTCCTATCACAGTCAACCTGTCAACATGTTTATTTGAGTCTCTTGGTATAGGTTAGATATTAAAAGCATCAAATTACTCAATTAGATCCCACATCATATGCCTATAAGACTTAATCAAAGGGTTGTTGGTTTTATCTTGGTTTCTCACTTGATGTTTAATCAGTTCACTATCTCTATATACCTTCAAATTCTTGATTGCCTTTCTCTTTGCCCATTGGAGGCCATGAACCAAGCCTTCATATTTAGCTGTATTATAAGTACAACTAAAATGGAATATATATGAAGAATAATATTAGTTATTTGATGGAGAAACTGAAATGACACCAGCTCCTACCCCTACCTTTCTTCTAGAGCCATCAAAAAACATTTCTCATATCCCTTTAAGTTCATAATCTTCATTAGTGAGTGATGGTATATGAGTGTTCTTCTCATGCATACAATATAATCCTAAATTAGTTTCTTCTATGAATGCATAGGGATCATGCTCATAATTTTTAGTACTATAATCATCAAGAAAGAGGTCAGAAATACCTTTAAGGGGAAAGGATGTTTCCCCACTAATGGCACCTTCTTCTTGCTCACTAATCAAACAATTCTGATTTGAACTTGTCTCCATATATGGTTTAATGTAAAATCTTGCCAAGGGTTATGTTATTATAGTCATTTTAGATCCATATGGTCTTCTAAAGGCTAGAAATGACCAATCAACTGCAAGATACCCTTCAATATTAGCTGTGAAATCTCTTGACAAAAAAATAGCAAAATGAGCTAGAATATCAACCACCACAATGTCTTGTAGGATGGGGAAACTTGGATAATCATGCAAGAAAAATTTCAAACCTTTAACCAAACCCAAATTATTTTCTAGAGTTCCATCAAGATGAAACACACCTTTGCTATGAGGCTCATATTTTAGTCCTAATTTATCAACAACCACTTTAGGAATAACTATGGTACTGGCCCCACTATACACAATGCAGTTGTGAACCAATTTGTCTCCCACAATGAGTGTGAGCTAGAAAAGTGGAATATTTTTAGATCTGGTGGATGGATATAAAACATAATTAGGTGTATTGGTAAGGGATATACCATTGTAATTTGGAGCTTGAGGAGTTACATTGATATTAGCAATTTGTTCTAGTTAGATCTCTTTTTGACCAGGTATATGCAATACTTCCCAAAGAGAAATACTAGTTTTCATATTCTTTAAAGAGTCAATAATATTTAGAGAGGAATTATTCACCTTGTATTTCATTATTGAAGGTAATGAGGGAACTTGAACCTGTTTTACTAGAGATTTGGTATCTTTTCTCACATTCTAACTTTGAGGAGTAGTGTGACTAGTAGGATTTGCTACATTGGTACTTACACTTTGTGACCTTGGAGATGCACTACCTAGAATGACTTGTGCTACCAGAATATCTTCCAAGTCCCTCTTTTTATCCCTTGTATTTGCTAAAACTAAAGTATTTTGATTCAACACATAATCATCTTCTACTTGGAAATTCATAAAACTAGTACTTTGGCTACAACCTTCTCCTTGAACATCTCTTTGCATGAGATTTGATTCTTCTTGAGTTACCAAAGCTAGATTACCGTCTCCATCATTATTCATAAAATGACCTTGAGATTTCCCCCAATGATCCAAATGCTCCTTTCCTTGAGCTATATTGGTGTGGACTGGAACAATAACCTTTGTTGATAGAATGGAATTAGGATTATAGGTGTTTGGATGCCTATTGAAACTTTGTTGGCCTTGTCCTCTTCCTTGGTTAGTGTATTGGGGTGGAGGTCTATGGCCTTATTGAGGATAGGGTTGAGCATTTGCACACATTTGTGCTTACTTGAGCTACTTTTTCAAAGACCAAATCATCTCATCCTTATCTATAAAATCATCCAACTTCTTGGGAATAATTCTAGGTTTGGCATTAGTATTGGGAAATAGTGCTATGCTTGGAGCTTAAATTGAATTATGAGACAACAAAGGCATCAAGACTCTTGGAGGTAGTTTCCCATCTTGTATCAGACTATTATTAGCTTCAATGGCTATCTCATATGCCTCGAGTAAAGTAAATCCTCCCATTGACTGCAACATTACTGCTACATCAGTTTCAATAGCCTTAAGATAGGTGGGGAATATAAAGCTTGGAGTAGGCATCATAATAGGTGGCAGCCTATACCATGTTCTTTGAAGTTTCTCATTGAAATCTCCCATGGATTCATTTAGACCTCTTTTTATCACATTTATCTAGTAAATTAGTGAAGTATGACCACTCTTATTTTTTAACCTATTTACCAAAAACTCTCCAAAACTATCCCAATTAGTAATACAACCACCTTCCAGTGTCCTATACCAATCAAGAACCTTCCCCTTTAGAGACATGACAAGTAGTCTAATATCTATGTTAGCTTGGGTGATATTGTGAAAATTGAATTTTTTTGAAATGTCCCTAATATGCTCAGATGACGTAGGATGACCCTCTCCATTCAAACTGGGGAGAATTTAGGTAGCATTAGGAGGAATAGGATCATACGAAGGGAGGTTAATTAGATTTTGGGTGTTGAAGGCTGGGAAAGGATGTCTTCTAACCATTTATTATTTCTCTTGATCTACTAATTCTTCAACCTCCTCTTCTTCCTCTTCAAAACCTTCTTTTTCACGATCTCTAAAGGTTAGGAATGGTTTAGGGTGTTGTTCTTCCAGAGGAGTTTTAGGCTAAGGAACTTGATTGAAAATCCTATTAGAAGATGATCTAGTGAGGACCATGAAGTATAATATGATAAAACTAATCTAAAAATATATATTCTAACCTTTTTGAGTCACCAAACACTAGATTAGAACACTTCTACAACCTTAGACATGTCGAGGCTAACAATCACCTTGACATGGAAATAATTAGGACCATCTATCCCACTGGGTGTGCTAACATTGTTGTCATCAAATTGTGAACCCTAAAATGTTCTATGAAACTCCTTAAATTTGATGTAACATTGAATCATCCCTCAAGTTTGTGGGAACTTGTAAGAGATATGAGTCTCTAGGATTGAAAAGGGCTAGCTCCCTGAATTCTTCTCTAAGTGTCTATCACCTAATCTAATAATTTTTCTTGAAAAGATTCAATAATTTACATCAAATATAAAACTATGCTAAAGAGGTTATCTACCAAGAATTTATCCCACTGACTCTCCCACTTTTATTGAATAATAATGCTTTCCAAGACTAATTCCATACATTGAAAGATACTAACATAGTGTTTCAATGTGAAGGTAACATGCTTGAGAAAATCAATAAAATGGTTGACATAAGGGGTATATTACACACCATAAATACAATTTCATACTTGAAAGATAATTCAATGCATTTAGCACACTTCACATGACTTGTTAACATCAAAACCTTTATTCAAACATGAAGAATAAAGGGAATAAGGATGATGCTATAACTTGGCTCCACTATACATCACTCACATACTCAAATATAAGTTTACAACTCATAATTGGTCTTGTATTCAATGTACAAAAGTAAAGTGTAATATCATTTTAGTATGGCTTTACCATACCAAAAATGTGGTTATCTACAATGGTTTAAATGGCCCAATTTATAGAACTTTGAGGAAGAGTAATAAAGGAGAAGTTGAAGAGGCATAAGGACATGTGTCATAGACATGAAAATAAATTAAAAATCCATGAAAGAGATGGATGAGTGAGCCATTCTATTTCAAGATTCCTACTTGTCTAAAACAAGTCATGAGAATGGTGGCAAGTAGCATCAAACCTTCAGGATTGACATAGAAAACTACTTCTATCAAAGATCATTCATGAGAGTTTGAGACTGAAAATAGGAAAGCCAACACATCACAATATTATAAATCATGATGATAGTTATAAAATGATCTTTCTAACTACTAGTTATTCTTTGGACACCCATTTTTATCAATTTCATAAAAGTTCCTTGACTTGGTCAGGTACCAATAATGAATCACTCTATCAACCTATCCATTTTTATCACTTAGTCCACTCCAAATGATAAAAAATTTAACCATTTGTCACATCCATGTCTATTCTTATTTTCTTGTCATGTCTTTTGATTAACAATGACTATTCTTTATAGTTTAAAATTAACTTCCTACATGTTGTCACTCCTTTGGGTATTTTCTATAGACTTTTATTTCTAGACCTTCTATTCGAACAAATTATCCATGACTATTTATTTATGTTAACTTTATCAAACCTTTTGTCGAGTCTTTTCCTTCAGGATCATTTCTTGTTCATTTCCTTCAGACAAAAGTCTAAAGGAAATATTTCTGTTTATTTCCTTCAGAGACAAAGTCTGAAGGAATTCTTCTTGTTTATTTCCTTCAGACAAAGAGTCTAAAGGAATTCTTTCAGATTTCATTCTCTTCATTTAATTTCCTATGGATTTTTTATTTGTCCTTTTGAAGAAGTTGTAATATTCCTTTAGGATTTTGGAAATGGTCCTTTAGGATTTTATAAGTGCCCCTTCAGGAAAATGAAAGTACCCACTTTCCAAAGAAAATACCCTTCAGGAAAGTTACAAATGATCCTTCAAAAAAACTAAATGGACCTTTTCTCAAAAAAATATACCCTTCATAAAAATTAAAATGCCCTTCAAAAAAATGAAAGGTACCTTTCAGACTTTTTTTTTGGTCTATTATGCTTGAAAAGTGCCCTTTGAAAAAATGAAAGTGCCTTTCGGGAAAATGAAAGTGCCTTTGGCTTGAAAAAGTTTTTCAGAGAAATTGAAAAGTACCTTTAGAGAAATGGTGTGGATAAATTGTCTAAAATAATTCATAACTTGGCTAGAAGGAAACCCAAAGAAATACTCTTAAGGAAAAGCCTCAAACAAAAAGTCCAAAAAAATTCAGCAAAATGCTTCGAATTTTTTTTTTTGAAAGAAGTAGGAAAAGGCTTAGAATAAATTCCAATATGGATTTTATGAAAGAAATAACCACTTAGTATTTTTGTGGGCTTTTCTAAAGAACATTTCTTCTGAATAAAAGCTAAATACTAGTCTTCACCAAATTTGAAAGGTGCAAACCTAGGGGTAGAAATTGGCCAACAATAATCTAAGAGTAAATTCTTGGTGATAACTGCTAATTAATACACCAATAAATTACATGGATGGATATATTCCTAAGGTTCAATTCAAAGGAAAATCCTTGGTATTTTTGAAATATTGAGGGATACATGGAAACTAAGTCTTATGTTTAACTGTGGACTAGGGATATGAGTAATGGGGGAAGCCCCTCACACCACGATATCTATAAGAGATAGATAAGAACCATAAATAGAGTCTCATGTATCCCTTTATGATAGTATCTAAGTAGTTTTAAAACAATTAATACATAATTTCTAAGGAAATCAAGATAGATATAAATAAAGGCAAAAACCAAGTGTAAAAAATTGATTTACAATTTTAGAAAGTAAACAAGAAACCAACTCTTTTCAAAGTAAATGTGATAATAATTACTATGAAATAAAAGTGAATTTACCTGATTATGTTGAAAATGAAACACATAGAATAAGGTTGGTAATATTGATCTATTTGGAAAATAGAATAGAATAAAGTCAGGTAGGCTAATCTAGTCTATTGTGAAAATAGGCTAAAAATAAACATAGTGGACTAGGTCGACATAGTTTGTTTGTTAGAGAAGGTAGACACATAACTAAGTCAACCAGGTTGACTTAGTTAACTATGTCATACAATTTTATCAAAACTTGAAAACTAGTGAAAAAAGTATAAATTTGAAATAATGATTAATTTTTTTGAAAAATAGATATGACAAATTGAGATAATTGACCAAAAGTAAAGTATGAATCTTGGTTAGAATGAACATGATCAAAATAAATAGGTTGACTAGGTTGACTTGGTTGATTGAAAGTGTTAAAGATCTGACTAATGACTAGGTTTCTTACGCTTGTTTTAGTCTTGTAGAGGCAAAAATATACAAAATACATGTTAAACAAGGTCGAACACATCAACTTAGTCTTTATAAAGATAAAAAATTAAAATAGTAAAGTCAATCTAGGCTGACCAATGTGACCTTGTCAGTTGAAAACTAAAAAATAAAGACTACAGAAATGAACTAGGTCAACTAGCCCAACCTAGTTAACTATAAGTGAAAATTTAGAAAATAGGAAAAATAACTAGGTCAACTCTCATGACCTAGTTTATTAGAGATGAAACCCTAAAAGCAAAGAACAAATTTGGGTTGACAAGAAGAACATATCCCATGTATGCTCCTAAGATATACATTCTAGCATATGTTGTTTCTGAAGGAACCAATTTGATACCAATTGTTAAGCACACACTTATACTGAGAGGGGAGCAAAATAAATATAATCTTATCTTTTACTTAATGAAACTTAATATTAAAAATCAAATAATTAACTTAAAAATGGCATAGATTTATACCATATTTACGTGGAAGCCCTTTCAAGGAAAAACCATAATTGAATAGCTTCTTAGAGCTACTATCCTAATCCAACCAAACAATAATAATCTTTTTACAAAGTTCATAGGAACTAACTTAATGGAGACACCAATCCTCATTGATAAATACTTTATAGGCACCAACCTAATGGAGACACCAATCCCCATTGCTAAGCACCAACTTAGTAAGAGACACGAATCTCTTCTTTATTAATCTTCACATATCTCACACTTCAACTTCCATATCTTTCTCAACCATCTACCTACCTTATATAGCCTTTAAATTATATTCATAAAGGAGGCATCCCATCCAAGAGGCACCTCTTTACCAAAATATGTGACCATTAAAATTTACGTTGACATTTTTATCGACCATTCTATGAACATTTCCATCAAAATTTTGACATTTTCATTGATAATTCCATTTATATTTATGTTGATAATTTTTTTGACTTCCATTACATTAATTAAAATTCTTTTGACATCAATGACAATATCTGAACACCTGATTTAACCCTACTTTGTGTGTTTAATATGTTTATGAGATTGTCTCCCATTTCTTCCCACTCGATATTATTAATAGTCCTTCTAAGTTATGTGGGTTCATTTTAAGTGGATAAAAGGCTAATTGATTGAGTTTTTGTATCAAATATTTATCTTACAATTTATTTTATACTAGATTAGTTTCTCTAAAAAGACGTACCTAATTTTGGGGATTCTTCCCAAGGTTCAAGTGGTGGGAATGGTGATTCTTCTTCAATGGTGTCAATTTCCTCAAACAGGTGTTTCCATATAAATTCTTCTATCCAGTTATCTTCTTTTTATTTTTTGATGTTTTTGGTGTTTTGTTAGGAGTTCTTAGGAATTTATCTTCCCTTTCAATGTATTTATCTATTCATACATTTATTTTGTAAAATGGGAATTACTTATTAATCATCCATTAACTTTATATTATTATACTATATTAACACTTTCAAAGTCCCTGACAATGGTCCCAAAAATGATGAGGGTTATTATGTCCTCTTCATTTAGTTATTTATGTCATGTCAGACCATCTAGTGTCCAGAGTATATATGAAATAGGATATGCAAAGGTTATGCCTAATAATCCTATTTTTGAGGGTGGTATTGGATCATCTAATCTACTAATATTAATATATAATTATTTTGATTCAATTCTAATATAATTGGTTTTTAAATAAAACACACCCTTGGCTTAAATTAAAATTCATGGAATGTAAAACACATTGTTAATCTAGTTTACTCACAATAAAATTGCATGAATGAGAAATATAGGAATGTTTGGAAATTGAGAGAAATGTAGATGGTTAGTGTATAATAGAAATTTGACTCAAGAGAGGATGGTTAGTATTGTGTTAGTCCCAAAATGAAAATAAAATGAAATAAATACACTATCATAACATCTCTAGGCCTAATTACTAGGGAAAGCTTAGTTAACAAAAAAAATGGAAGCACGACTAAAAAATGAAAGAAATGCCTTCCTTCACCTTCCTTGGATGCTTAAAAATTCTTGTTGTAGTGGTTTTCTCAGTTTATGCTCATTAAGTCTACATCAACTGAAGCTTGGCTACCTCTGTCTCTCCTTGGCACCTTGTGTGGCTTTGGCTTGGCTTGGCTTGGCTAAATATTTTAGCATTATAACACTAATTTGCATGAATCTTTGGAATCAATTCATTATTATAACTTTGGCATATCTGACCTTAAAATTCAATAGACAAGGCCTCTTATTTATAGATTTTGTAGAATGTTCAAAATCAACCTGAACCGTCCATGTCAAGATGGAGATGTGTAGCTAAGGATTAATTCAATTTTGTAATTAAAATTCCTTAAATAGGCTTATCAATATTTGGGATAAAGAGGCATTGAATATTCATGGAGGGTCTTAATGAGGCATGGGAGGCGTTAACCTTGATATTTTATGCATTTATGGCCTAGGGATGTCTTCCCAAGAAATGATGTCACCTAATGATGTAAATATTTATAATTCATTTCTAAAAACAAGTATTCAAAAATATTCATATAATTCTCAATTAGGCTCATGATTTTAATTAATTATCTTTAAATATGATTAGGCACTTTGGTACAAACCTTGGCTCTTTAGTGTACAAACTAATCAAATTGGTTAGAATGTCTTGTTATTGGTCTAAAATTTGACTGGATTAGAATTAGGATGCAATGTTAGATGTGTTGAATATGTTATACAATTTAGGATGTTTTGAACACCAAATAACAAAGGCACATTTCTTTTGCAAGAGATTTTATAGAAAGAGTAATCCAGAGCACCTAGGTGAAAAGTTGGCATTTTGACTCAAAAAAAATCATCAAAGTTAGCTAGCCCATAAAATGTATTGCCCATATTTAATAATACTTTGGCCAAAATTGGCACTTGAATATATAAGTTTCAAAGCTTTTAATGGTTTTTTGTGTTTTTAGGCCAAATTGTGCATTTTGGTAGAAATTTGTTAAAATCTTAATCGGAGGTTATCGGTGGACATATTTAGTCGTCTATAGTCAGAAGTAGAGGACAAAAAAACTCCATATAAACTTGAAATATAAATTCCTGGAATGGAAATGTAGAAAGTAATTTGTTGAAGATAAAAACACTCACACATAACCATGTAGGTTAATCACATAAAACAATACTTTGTATAAAACTTGAGAATAAAATCAAAACATATTAAAAATACATAATAAATAAATCCCAATTGATGATTCTTCCTTAGAATGAGTGGACCCTTGCCCTCCTTGGAATAGGATTAAAACAATCACAACCTTGGAAATTATTCATGAGCTCAATTTCTCACTAATATGGAAAACTTGATTATAATAAGATTCAAAAAAAGGTACAAATTTTATTTGAACTATTCACACCTAAGTTATCTACTCTATCAACAAAATATGTTTCTTCTAAATTAAAATTCTTACAAAAATTTGTTCAAGCATAGAGTATAAAACTAACAAGATGAAATCCTAACCAAGATCTATTTTTATTTTATAACAACATCCTTTTAACCTTTTCAAGAACAAAAGGTGGAAAGAGTTGGATCTTGGATTATGCATGATCTTACTATATTTATACTGATGAATGAGTTACAATGCCCTTCTTAATTACAACCATTTGAATCACATTAATTTGGCAAGACAAGTAGAGTGTTTAGAGTCACCTTTTGAGAGACACCATAAATACAATTATTATATATAAACCTATTATTTTTGTAAAATATATTTTTGAAACTTCAAATTATTTCCAAAAATGAATTGTAAATATGTATAACTTTTATTCAAATCTTCTTATTAAGGATGTTATAATTTTATCATTCTTGAAGAGCGGAATTTAGGTGTTCAAAGCCAGTCTAATGACTTATAGAGCTAGACTGGTGACTTCTGAACCCAGATTGGTAACTTCTATAGCTAGATTGGTGACTTACTAAGCTAGGTTAAGAAAACATGAATTTTTCCTATGTATTACTTGGAGTTAAAGAGTCTTAAAAAATATATTTATTATATATCTTGCTTGCCAAAAACATCTGATCTTGATTTTGGTACTTAACTTTGACCTACATATGATAAATTGGAATCTTTTCCATGCATATGTTATAAATTAGTTTTAAAAATAGATTAAAAAAATATCAAAGCATAATCAAGATAAATAACTCAGTTTATACTTTAAATCAACAATGATTGCTAATATTAGCATCCAAATCCACTTTAAGGGTGGATGAATAGGATGAAAATGAGGTCATTACTTGGATATGCCAAGCCATATTATGGAATCATCATGTTATCCCATAAAATATTATGAATATAATATTTTTAACTAAAATTATACATTAAAATATAAAAACTATTGGACTGGTATGTTGTGGAGACCCGGGGTTAGAGTTGTGAACTTTGGGACGTGAGTATTAACTAATGAGAGGAAAGCCTAGTTAATCTCATAATGACTCAATTTCTTTATTGAGTTCAACTATGACAAGGTGGAATTTTCAAATCCATACTTAAATCCATAATAATTCCATACAAGTATTATAAATAGGGATGTACAATTTCCTATCTTGGTTCATTTTCACACTTACCTCGTATTACATGGAGTAGACACAGTGATGACATAATAACTTAGTGACCTCTTCCTTGTCTTAAATTTTTTATATATCCTTCTCATGAAGGGTAGGGACACTCTCAATGGATGATAAATGTGTAGGGGATCTGAAGGGTGTTGTGGTTGGAAGTACATCCCTCTATGATACTCTGTCTCTCTCTCTATCTACATGTGTACATTTTTTTGTTGGTCTCAGATTTTTTTTGCTCCTCATAGTTCATCTAAAGTAAATAATAGATATATTTTATCTCTATTGATTTTTTTCATATGGAAAGGATGCATTTAAGTGATGTACTTATAAGAACATTCGAACTATAACTAACCCAATATCTCATGTCGTATACTTTAAAATGTGAACTATGGATTCTATATGCATTATATTTCCACTTACATATTGTAATTTAAAAAAAATTGTAATTATAAGTGATTAAACATATAATTATTCAAAATATATGTTGTACTTTTAGAGTACGTTTAATTGAAAAAAACCAAGTTATGAATTTTAACTTCTAAATGTATGTTTGGGTAGTTTGCATAATCAAGGAAGGAGTAAATGACTTATGAATACATAGTTAAGAAATTATCTATAGGTATCATTGGAATATCTTAGAATTATTTTAGTAGGATTAATTTGAACAATTTCATTTACTTCCTATTATCGCATTTGTTATTACATGTTAAATTATAACACAAGATGTATTCAAATGACGTAATATAGACAAGAATATAATTTAAAGATCATTGAGTGATATAAAACCATTACCTATTTACATATATTTTGAAATATTATTTATGAAAATTTATATTCCTTAATGCATGAGTGGATTAAAATAAATACTATGAAGAAGTGCACTTGAATTAAGAATGTATGAATAATTTTTATAATTTGTTAAATTTTTATATTATGATGTGTTGTATTATTATAATTACTTCTTACTATTTTTAACTTAGATTGCATGTTTGGAATTAGAATGGATTAAATAAACCCTCAAGGGAATTATTTTATTATTTAATAAAAATAACTACAATCTTTCAACTATACCCTAAAAGGGATCTTACACTTTCAGAATGGTGGTGTAGCTGTACATATCACATTAACACTAAGATGAACCCATCTATATTCAGCCACTACCTTCTCTTAAGACATACCTTACATTAGCTCCAAAGTATAATCAATTGATGCCACACTTATTACACTTGTCATTATCATTTAAACTCTCAAGGATAACATCCATCTAACATATAACCACATTAACCAATATACCAATCAACACTTTTTAAAATAAAAATTTTGATATTAGTGACAAGGTTTTCTTCTATCTCCAACATTATAAACAATCCTATTTTAAGATATAGGTCATAATAAAATTTCACCAAAAAAATTATGGTCCTTATAAAGTTCTTTCTAAGATAGGTCCTGTGACAAACAAGTTGGAACTTTCCTCTTCCTCTAAGATCCATATAGTTTTCCACATCTTATATTTGAATAAGGTCATTAATAAACAAATTCAAGAAAAAATTAAACTAACAGAGTTTGACACTAAAGGATATATCCAAGATAGATGGTCCTACCAACCTTTCAATCATAACATCACCAAAGTTTTGGTATAGTGACATGACATGAAACTAAAAGATGTGACATGGGAACCCATAATCTAATTATAGTAACATATTACTCATCTCAATCTTTGAAGATAATGTTTTTTTAAGTGATAGTACATATTAGGGCCACTTCATGCTAACTCTTTTAATTTGTATTAGGTATTAATCATAAAATATTAGATGCTTATGCATTGTAAGTCATCCCATTTTTTATTTCTAATTATCACATATGTATGGGAGGTAGTAGTTATCTTGAGTAAAATGGCTTAACTAGAGTTATTGTATAATAAGTAAGACCATCTATTAAATATTTTGTACTGAGCCATGCTCAAATAGGACTTTCCCCTTGAAGAGGATTGAAACACTTTGTAGTGATCTTCCCTCATTTTAGTAAAAATAGTGTTATTTTATTTCCATTCTCTACATATTGGTTATATTTTTGATGTTATATTAATTTGTCTACAAGAATTTTTCTAAAAAGAGGTGTAAAATGTTATGTACATCCATCAAAGCATAATATAAAGTGGATATTGTCACATGTAGTTACAAATTATCTATGTATGCATAACATGGAAGAAATTTGGGAGTGTACATAAAATACATGAATTGTTCCAAAAGATGTCTCAAAGAAATATCATCATGTGAACTATAGTGACTGTAAAGAGCAAAGGACGCAAAATTTTTGACTAAATATGTTAATAAAATTTGAAATTTATTAAAAAATTCATGTGACTTATGTATGTTGCCACATTTTATAGCTAATATTACATTAGAGGATCTTTTTGTAGAGTAAACTGAAAGAGGAGTGTATCTCATAAAAGAGGGATTGGATTTGATAGAAGGGTTTTATTTTTCAAAGGAAGAGATTCCTATATAAAATAGGAGTCCACATTGAGAATTATCACCACGACATCATAGGTAAAAATATCATGTTTTTTAAATTAATTAATTATGTATGTGTGTGTGTGTGTGTGTGTGTGTGTGTGTGTGTGTGTGTGTGTGTGTGTGTGTGTGTGTGTGTGTGTGTGTGTGTGTGTGTGTGTGTGTGTGTGTGTGTGTGTGTGTGTATGTGTATGCTTTTTATTTGGATTTACTTGTTAAAAGTTTTACAATGTTTTTTTCGTTAATATTTTGTGTTGTGGACCCTTTTTAAGGGCAAATTTTGATTGGACAAGATGTTTTTAGGGCACATGTCTGAGTAATGATAGTTTTATTGATATTTCATTAAGGTATATCACATTTTGACTAATATTACATTAGGGTAGGTCATAAATACATTATTTTTATTTTTTATTTTTTGCATAAGTTTTTGTGAACTATTTCACAAGATGTCTCAAAGAATGTGGTCATATGGACAACCAATATTTTATGATGTCCAAATGGTCACATGGACTAAAATGATTTCAAGATGTAAAATGTTGGAGCATAAAAAAATGTGAACACTTTGGTGAAATGTTTCAATATAATGTTTTAATTTATAAAAAAATTCACAAGGCTTCTTTATGTTGCCATATTTTGTAACTAATATTGAATTAGAGGGTTGAGTTTTTATCTAAATTAGAATTTATTGGCACATTATATGACTATTAGTGGTCCTCACACCTTTTGTCATGTTTCATTTATCAGTTCATCCCTCAATATTTTGTCAATTTTCTCTCCTTGTCAAATGTGTTCTCTAATGCTCTAGACATGTCTAGAATATGAGTACATGGTTTTGGATATGTTTTTGTTCCATTCTATCCCTTGAACCGTGCATCACCTTATCCTACCTTTTTAACTATTGTATTTTATTTTGCATGCTATTAATGTCCTAATTTGAATTCATATTATCTTTAAATACATGTGAATCTTAGCTCGTTTATGTATGCAAGGAATTAAATAAGAATCAAGTGAAAGATCGATAATTAATTTATTATTCACATGAATCTATTGAGAAGTTGTAAGAATTTTTTATAAATTAAGTGATCATTAAAGAATTTATGGATGCAAAGAAGTTCATGTTAGAGTCACAAAGAAAAATATTGATTTTTTTGGTTGATGATTATTTCAATAAATTTTTTGGTGTTTTTGATGTTATATATCATTGAGGGGCCTAAAATATCAAGATAACTCAACTATTCCATATTATAATGTAGTGTTTAAAACATATTTATTTCCTTAAGGTTTTAAATGAGGATGCCTAAATGGAGAAAGGTTAACATGTTGATTTTTCTATAAATCTGAGTCCAAAAAGAAAATAACATTAGGGTTTTTGGAGGTTTGAATCAAGAAAAAACAATCATAAAAACATATCTTGCATGATTGATTTTTTTTTTAGAGCAGAACTTGATTCAAAAAGTGGATGCTTTAAACTTGATTATTTAGATATTATTATTGAACTATTACAAGCTTTTTGGGTCATTTGTGTCTTCTTTTTACCATTTCTACTATTAGAACCTAATGACTATGCTCATATTACTCCCAAGATTTAGATAAACCTAAATCTTACATGTGTCTCTCTTTCTCTAACTTTAAAAATTAAATATTATTTTATGATGTTATTTAACCAAGTTAATTGTATTATAGGTACTTACATGATAGTGTGAATCCATTTATCCATAATATAGTGTTATATTGAAACATAAACTTTATTGTATATCTTAGTTTGTTTTCTTTTATAATTAAAAATATATATAACCTCATTCTACATTGATATTTATTATTGTTAAAAATTTCCATCAATTAAAGTGTATGTTTTATTTTCATGTATTTAATTGAAATATAAAAATAAAATTTACTTTTATTTCATCATATAACACAATTATAAAATCATCTTGTATATGAGACTTGTTTTATATAGTTTTTTATATCCATTATTTGAATTTTTGCTTCAAGAATTTGTACAAATTTTATGGAAGATTAATATATGTGAATTGGCTTAATATTAAAAAAAACCATTACTGAAAGGTAAATCACAAATTTACATCCATTTTGAAATATATTATAATGCCTCATACATAAAGTATAACCTTTTCAATATGAAATATTACTTAACTCTCTCTACTTCACTTGATCTTATCTTATTTTCTGAGTGCAATAATATATATGCAACTACACCCTACACCAAGCACTCACTTAGTCTCCATCCATGGGACCTCCATGAGATCTAAAAGTATACATTTAGTGGAGAATTTAATTTATCATGGACCACCTGGCCCATAACCCTGCTCTCCAAGAAATAATCTTAAATTTTTTCTTTTATCTTCTACATCGATATTGATTTATTACCCTCTATAAGATCAATCATAAGTTGAGAATTTCAATGAAAGTCTTGTCATAGTTAGAGATTTATCTCTTATTGTATTGATTTATAATGTGTTAAATGTCAGCCTTGGAAATATTTAGAAATTTACATGAGCATTGAATTTCATGTTATCAAAGCATGGTCATCATGGTTGTTGAGAGGTTTGGAGTAATTAATGAATTTAAGCTAGTGCACAATTGGCATAGATTCATTGCAAACTATTTCCAACAAATGTGCTTCATTACATACCTCTTAATAAAGTGAAGAACATAAACATGTTAGGTGGGTCTAAGTTAATGGTTAAATAAATAAGGATATAATATTCATGTAATGATAAGTTCTTCTCTAGATACCATAATTGGGTGTGGAACTTAATAGAATATTTTGATGAATTTTGCATTCAGACATAGCCTAGGTAAAAAAAAATACATAGTAGGTTACTTAGTTACTATTGTGATTAATTTGAGGTTCATTTAAAATTAAATAATGAGAAGATTATCTGTATAACTATTCTCTGTCCCCTTAACCCTAGATAACATTAGAAATTTACAAGTCTTTAATTATGATCAACACATTTTAGACTTCATCACCAATACTGAATTCTTTAATAATAAAATTATTGATGAATATGGTTGAGAGGATTTTGAGCTAGATGAGGATGAGACAATGAATTTTAATACAAAAAACATACCCAAGGGGATGATCTCATTGGATAGACAATTCAACATGGATTGCCTAAGGGAAAAAGGGAAATCAATTCATGCCAAAGGTGTGTCATGTGAGCATTGCAATTTAATTGATGTAAAAAATGTGATTCTAGGCACAATATATAATCCAAATGACAATAAATAAATCATATGAGCTCTCAAATATTTCAAAGATGTGATTTCATGGATTTATGAAGATCTAAATGTATTATATACCTCCAACCTCACACACACAATTCCTCTCAAACCTATAATTAATCCCTTTCATTAGAAATAAAGGTTTTTTAATCCATTATTTGAGATATTAATTTTCAAGGAGATATATAAAATACTTGAAGCAAGGATCGTTTTCCTAGTAAGACACTATAAATTGGTGGAAAATTTAGTTTTAGTAACAAAGAAGAATGGAGAGATCAGACTTTGTATTGATTTCCATAATTTGAACAAGGCATCTGAAGAGGATAACTATCCCATAACTTCATTGGATGAAGTGATTTAGATTTTGAATGGTTCCCTAATTATGTCATTATTTGATGGATATTTAGGCCAAAATCAAGTGACTGTCGATTATGAAGATAGAATCAAAAAAACATTTTCTACAAAATGGGGAACATTTGCATACAAGAGCATGACTTTCAACATGATCAATGCAAGGGATACCTATCAAAGATCCATGGACATTACCTTTAAATATCTTATTGGTAAATGCATAGTGATGTACACAAGTGATTTTACTATATTCTCTAAGCATAGGGAATATCATGTGAAACATTTGAGGAAATTGCTACAAAGGTGTATAGACCACAAGATTTATTTGAATCCTAAGAAATGTGTATTTGGCATGACCTAGGGTAAGTTTTTGGGTTACATCATTTATGAGTAGGGTATATCAATAGACCTCAAAGGATTATAATCAATTATGAAAATCCTACTCCCTATTACTAAGAAAATATGAAGTTATTTTTTGAAAAGATCAACTTATAAGTAAATTTATCTTGGGATTTGTAGAGATAGTATGAACATTGAACAACATGTTAAAGAATGATTCTAAAATTGTGAGGAACAATTAGAAAAGATTATATTTCACCAAGATCAAAGAGTTAATAGTGAACACAATAATGTTAATCATTCTTAACTACACCTAGCCTTTCTACACATTCTTTTTCCTTAGAACAATCTAATGTTATTGTTTTGACACAAAAAAGGGGTTGCGGATGAATGACCAATTTCATTTATGAGATATATTTTTAAAAATATTAAATTAAGGTACACTTCGATGGAAAATAAATCCTTTACAATAATCAAGGTGATAAAAAAATTCAAATATTACATATTCCACACTAAAGTATTTGTTTTTATACCTAAGCTGATAGTAAAGGCCATGTTAATGCAAAACAAGTTGGATGAACGAAGAGGAAAGTGGATGACCATCCTTAAATAATTTGACATTTAAATTCAATCGATGAAAATTTCAAGAGGATAGTGGTTTCGTATAACTATGGACGAATTGGATCCCCAAATCACTTGTTAGCACTATACAATATAGGACGTAACCAGTGATGATTGGTATAAGGATGTGGTTCATTATTTACTGAACTAGGAGTGTCCCAAGAATTTGAATTACATGTAAAAAAGAGAACTAAATTTGAAAAGAAACCAACTTCATGATTAAATTAGGCATGTTTTATAAAATAAACCATGAGGGAATATACCTGAGATGTCACAATAAAGAGGAAGTGACTAGGGTGCTTAGTGACCTTCATAGAAAGTATGGGATTGGTATCGATTCAAAGAATACCATAACCCATTAGATATTAAGGGTAGGATACTAATGGCCACATCTCTTTAAAGATGCACATTCACATGTTTGAAGTTTCCATACATGCCAAGTATCTTCACATAGGGAGTGCCCCCTAGCATGTCCTCTACTGCCAGTGGTTGAAGCTCATCCATTTGTGAAGTAGGGGTTAAATTTTTTAGGAGAAATTAATGAAAATTAATCTGTGGGCCATAAATTCATTGTCATGATGACATAATATTACACCCATTATCCTAAATCTCAACACCAACATAGTGATCCAGTTTTTAGAAGAACACATTGTTACAAGTTTGGTATGCTTTGCACATTGGTATGTGACAATGGATCCACCTTAACCTCTTTGAGATTCCTAGAATGGGAATAAGAAAACCAATTAATTATTAAATTCTCTTCTAATTATTATTTGTAATGAAATGACTTAGTTGAATCCATAAACATGAATTTTATAAATATAATTAAGAGTATAATGGAAAAGAATCCTAGGAATTGGCATAATATTCTAAAATTTACATTGTTGGTAGATAGGATTAGAAATAAAAGTAATTTAGGTACTCTTGGCTACTTAGTTTATGGTTAAGAACCTTTTTTTAAAGTCAAATTGAGAATCCCCACTTTGTAGTTTATGAAGAATTACCTAGAAATAGAGGATTATATAAAGGCTCACCTCCTGGATCTTATGCATTTGGATGAAAAATGGATGCAAATTTATTGAATTTTAGTAAGCATCAATAGGTTGTCAAATGTTGGTTTGAAAAATTATCCAAATCAAAAGAATTTTGGATCTTGGATCTTATCCTTATGTGGAATAAATCTCATGAAAAAAAGGGACAACACATACAATTTTATGCCTTGTGGATGGGTCCCTATCAGATATCTAAAATCCTAGGTGAGAATGCTTTTCATCTAAGGTGTCTAACTAGTGAGGATATCTCATTGTTCATCAATGGGAAATTACTCAAACACTACTTTTTAACCTGAATGGTCTTATAACACCTTATAAATATCCTCTTTTTATTTTTTCTTTAGTTTTTTGTCTTTCATTACTATTCTTGGTGTTAGTATAGGTTTCCTTTCTTTCTTTTCTTGTTTTTATTGTTGGTCTAGTTTTTGGTTGTCCCTTTTTAATCCAATCCTTCTTATTTTGTTTGAGTTTCCCTATCCATATAAGTGTGTGATGAATAAAGGAATGTGTATTTGAGTGGCATTAATGGCACTCTTGAGCTTAAACTATCAAATTGTCTTACCTAAATGCTTGCATGAACTATTGTGATTCTCTTTTTATTTTTAGAACTGTGGGGGTCTATGATTAAGAACTGAATGTGTGGATTTTATAATTGTTTCCTTTATTTTTTGAACCATCAAATGCACTTAGAAATATTTGACACTACTAAATCTCTAATTATTTTAGACTAATATTAATTTGTCACAAACTATCTGACTTTCATTTTACCCATGTGTTGTTCCCAACCCTCAATGAATAAACTTGAAAATATTTTTTGAAAAGAAAAGAAATTTTGAAGGAACCTGAAACAAATGTAAAATGTTAAGTTTTGCTTGAAAAGGTGATTTAGGTAACTCTACCAAAGGCTTTCTTGTTTGACTGGTTATGAAGTAAGGTTTTGGATGAGACCAAAGGTACCTCTATCAGGGATACAAACACCTATTTAGAAATAGATCGATGCCCATTCCATTCTCCCCTGGATGAATTGTAACATCTTTTCCCCTCACAATCTTTAATTAATTGAGAAAGTCTAAAGAATTATGTGTGGATATGAGTCTAAAAAAATAATTAATCACCCCAAGAACATACTAATAGTATTTTGGTAGAAAGGAACCTTAATATGTCACATGTTGAACTAGACTTTTATGCCTTCATGTTTTGATTTTGTCTTGAGTTAATTATTTTCAGCTAGTGCTTTCCATCTAGGTGTGAGACTAAGATTTTGGATTCATAAAAAACTTGGGTGTATTTTTTAATAGTGTCACCATTTATTGTTACTTGCAAAACAACCCCTAATTTCATCACTAAAATCATGGAAACTCTTTTTACTTATGAGTCTAATCTTTTTCCCTTCAGAATATTGGTGGTTTTTTTGTTTGAGTGTTAGTCTTGGAGTTTGATTTACCAAATTTAAAGGTGGGAATTTCATTATCTATTTACTTTAACAAGGTCTAGCTATTAGATTCTCATAATAAATACCTGGTTCAAGGGAATAATGCATCTAGAACATGGAGATTCCTTGAGTGGTGATAATTATACCTTGGTAGATAGGCCTATAATTGTTCCTTTTCATGATAAATTGACTAAAATGTTTTAATTCTTCCTCTCAAAAGGTTAGTAAAATTCCAATATTATAGCCTTTTTAGGTTATTGTCTAAATATTTGCTCAGTTTACTTGGGACTTTCATATGATTTATTTTGATTAAGAGTGACCGTCTTTATAATATTATATTATAAATTATTGGTCAATAGTTGTTTTTACGATAAATTGTGAAAAGGCTTAGGTCCTTTAAATGCCAATGTATGTGCTCCTTTGCAACCTCAATTTATTTAAAGCCTTGATTCCATTTAGGTTTCTCAAGCTTTTTTATTTTGGTTGTAAAATCTTTTCATTTGACCTATAAATAATTTTTTATGACTCAATATATGTCTATTATGGATTAATTTATGTCTTGAAAAAATTTGTTTGCTATAAATATTTCATTCACTCTGAATTCTAGATTTATGCATTATAGCTTAGTTGTTTTTCATTTTTAAAACTAATTTATTAACTTTTCATTTGAAATGTTCTTTTACCTTATTATTTTGTAGAGTTTTATTTTATGATCCCCTATTTAAATGAGATAGTGACATGTGGCAAGATCCCATTCACCCAAGATATCAACTGAATAAAAAGACTGTCATTTTATATAAAGTTTGTCAAACTTTTGAGTCCTACAATTATTACATGTGGTATGATCATAGAGAATTGATGAGTAGGGAATTATATTGATAAACTGATGAGTCTTTGGGATCCTAAAGACATATGATGATGCCACATAACATCATCATGGGGACCTAGGTCCTTGAGAAATAGTTTTAGATAACAGTGATACCCTTGAACCCTTGGGATAGTGATGACACCATGTGGCACCATCCCAAGGCCTAGGGTTTAGTGGGGACTAGAGAATAATGAAGAACCTGTAGGGAGATAAAAACCCCTTTATCACTAAGATTATTCCATGTGTCATCATCACATGAGCTTAAGGACAAAAAAGAATTATGATGGCATGCAAGGACTATGAGGATACGGGCCCATGAAATATCCTAGTGAGGGACTAGGGTTGTAATTTCAATGACTAGGAATAAAAAAAATCTAAGGTAAGGGAAAATAAATAGTGCAAATAAATCGCAAGTTGGAAGTAAATAGAGAGAAGATCACTAAAAGGGAAATCTTTAGACAAGTGGTTGTCAATAAACAAAGGGATTTAGCCTGTATGTAAAAAGCAATGGCATTAGCCAATGAATAAAGGTTTTGTGGTCCATAAATAGAACATGAGACCAAATAATAATGAAAGTAGCCCAAGAAAGAATAAAATGAGCTTCATAGTGAAGTGGACATGCCAAATTGATAGAAAGCTCAATAATTTGACTTTGATGTCCTATTCAGCCATCAAAGGCCATCAAAACTAGAAATTGGGCTATGATTTTAGTCAAGTGATGAATTTTAGCATTGGGGAGCTGTAACATTAAACCTAAAACTAATTATAGTTTGTATAATTAAATTAAAAAAATTGACTTGGATGATTTATCAGAGCCATGATAGCCATAATCAATTGTAACAAAGTGCATAAAAGAGAAAGAATGTTTTAACAATAATAAGTCAAAATTATACAAAAGGACAAATAATAAGGAATTCAATAATCCAATCATAATAGTATTTGTTGTAGAATAATGTTTGACTAGGAAATATATTAGAGATGAAGGACTTTTAGATCTTCAACCAATTTCTAATCAACATTCAATGACTTGTAACTACCTGAACAGTGGGAAATTAAAATTTGAACTGAGATCTCCTTGGATCAAAGTTTATAAGATCAGCGCCTACTATGTAATGATGGTTGGCTCATTGTGCATTGAAAAATAAATTGTGAATCAGATGTTTATTCCCTATGATTTTTAATACTTTCCTAGTGTAGTTTATCCTTTTTTATAGTCTTATTGATGATTTAGTTGATGTTTGTAATGAAAATTTGATGTAAATCACATTATCTATTAATCAAATGGTTACATCTTGATACTCTAATTATTTCAGAGGCTTACATCTATTTCTTGCACATTTTATGATAATTATGTCCTGTACTCCTCTGAGTGACTTCTACCCAAACTCTTACACCATCCTTTAGTTAAAGTTATGTTAGGTATAATTCAACTAAGGACTATCCCCAAAGGATTCACTCAATTAGGGATTATAGATTTAGATTTGTCTCAATAAGATATTTTATTTCCCTTTTCCTTCTTACTTTCACATTTTTTTGATAAGTGTTATCACTTGGATTTCCAACCTTTGATAAGATGTCTCAGCTCTTCTCATCCAAGTGAAATAATTGAAGCACTTCTAGGCTATGGGTAGTCTAAGAATGAGGTGAATCACTAGATAGGGCTAGATCTCTTGATGTACCACTTGTAGACCACTACTACACCTTTGCTTGTGAGGAAAAAGGGAGAGAGAAAAATAAAATTAATATACACTAAAGGAGGTGATACACCTATTTAGTTGATGACTACCAACCAACTACATGTTACACATGAGAATAAGGGAATAACCAAACATAAACTTCTCCAATCTGCATCTTCTCACATCAATATTTCATTATGAGGATATGGATGAATGTTTAGGCTAGGAGGACTAGACAAGAGGTCTATAATGACACTATTTAATAGGATAACTCACTCAACCTTGACACTTTACATGACCTACAATAAGAATCTTTCCAACTGCAAATAGGTTAGAGAATGAGACAACATGCTAAAGAAACAAGAGTCATCACTAAGAAAGATCAATCATTCAAGTAAAACACACTATGAATAGTCATGGAAGAGGTAAAAATTAGTATTATTTATTTATCCATGTATGCAAATGAGCAAGGCTTCCCCATATTTAGGTGGAGCATAATTTATGAAAGCTAAAATGGGTAGTTCTTATAGAACTTGAGAGAGAGGAGAAGAAAGAAGTCCAAAGGTCACAAGGACACTTGAAAAGCTAAGAAAATGAGTTATTTATGCATGGTAAGAGAGTGTTAAACTGATCATGTGAATTTAGGAAGCACAATTGTCAATCCAAGGCATAAAACTTTTGAAATGTGGCATGAAATTCCTTTTGTTGGCTCAAAGAATTGCCTTCCTCATTTGGGCTTCTTGAACGCATCATAACTAACTAGGGATAGGTATAATTATTGGAATGAGAGGAAATGGTTTTATAAATACCTCTCCATATATTGGTTGTAGTCCTGGTCATCTGGAATCTTCCCAAAATGAGTGATCACCATTTGTAGCCAAAATAACTCTTCTTTCATACACCTTGCACATTTGGCCTCCAAAAAGGCATCAATTTTCCATGAAAATTCATAAAAGGTAGTGGATGAAACTTTTAAATACCTTCCATGGACTTAGAAGCATCAGGCACACCTTAAAATCAACCCACTTGAAGCTTTTCACCCTTCTCACTAACATGTTCACTATGCTAGTTTTGATTGGCTAAGATGAAGCTATTTGTTGAGTCACCTAGGAGATTTTATAAATAAATAATTTTTTTTATGGATTTATCTTAAGTCTCAAGCTTCCCCCCATATGATTGGCATCTTTAGACTCCTTCAAAACCCTATAAAACACATAAAAATGTAAAAATAAACCCTTGTTTTATATTCCATCCATATAATTCTATACAAATCATCCTAATGGTAGGGAGCCTGGCTGAGTCTTATAAAAAATCGAATCATCATTCTAGTAAAACTATGGCATTTGGTTACACTAATTTCTCTATTTTCTCAAACTGGTCACTAACAAGGTATCTGGAGGGTTTAGGCCTATTTTACCCTCTTAAGCTTCATTCCTAAATATTGGATGTTGGAATTGAAAAAAAAAATCACTAAAGAAAATTTCAGAACCTTCATCATGTCCCTAAACTCCTTATATCTCCATGTAAGATGCCAAGGGAGATATGATCATTCAAATTTGCCCTATCGAGTTGTTTCCTTTCATCTACATAAGCCTAATGTTGCCTTTGGCCCAAAAATGGATTCTCCTACAAATTATATACATTAAAAAATATTTATCACCTCTGTAGTGACCCCAAAATCATTATCTAATAGGATATAATGCATATATAAGGCTAAAAGTGTGAACGACTCCCCAAGTGAACGCTAGGCCTAAATGTTGCCTAATAGGCATATGTTGTCTTAAAGTCTGAAATGACCTTTTGATGGATTTCCATGCATCAAAATAGATAAAACAAATATATTTTATACCTATTAACATTCCCAAATGTATTATAATTCTCTTTTCATGGTGGAAGTTAAAATGACTATCCATTTGGCTTTAGGCCTAAACCCTGCCTACATAAGCTTGACTGCATACTTGATGATTTAGACCATATATTGAGATTATACATTATTATAAAGGTTCAGCATGTTTTTTTATGTGTGATACAACTATACACACCTTATATAAATATCCACCCAACTCTTGACCCATCCTTTTATCTCTTTTTTCTAAAACTATAGGTTTTATGTAGAAGGGGAAGTACCCTCTATCTGAGACAAAATAAAGGGTACTTACCATATTTAATAAAATAATTTGGATGTTTTATAGGGTTATAAAAATTTTAAATATGATCTATACCAAATTTTAACCCTTTATCTTATCAATATACCCCCCAACTTCAACAAAATTCAAGACATACTATGCAAAAAGTGGGATTGTGCACAGTGTTTTGGTGTGAACTATATATGTTGGATTAGAGCCCCTACTCTATGATTGATTTATATTATAAAAAATATATAACTTTTTTCATGATAATGATTTTTATTTTACAATCTCTATTCCCCAATCTAGCCTTTCAAGTACCCCTCATACTTTCTACCTAGTCAGAACTGAGTGCTTCCTTTGACTATGTTTTGCTTATATAGAGCTCCTGTAGGTGTTCTTTCCATGAATTAGGCCTTGGGTATAGTGATTATGAACTATTTATATATTAAAATAAAATTTTATAAGTTTTTTAACCTATTCATATATATTTGGGTTAAGTTTATGTCATTAAACTTAACCTCTTTGCTCTCTACCCCTCATAGTCAACTACAATTGACCTTGTGTGGTCTTGTAGGTGTATGCTTGCTCAGTTTAGGATTGATATTAGTAAATAATTACATTAATTGAATATTTTATGTTCATTATAAATTATTTTTACCTATTTATTCATTTTTATACTAAGTTCACCTCAATATTCCTAACCTTCTTACTCTCTGCCATATACAATCATCTGTAGTTGGTTGTAGGTGCATATTGTCAAATGAGGGGGTGTCTAAAGGTGTTTATCTGATATAAACTTAATATACTAACCTATCATTATTGTTTTTAATTTTAAACAAGGTTCACACCAATATCTATGTCCACAAGAGAGAAACACTCTATCAAATTTGCACTTTAGGTTGGTTGTAGGTCAACACTTTCTTGTCAAGGGACACATGTACGTGTACATGAGACTTGAAATATAGTGTTCTAACCTATTTATATGATAAATTAGGTAATAAAAACTCATTTTAACTATTTTTAAACCTTAAACCATGGTGCATAGTCTATTGTGTAGCTTTGGGTAAAAAAAGGTCTCATTTGGACTTAGACTTGTAGATAATACTATCTAAAGCACAATTTTGGGCCTCTACAAAACCAATATCCATTGATCATCTACCCCTAAAAAATTTTAAAGTCTTTATAATATATATATTATAAAATATAATTCCATTAGGTTACATCAAAAGTCCTTATACCCCTATTGTAAAATATCAACAAAATGTCAAAGAACTATGTTTTGCACTTTTGGGGATTTGATCCCAAAACTCAGTCATCTCATGTCCAAGGTGAACTATCCTTCCATTTTACAAATTAGAATTTAAATTAGATATAACATTATTAATTAAACCTACCAATATTCTAATTAAAAGTTTTATCATGTGTTTCAATGCTTCAAAACAACTCTTCAGCTCTTTGCTAACACTTGTAGGTGGTCATTTTCATGTCTGTAGATAGTGAATGGAATGAGAGCAATGTGCATGGTTTTTATATTCTTATGAATTTTATGTTATTATAAAGGATTTTAAATAGAATTTATTGATCATGAATAACCATTTTTGGAACATACACTCCATTTTAAGATGACTAATCCTAGGAGGACACCTAAAGGTGTGTGTGAGTTACTTCTAGACAATGAGCAGGGTTATGAACTACACCCATGGTATATGAGCCTACAAAAACCATTTTATATTATTAAAATTTAAAAATTTATATCCTTCAACTTTTGAATATTTATAACAAGTAAAAACTTCATTTCAATGTGACATTTCCCCTCCATGTCACATGTAGATGAATATGTCCATGGTAGACTATGCGAAAGTGTTAAACATGACTATGACAACTCTCTCTTACCATTTGAATGATAAATTAATTGATTAATTTTGATAAAATAAAAAACAAGTAATTTTAACATTAATCAAACCTCTGAGAACTTGCCATACAAGTTCCATACATGTGATTTACCATGCCTAACTGTGTATGATAGTCATAGGGTAAACTGGCTGCATGATCCTTGTGACTGCACCCTCATGGAGTATGCTTTGGAATATGATATTATAAGGTAAATTTAATAATTATATAATTTAAAACTTGTAAATTAACCTAACACAACCCTCTGAAGTCACCATCAAAGCATGAAGGTCTTGAAAATGGTGGAAACCTACCTGTTACATAGAAAAGTGCTTCCTCTTGCAACTTAAGATGATTTACATATAAAATCAACTTTAAATGATTTAAAAACATGTATATAATTATATTTCATATTAAAAATCCTTTTTAATCAATACCAATAGCTATATTGTTTGGAATAATCTAAACAAGAGCAAAACCTAGAGGGTGCACAAATTGGCAAGCAAAAAAACATAGTCAAGTTGTTAAGGATGGTTCATAAATAAAAGTTGACCAATATTAGAAATATTTTTATTTAAATTAATATATATTATTTTAATTTCACCTACCAAATGTGTTTGACCTGAAACTTCCCCAATTGTGCGTATTAAGCATAAACCTACTGACCACTTCTGTGTGTCTAGAATGGCAAAGAAGGAGCAAAATGGTTTTACCTCAAATTTGGTGATTTAAAATAATTTAAAGATGGAGATGAGTCTAAAGAAGATTAATAGTCATTCCATGACCTTATCCCACATGTCACCTTCCCTCATGGGTCGTACGAGTGTCAAACTCCCTCTTTTGTAGTTGATTTCTTGATTTTCAGTTAGATAACCTTCAATATTTAGATGAAATAACATTCCTAATAATAAATATATCTTATTTGATGTTTTAAATTAACTTATGATAATTTTACACATTAATAACCATGACACTTGTATTTATAACCCCTAAATGACTTTAAAAGACATAAAGATTAATATGACTAAGATCAAGGCTAATATAACATCAAATTATATCAAATGGACTATAAAATACACCATGAAAAAATATTAGATACCTAAAAACACCTAAAACTCAATTTTTTACCTATAGGGGCCATAATTTGACCTACATGGTCAAATTTGGTCAGCAAATTGGTGACTCATAAGGGTAATGTTCCTGCTATACTAACTAGATCAGTAGCTTTATCAGTCCATTAGGCTTAGGGAGTCATTTAAAGTTTGAGACACAAAAATATGACTTTTATCATTGACAAAAAGATTTGATCAATACTTAACTAAATCAACCACATAAAAAAAGAACACACATAAAACCAAGTTAACAAGCTAACAAGACATACACATGTGCTCAAATTACTTAGGGAAATCAAAAAACAAACAACTATGCACAACTAGAAACTAAGCATACCTCCTTTATAGGATCAAAAGGAAAGTTTCTTGAATATCCTTCTTCATGAGATGAATCATAGTGCCAAGCATGTTTCTCCTTGGATTGGATGCTTTTTAGATTAGACCTACTTCTTGGTACTTCACTTGATTTTCTCTCAAGTAAATCATCCTTAAAATAGGTCTCCAATGTATATATTCATCTTTAATTTGTAAACATACCTCATACTTATACCCACTCTTCATCTCATGATCAACATGTATCTTCTTGGTAGGCATGGCTTTAAGAGGAGTAGTTTCTTATTCCTTAGAAGATTGTGGCCAATAGGAGCTTGTTCCATCCTTCAAGAGATAATGTGTTTCTCCCAACTGATTGAGAGGATGATAACCCATATTTATGATTTAAAAATATCATCATGAGATTCATATGCCTCTTGAAAGGATAGATTTGAAAATTTTCTTTTTATTTGCATATTCACTTGAGTGTTAAGGTTGCCTTCTCCATCTTTGACTAAATCATAGCCTCCTTGAAGAGGATTATATCTTGATCCAATGATTGAAAAAAAGTAATCCAAAGGTTGGTTAATAAACTATCCTTTCCCATACATTATATCTTCGATAGTGATGGAAGAACCGATGATGATTTCCTCTTCTTTGGCAAAAGGAAATCATTCTTCCATATCAACCCAATCAAAAGTTTCCACACAATAAATCACCTCTTCCTATGCATTTAGGAACTCTTGAGGGATCTCAATTTGCATCTCAACTATAATAACCTATTTTTTGTTGTCAAGGGCTGAAATATCCTCCATTTCCTTCTCCTTCTTAGTGATGCCAAGACTAGGCATCTTGTAATCATGTGACTTAGTCCAATGAGGATACCAAAGAGCTATGTTTTTTTGAAGAAAGAGTTATAAATTTTTATCAACCAAATACTCATCTTTAGGTTCCCATACCATAGGTTCATTAAGGAAAAGGGTGATGGGGTTTAAAAATATGAACTAGTTGTTGGAGGTGGATCATAGGACTCAAAATCAAATTAAGAATGAATTGTAGGGGATCTTTTTGGAAGCTCTTGAGGAAGGGGAGGCACACCTTAGGCTAAAATAGCTTTGTTTTCTTAATTCCATTTGATAATGACTTCATGTCATGTCCCCTTTTTCGTGGACATTGACAAGCTTGATGATTAGCCTATTATGCAACCTTCGTAGGCTGATTGGATGGATAGAGGGTCATGATGGAGAATGGCTTGGCTTTGATTTACAGAATTCCTATAGTTGGCTCTCATTCAGGTTATTTTAGACACATTGGGCCTGAGCTCCTATTATTTATAGATATTTGACATACAGCAGAGCACCCTTGTTTTGATATGGTCATGTGCAGAATCACCCCCTGGTTCACTAGCTTCAGACGGTTCGAGGATCCGACATGTATTGAGGGAGATATTAATATTTGATTGATTTAATCAAATATTAATTATTTGGTCTAATTTTAAATTAGATACTAATTAATTATTAATTAATTAATTATTTGGTCTAATTTTAAATTAGATATTAATTAATTATTAATTATTAATTAATTGGTCTAATTTTAAGACCCAAATTCTAATTTAAGAAGCCCAAGTTCTAATTTGAGGAATTCTAATTTTAGAACCCCAAGTTCTAATTTGAGGAAATCTAATTTTAGCAAGCACACCTTTGGAAGGGTATAAGAGTTTCTCATGGGAGAGAGTTGGAATTATGCATTGATTATTGATTATTGATATTGAAGAAATTCTTCTGTGAAGACTGAACCAAGGGTTCCAGGATTCCATTGCAGTGGAGAACGTCAACTCTTCATTGTGTGTGATTTAGAGGCTGTGAGATATCAGCTGATTTATTGCCAAATTGAGAGATAGCTTCATCCACAAGTTATCACAGAGGTACAGATTTGAGAGATAGCTTCATCCAGAAGTTATCACAAAATTTCAGGTTGAGAGATAACTTCACACAGAAGTTATCATAGCGTTTCAGGTATTTATTTTCATTGGGTTTTGCTTTCAGTAATTGTCTAGGTTAAGCTTTGATGTATTAGGGTCATATTCCTTGAGATCTGGTATTCAGCATAGAGGCTGCAGCGTATTATCTTGCCTCTGTACAGAATTCGTATAGATCCATACAAGTCCGTACAGTTCTGTATTAGGTCAGACAGAGCCGCAGGTAACTCAGAGACTGACATCGGCATCCCAGTGGCCGACATCGGCCGTCTGAAGATTGACATTGGTAGAAAGCCAATCGACAGTGACCAATGTCGGTGAGATATCGACCGACGATGGCGTCTGTGTGTCGACACAGAAAAGCCGAGACCTTCCAAAATTTAGGTTTCACTTCCAGGTTTACAGAAGATCAAGGTTTTAAGACTATATTCAAATTTGCCTATATATGCATGACAAAGGACATCTATTGTAATCATCTGGATGAATAATAAGATTTGTGATTTGGCAGTTAAGAGATGTACTGTGGATTATTGTTTATTTGAATTTATTCTACAAAATTATATCTTGTTTAGAGCTTTATGTGTTTCTATATTTCCTGTTGAAGGGGATATTACAGTTGTTCAGAGCTTTTGTATGGGAAAAAGGAGCCCCTAAGTAAGGGACATCACAGTGGTATCAGAGCTAATGTCTTGCCATCCTGTTGGATAGTTTGGGTAGATTGAATCAACAAAGTATCATGATGACTTCAAGTACTCAGAAACAGTGGGACAAGGATATGAAGAAGCTGAAACAAAGTTTGAACCAGTTGGTTGAAACCCAAAGGGGGATGAATGAAACTCTTTCAGATCTTACATTTGAAGACAAATTAGTATGGTATATAGCATCCATTCATAAAAGGTCCACATCACAAAACAGAATGAAGGAGAAACAAGAGGTCTCTATAGGGGTTGAGGGCATCTCTACACCAGTTGCTAGACATGTTGATTTGACTCAAGAGGATACGAGGGCAGCCATGGGGAATGAGTTATCTATATCAGCTTTGCAAGAAGTTCCACTTGAGACTTCTACATTGGAGACTAGCATAGAGCATGCTAATGATATGGATAATAAGAGTATGGATTCTTTGCATGATCATATTGCTCCTTCATCTTCACATCAAGAACATCAAACTTGGATGGATATGGAAAGGACCCAAAATTTATGTGATATGTGGTCACAAAAGGCCAAGGAGGCTAGATTAGTGGCTGCCAATGCGAGACAACATCTTCAAAACATAAGGAGACAGAAAGGAGTTACAGCAAGTTCTTCTTGTGACCACTTACAACAGATCAAGGAGGACATGGAGGAAATGAAGGTGGCTCACTTGAATTCTGAGAGACATGTGGATGAGCTTAGTCATGGGGATTTAGACCCTCAGTTAGTTGCAAAGGACGTGGGAGCGGGAGATTGTGAGGATGAGATAGTTTCAACAGCAATCTCTTCAGAGATAGATGAGGATGAGTCTGATGTTTTCACTCAGAGTGTAGAGGTGTACCCAGATGTTAGTACACTGAGTGTTGATGATCTCTCAGATATGGCAGAGATTGTAGTAGAGTCCCAAGATCTGATTATTGCAGATGGCACCTAGGAGAATGCAGTGGACAGTTTTGAGGACTTAGTTTCACTGGTAGTTTCTTTCGGAATGGAAGAGGTAGACAGTGATGCTACAGTTGTTGATACTCTGTATGTTGATATGAGCTTTGGAGTTGATTCACAGAGTATGGATGGTAGTACTCTGGAGATTAGTTATTTTGAGTCTACTCTTTTGGACCATGCATTAGAGGAGGATTGTAGGAGACAATCTAGCCAGTGCCACCATGTGTCTAGTCAGCTGAGAGTTAGTGAGCGAGACATTGCTACTGCTTGCAAGCATTTTGATGCTGCTCATCAGTTGTTAGCAGTTTATGGATGGGGTTCTCCTACCAGCATCGAGCAGGGAGGCAGTTATTTATCCTTGATAGAGATCCACTCTTTATGGGAGGCTATCCAGATTCTGAGATAAGATTATATGCAGTTGGTAGCCAACAGAGATTATCTTATGGAGTGGGGCAGCACAGCATATGATGCATTGTTGGTCGAGGAAGATAAGGTGAGTGAGCTTACTTAGCAACTAGAGGTGACTTCTGAGATTCTTGAGAGTTCACAGCTAGCTTATGAGGAGTCACAGTTTCATTTGGCTAAGGTGACCATGGAGCTAGAGCATTTGAGGTCTTCACCAGCTCCAGACCCAGATCATTCATATATTGAGGTGGTTGGTGATGAGTACGTTCCTACAGTTGTTGCTGAGGAACATGTTGTTGAGGCTAACACACATGTTCAGGATTTGGGAGTACCTGGTCCTGATGAGTTTGGGATGCTAGTGGAGTCGAGTCTCCAATTTGATTCTTCTCACACAAATGACAGTATGGTACAGTTGGTTGTGCCGCCTTTACAAAGGGATCAGTTGTGGTGTGCGGGGGAGTATGTTGATGCTTCCACATATAATTTTTACTGCACAAAATCATTCATGGAGTATTTGCTGGATAGTGCAAGTGTTCATCTGGATTCACATAGGGTGATAGAAGGTGTTCTCATCCAAGGTACTGGTGCTATTAATAGATTGGGTGGGGAGATTATAGGGATCCTATCTACGATGCTACCTCACAAGGATTTTGAGGTGGGGTATGCTCATTATTCTTATTTTGACCCAGAGAGAGAAGATTTGATTTCACATAGGTGTAGATCGGCTCCAGTTTCTTACCATCCATTATGGGATGGATTGGCACCATCTCTTATAGATGGAATTGGCAGTTTGAGTTGTCCATTCTACTTGGGTTATGATGCTTCAAGAGTTTGGTTCTCATGTGTTCTCAACTATGGTAGTTGGGCTCTTAGAGTTTGGTTGAGTTGCATTCGCCAATTTGATTATGGGTTTCTCTTTGTTCTACTTCTGATGATATTTCAGGTACTTGCATTGATTTACAGTAGTGTAGAGCATAATTACATTTAGGATCCAGGTGGATCGAGTGGGTCATTGTTCCGAGATTGCTTGGGGACAAGCAATTTTTGGAGGGGCAGATTGTCATGTCCCCTTTTTTGTGGAAATTGATAGGCTTGATGATTAGCCTATTATGTGACCTTCGTAGGCTGATTGGATGGATAGAGGGTCATGATGGAGAATGGCTTGGCTTTGATTTACAGAATTCCTATAGTTGGCTCTCATTCAGGTTATTTCAGACACATTGGGCCTGAGCTCCTATTATTTACGAATATTTGACATACAATGGAGCACCCTTGTTTTGATATGGTCATGTGCAGAATCACCCCCTGGTTCACTAGCTTTAGACGGTTCGAGGATCTGACATGTATTGAGGGAGATATTAATATTTGATTGATTTAATCAAATATTAATTATTTGGTCTAATTTTAAATTAGATATTAATTAATTATTAATTAATTAATTATTTGGTCTAATTTTAAATTAGATATTAATTAATTATTAATTATTAATTAATTGGTCTAATTTTAAGACCCAAATTCTAATTTAAGAAGCCCAAGTTCTAATTTGAGGAATTCTAATTTTAGAACCCCAAGTTCTAATTTGAGGAAGTCTAATTTTAGCAAGCACACCTTTGGAAGGGTATAAGAGTTTCTCATGGGAGAGAGTTGGAATTATGCATTGATTATTGATTATTGATATTGAAGAAATTCTTCTGTGAAGACTGAACCAAGGGTTCCAGGATTCCATTGCAGTGGAGAACGTCAACTCTTCATTGTGTGTGATTTAGAGGCTGTGAGATATCAGCTAATTTATTGCCAAATTGAGAGATAGCTTCATCTAGAAGTTATCACAGAGGTATAGATTTGAGAGATAGCTTCATCCAAAAGTTATCACAGAATTTTAGGGTTGAGAGATAACTTCACACATAAGTTATCATAGCGTTTCAGGTATTTATTTTCATTGGGTTTTGCTTTCAGTAATTGTCCAGGTTAAGCTTTGATGTATTAGGATCATATTCCTTGAGATCTAGTATCCAACATAGAGGCCACAACATATTATCTTGCCTCTGTACGGAATCCGTACCGATCCGTATAGTTCTGTATTAGGTCAGACAGAGCCGTAGGTAACTCAGAGACCGACATCGGCATCCCAGTGATCGACATCAGCCGACTGAAGACCGACATCGACAGAAAGTTGACTGATAGTGACCAACATCAGCGAGATATCGACCGATGACGGCGTCTGTGTGTCGACACAGAAAATCTGAGACCTTCCAAAATTTAGGTTTCACTTCCAGGTTTGCAGAAGATCAAGGTTTTAAGACTATATTCAAATTTGCCTGTATATGCATGATAGAGGACATCTATTGTAATCATCTGGATGAATAATAAGATTTGTGATTTTTTAGTTAAGAGATGTACTGTGGATTATTGTTTATTTGAATTTATTTTGCAAAATTATATCTTGTTCAAAGCTTTATGTGTTTCTATATTTCCTGTTGAAGGGGATATTACAGTTGTTCAGAGCTTTTATAAGGGAAAAAGGAGCCCCTAAGTAAGGGACATCACACTTAATTTACATATAATTTATCTTGAGGAAGGGTAGATGGGGTGTGTTTAGGCATAGGATCTTATTTTAGATCTAAACCTTGCATCACACCTTGACTTAGCAATTTCATCCTTGACTCTAACTCTTAAATTTGCTTGGCTAGGTTCTCTTGGAAAAGTGTATCTTGGAGTTGATAGGCATCATCATGAGGATGAGGAGTAAAATGGGGCTAACATGGAATACAAGAGGTCTCTTGAGGAAGGGAGGGAGGGGCTTGCATAGGATCAAACTCTTTCTCAACCTCACATTCTTTATCAAAGTTTTTGTCCTCTTTCTTTCCCCATGATTACACTACCTTATTCCAGCTTAGGATGTTAGTATTAAGAGTATATTTTTGAGGTAGTGATGTAATTTGAGGAGTAGATGAAGTTTTCAAGGAACTTGGAATCTCTTTAGGCTTGGGTTCTCCACCTTGTCTCCAAATTAGGATTTCATATCTAGAGGCATTTTCTTGAGGTGGGGATGTAATGGGAGAGGGTAATGAGGGCTTAGATTTCACTTCCTTTGATGATAGGATGGACTGATTCATCTACTTATTTTCCAACTCATTCTACCTATCAAGGTTTGATTTAAAAATAAGGCTTGTCTTTCCAACTTTCTCTTCTAGCTGATTGGGAAAAGGATAACTTTGATAAGCTTGATTTGGTTCATCAGTAGCAATCATGTAGGACTAATAAAAATCTTTTGGAAGTGGATATGAAGGTTGATAAGTTTTGTGAGGTTGCTTCTCATGAATTTTTAGCCTATCTTCTAAGGATTAAATTAGGCCACTCACACCTAGCATCTCACTTGTGAGCCTTTGCCAATTATCTCTCTCAATAGGTGCCCACTCTTTTTTGACCAACTCTAGTGCATCTCTCACCTTATGAATAAGATGAATACAAAACTCCTGACTATATTCCCTTAGTGTATCAAGTTCTATCATTTACTTCTCATACCCCAAGAGACTTTTCTTGAAAGTGGAAAGGGACTGATTAGAGAAGTGTCTAGGTTGACTAGGAGGAGCAAGACATTGAGAAGGCTAGCTATAGGACTGATACAACTCATAATAAAGATGATAAGTGTCATGTTGGAGTTTGTAAGTATCATGAAAATATTGGTAAAAATCACACCAAGATTGATAGGGAATGCCATAAGTTTGAGATGTCTCACCAAATTGTGTAAAATAGTACTCAACACCAAAATTATCCATGGAACCTCATTGAAAGCAAAAACACAAAGTAAATATTACCAACATTGTTCAAAATGAAAACATGGGTTGCTTGAACAACTGATGTAACTTTGGAGTCACCATTGATTCTTGGATAGATGCCTCCAAAGGTTGATGTGTTTAATGACAACAACAAAAATATTTCAACTTCTTGGACTAAGAGTCCCACCGAACATGCCAAAAACTATTATCACTTAGATTTTAACCATTTGAGGATATGTCTCAACTCTCCTCATCCAAGTGGCATAATTGAAATACCTATAGGCTATGGGTAGCCTAAGAATGAGGTGAATCTCTAGATAGGGATAACTCCCTTAATGTACAACTTGTAGACCACTACTACACCTATGCTTGTGAGGGACAAGAAAGAGAAAACTTAAAGTAAATTATCATAAAGGAGGTGATACAACAAAATAGTTGATGACTACCAACAAGTTACATTCTACACATGAGAACAAGGGACTAACCAAACATACACTTCTCTAATGTACATCTTCTCACATAAATATTTCATTATGAGGTTATGGATAAATGTTTAGGCTAAGAGGACTACAAAAGAGGTATATAGTGACACTATTAAATAGGTTAACTCACTCAAACTTGAAACTTCTTATAAAATTTCACATGACCCACAAAAGAAAGATTTCTAACTGCAAATAGGTCAGAGAATGAGACAACATGCTAAGAAAAAAAGAGTTGTCACTAAGCAAGATCAATCATATAAGTAAAACACAATGAAAAATAATAGAAGTGGTAAAAATCAATAGAATTTATTGATCCATGGTATGAAAATAAGTAGAGATTTTACATACTTATGTGGATCATAATTTACAAAGGCCAAAACGGCTAGTTCTTATAGAACTTGAGAGAGATAAGACAAAAAAGAAGGTCAAAGGTCACAAGTACACTTTTAAAGTTGATAAAATGAGTTAATTTTGCATGGGAAGATATTTTTAAACTCATCATGCAAAGTTACGAAGCACAAGTGTTAATCCTAGGCATGAAAATCTTGAAATGTGGCATGAAATGCCTTTTGTTGGCTCAAAAAGCTGCCTTCCTCATTTGGGCTTCTTGAATGCCTCATAATTAACTAAGGGTAGGTCAAATGGTTGGAATGAGAGAGAAGGGTTATAGACATACTTCTCCATACATTGGTTGTAGTCTGGTCACCTAGAATCTTTTCAAAATGAGCTATCACCATCTGCAATAAAAATAACTCTTTGTTCATACACCCTGCACACTTGGCCTCTAAAATGGCATGAATTTTCAATGCAAATTTATACAAGGTAGTGGATGAAACTTCTCAAGACCCTCCATGGCCTTAGAGGCATCAAGCACACATTAAAAGCAACACACTTAAATCTTTTCACCCTTGTGACTAACACATTCACTATGCCAGTTTTGAATAGATAAGATGAAGCTATTTGTTGAGGTACCTATGAGTTGTTATAAATAAATAAATTTTCATTGCAATTTAGATTAAGTATTAAGATTCCTCTCCATGATATTGGCATCTTTAGACTCATTTTAGTTAAAATAAAACACACAAAAAAGTAAACAAAAACCTATTTTGTACTCCATCCATATAATTTTATACAACTAATCTTGATTTTAGGGATATTTAATGAGTATTATACAACATCAAATCATCATTATAGGTAAAATATGCCATTTGGGTGCTCTAACTACTCCATTTTCTCAAACTAGTCACTAACAAGGGTTTTGGAGGGTTTAGGCCTATTTTACCCTCTTAAGCTTCATTCATAAAGATGGGATGTTGGAATTGAAAAACAATTCCAATAAATAAAAGATAAATACTTCAATAAACCTCTATAAACTCCTTAGATATCCATTCAAGGTACCAAGGAAGATATGAGCATTCAAATTTGCCCTATTGAGCTCTTTCCTTTAATCTACATAGGCCTAATGTTGAATTTAGGAAAAAAAAAAGGATTCTCCTAAAAATTATATACCTTAAAAAATATTTATTACCTCTGTATTGACCCCAAAATAACTCTTTAATAGGTTAAAATGCTTATCTGAGGCTAGAAGTGTGAATGACTCCCCATGTGAACACTAGGCCTAAACCTTGCCTAATAGGCCTAAGTTGTCTTATAGCCTAAAATGACCTTTTGATGGATTTACCTACATAAAAATAGCTGAAACACATATGTTATAACCCTATGAACATGTAAAAATGTATTATAATGCTCCTCTCATGGTAGAAGTGAAAATGTCTCTCCATTTGGCTTTAGGCCTAAACCCTACCTACATAAGCCTGACTACATACTTGAGGATTTAGAAAATTTGTTGATATTATACATTATTATAAAGGAATCTCATGTTTTTAAAGGTATGATAAAACTCCACACACCTTATAGTAATTTTCACCCAACTCTTGACTGATCCTTTTATCTTTATTTTCCAAAACAACTTGTTTTATGTATAAGGGGAAGTACCCTCTATATGAGACAAAATAGAGGGTACTTAACCTATTTAATCAGATAAGTTAGATGTTTTATAGGGTTATAAAAGTGTTACATAATATCTCTACCAAATTTTATCCCTTGATATTATCAATAGACCCCCGAACTTCAACAAAACTCAAGACAGACTAAGCAAAAAGGGGGACTGTGCATAATGTTTTGGTGTGAACTATATATGCTAGATTAGAGCCCCTAATATATGCTTGATTTATATTTTAAATAATATATAAATGTTTTAATTATAATTATCTATATTTTCCAATCTTTTCTTACCACTTTGACCTTTCATGTATCCCTCATACTTTGTGCCTAGTCAGGACGGAGTGCTTCCTTTGACTGTGTTTTGCTTGTTTAGAGATATTATAGGTGTTATTTGCATGAATTAGGCCTTGAGTATAGTTATTGTACCTTTATATTTATTAAAATATAATTTTATGAGTGTTTTTACCTATTCATCCATATTTGGGTTAAGTCCATGTCAAGAAATTTAACCTCTTTGCTCTTTGCCCCTCACAGTTAACTATAGTTGACTGTGTGGGGTCTTGTAAGTTTTTACTTGCTCAGTTTAGGATTGATCTTAGTGAATAAATAAATTGAATATTTGAGGTCAATTATAAATTATTTGGACATGTTTTTTTATGTTTATACTAAGTCCACCTCAAGAATCCTAACCTTCTTACTCTCTGCCTTATATAGTCATCTACAGTTGGTTGTAGGTGCATATTGTCAAATGATGAGGCATATGAAGCTGTTTATATTATAAAAAATCAATATAATAACATATAATTCTTGGTTTTCATGTTCAAAAAGGTTCACACCAATATCTAGGTCCATAAAAGAGAAACACTCTCTCGAACTTACACTTTAGGTTGGCTGTAGGTCAGCTCTTTCTTGTGAAGGGACACCTGTAGGTGTACATGAGACTTGAAATATAGTGTTATAACATATTTAGATGATCCCTTAGGTAATAAACACTAATTTTAACTATTTATAAGCCCTAAACCATGGTGTATAGTCTATTGAGCAACTTTGAGTGAAAAAAGGTCTCTTTTGGACTTAGACCTGTAGATAATACTGCCTAGATTTAGTGCATAAAAGCACAACTTTGGGCTTTTAAAAACCAATATCCATTAATCGTCTACCCCTAAAAACTTGTAGAGTCCTTTTACTATATATAGGATACAAGACAAAGACATTAGTTTGCATCAAAAGTCCTTACACCTCTATTGCAAAATATCAACAAGACATCAAAGAACTCTATTTTGCACTTTTAGGGATTTGATCCTAGAACTCAATCATCTCATGTCCAAGGTGATATATCATTCCATTTTCCAATTTAACCTTTCAAGTAGATATTTCATGATCAATTCAACCTACCAAGATTCCAAGATTTTTTTTTGTCATGTGTTTCAATGCCTCAAAACAACTCCTCAACTCTCTGCTAACACTTGTAGGTGGCCATTTTCATGTCTGTAGATAGTGAATAGAATGAGATCAATGTTCATGTTTTTTGTATTCTCATGAATTTTAGGTTCTTCTCAAGGATTGAAAATATACTTTCTTGATCATGCAGAACCTTATTTGGCTCATACACTCCCTTTTAACAATATCGATCCTATGAAGACACCTAAAGGTGTGTGTGAGTTACTTTCAAGTAGTGAGTAGGGTTTTGAACTACACCCATGGTATATGAGCCTCCAACAACAATTTTATCTTGTTTAAGTGTCAAAATGAATCCCTTTAAACTTGTAAATATTTATAACAATTCAAAACTTCAATTTAATGTGACATTTCCCCTTCATGGCACCTGTAGATGAATATGTCCATGGCAGACTGTGTGAAAGTGTTCAACATGACTGTAACAACCCTCTCTTACCATTTGAATGCTCAATCCATTTATTAATGTTGATAAAATATACAGCAAGGCTTTGGAACCTTCATCACACCTCTGTGAACATGCCATATAGGTTACATACATGTGATTTACCATGACTGACTGTGTATGACAGTTATAAGGTAAACTGGTTGAATGATCCTTGTGACTATACCCTCATGACGTATGCTTTGGAAGATGAGATTGGAAGGTAAAAGGAAACATGAGAGAATTTAAAACATTTAAATGAACCTAGTACAAACCCCTGAAATCACCATCAAAGCATGAAGGTCTTGAAAATGGTGGAAACCAACCTATTACACAGAAAAGTGCTTCCTCTTGCAACTTAAGATTATTTGTATATAAAATCACCTTGAAAAGATTAAAAAAAATTGAGAGTATTAGAAGAGTGATTCAAAATCCTTTGGAATCAATTCGAATAGGTAGATTTTAAGAAATCATCCAAACAATAGCAAAACCTATTGGGTTCACTGATTGGCAAGCAAAAAAACACAATCAACTTGTTAGGGATGGTTCATAAAACATAGTTGGCCAATATTAAAAATTTTATTATGAAAATTAATCTCTCTAAGTATACTTTCACCTCCCAAAGGCATTTGACTTGAAACTTCTCCAACTATCTGTACCAAGCATAAACCTATTGACCATTTCTGTGTGTCTAGAAAGGCAAAGGAGTACAATGATTTTAGCACAAATTTGGAACTTCTAGAGCATTTAAATCATTTATATAAGTCTAAGGAAGATGAATATTCATTCCATGACCTTCTCCCATGTGTCACCTTCCCTCATGGGCCGTATAAGTGCTAAACTCTCTCTTTTGCAGTTGGTTTCTTGATTTTTAGTTAGATAACCTGTAAGATTCAGATAAAATGACATTCTTAATAGGGAATATAGCTTCTTGGATATTTTAAAGGAGCTTTATAAGGCTGTCAAATGTAAATGTTCATGTTTCTTTTTTTGAAATCGAGGTCTCTAATCAAGGAAGTAGTTGTTGTTTTCTTTCTTTTTTGGGTTTCGCATCCTAATAATTTCTTGTTTCAAAAATAGTTATTTTGAATACAATAAGTTATATTTTTTTGTGTATGATTATTATTGAGCCTCTACTGATTTTGATCTTTACAAAAGTTTCTTAACTCAATTTGACTATGTTTGTATAGTGTAACTTTTTTCACAATTTTATATCATTAAAATTCTACTATTATTTATTTATATTAATATAAATACTTTCTTTAATTTAAAAAAATAAATAACTACACCCTACACTTAGCCATCGTTTAGCCTCCATCCATGGGACTGCCATGAGCTCTGAGAGTAGACATTTAGCGGAGAATGGACTTTGGCATGGAACACCTGGCCCGTAATCCTGCTCTACAAGAAAGAATCTTAAATTATTTCTTCTATCTTCTTTATTGATTTTGATTGATTGCCCTATGTAAGATCATTTATACTTTGAGAAGTTCAATGAAAGCCTGCCACCTCCTGTCCGTCTTGTCACTGTTAGAGGTTTCTTTCTTGTTGTATCGCGTTACAGTGTGTTAAATGTCATCCTTGGAAATCTTTAGAACTTTACATAAGCATTAAATTTCATGTTATTAGAGCATGGTTAGCATGCTGGTTGACACAGTTGGATTAATTAATGAATGGTATAGATTCATTCCAAACCATTTCCAACAAATTTGCTTCGTTCGTTCTACACCTCACTGTGAGGCATAATTAATAGTTCAGAAGGCATATGTTGGTTCATGGACCAGCTAGGACTCAAACCTAGGACCATCCATATGCTGTTGGAGTGCTCTACCACTGAGCTACTGGTCCCTCTTGGACCATTCCATCTTCGGTCCGAGTGTGGCTTAACACCAACACGCCCCCTTAAGCCACACCTCTTGTGTGCTTGGGGATCCTAGCCTGAACCTAGCTCTGATACCATGTTGGTTCATGGACCAGCTAGGACTCGAACCTAGGACCATCCATATGCTGCTGGAGTGCTCTACCACTGAGCTACTGGTCCCTCTTGGACCAGTCCATCTTCGGTCCGAGTGTGGCTTAACACCAACAGCATACAATTCTGGAATGGAAATGCACGAACATCTCAGCAATAAGTTTGTGGCTTCTAGGGAAGTGTGGCACAGCCATTAACGTCTTGTAAGGTATGTGCTCATGCATCCATGTTTCGCTGCCATTTCGTGCCCACATTTTTGTGTCCCTTTATCAATAAGGTCATTCCTAGGGTTCTTTAAGCTAAAGATCCTACGAATGCAGACTTTGAATTTCAGGGTCTAAACAGAGCCCTCTAGATATTTGCCCATGTGGGCTCTCTTAGATCATCCATGAAAATATACTGATCCTTTAGAGTTTTCATGGTATTTGTTGGTAAGGGTTAAATTTGAAGGTCGATTTTTTTTTAAAAAATTATGGTTATTCATTTAATATTGCTTTTTAATTGAAAATATTGTAGTTCAATTGGTGAGGAGAATGATTTGTTAGACTATCCACCACAATACAAATCTGTTTAGATATTAAATATGAAGAGTCAAATTAATAGGGCCAGGATTTGCATAGCAGAATGAAAGGTCTATTTAAATATACACTTATTAAGCCATTGTAATATACTATATGTAATTCAAAACATGCATATAGATGCCAATATCTATATAATTCTAGTCTTCTACATCCTTTCAAAACCCAAAATGATTCATATTTAAAGAAGGAAACATTTTTTAAAGATTAAATCTATATTTACTATAAATAAAACATATACATCTATAATCCTTCATAAATTAACAATCTAAAACCAGACACATACACACACACACACACATTTCAAATATTTTATTCTTTTATTAAATATTTTACTCAGTATTTGAAGGGTAATGTTGAATAACTAATCGTCAAGATTTTTTTTATGACAAACAAGGTTGGCCTTCAAATTTAGTAATAATTCACACCAATTAAACTACAACCCTTTTCAATTGAAAATACTTATTTGATTTTCAACAAGTATCTCTTTTCCAAGCATAATGATGTAATATTATGTAATATGATGGCTCTACTCCTTAGAATGTGAATGCATTCAAAATTTGTGGCAGTATTAGGGTATCAAGAGATGGCTTGGACAATAAGAAAATTTATTAATTTTGGAGACATTTTGTGAATATGTCTTATAGAGAGAAAAATAATTTGAAAATAGTTGCATAATGGCAAAGTTCACTTTCATTTAAAATTTCAATAAATTGTAGACACTAGAAATGATCCTCAAGCATTAATTACTTGTTAAATTGTATGGTTTTAGGATGTACATATTGACTTCAATTGGAACATATTGGTACATTTACTAACTTCTACTGGTCCATGTATCTTTTCCCAATAGTTATCTTCCCCTTCCTTAGGTTTGATCACATTGTGACCTCTTTATATGGAGTATGTAGTTACACTCCAAACATGTTTAATGTTTTTTTTAATTTAAAAATGAAATGCTAAGAACAAATAAATTATTTAAAAATTGGTTTGGATCTACAGAGTATAAACATTTGAATATCAAATACAATAATTTATAAAATATGGTAAATTGATTAAAAAAATGCAAACTTAGCTTCTAGATCTGATTTATAGCTGACTATGCAAGCTAATTATGGATGAAAACCAACCAAAACAACCTCTGAATTGTGTCACATCAAAAAATATAAATTCAAATTGTTTTGGGACAAAACATTACTAGGAGTACAAAGCTACATTTTGGTCTTGTCTATTGACTACGACTATGCCCTGACTGATTTTTTAGTATGGATTTATACATAGGTCTGTGAGCATTTACGTTTGTGTGTACCGATTTGATGTGTGAACAACTTGAAAAATTAAATCCATATCTCTTGTACATAAAGCAAATAGATATTGAATGTTAAAAGGGAATAATAAGGTTAGGGGAATAACCAAACTATCATAAAAAATCCTAAGTAAACTAAATGTTGCCTACACAACTCAAAGGGGCCTCAAGTTGATGTAATTCTCTCTCCTAGAGTGAGTGTGTGAATATTGACATTTTTATATGAAAGAAACTAGATATTTTTTTTTGAATGCTTTATAATGAATTCCCTTGACCTACAATAAAATGATTTTAGACTTGACCTATGAATGTTATAATAAATTAAAATTAGAATTAGAAAAAAAAATGTTATTTTACTTAGTGCATAGTAGAATTATCACGTGATTGATACACGCATTTGGAGAGGGATTTATTTACTTACATAGAGGAATATTTGAAACATTTCTATTAATTGACCTTGCTAAAAGTGGGGAATAAGTAATATGAAATGTATCAAATTAAAAAATTTACTATTGGACTATGGGAGATAAAGCCCCACTAGTGGATGAGGTCACATTAAGGCCCTGTCTACCTAATGTAGTCTTGTCCCAAAAGAACAAAGACTAATAGAATTTGGCTGGAAAGAATCTGTAATCAGAATAAAGATACTCAAATGATGTTTCTAGTA
>JARHVA010003669.1:1690000-1717500 GCA_037957365.1 Torreya grandis
TATGTTGTTGTGATCACACTTTAGCTTGATCAGACTTTTGTTGACTTAATTCATTATGATTTTATGATGAGATAACTATGATACATTATTGTATTCAATTAGATTAATTTCAAATGAATTTTTAGCTAATTATGTATTTATGTTTGTGTGTGTGTGTGTGTGTGTGTGTGTGTGTGTGTGTGTGATATTTGGTGTTTGTAAGATATATATCATATAGGTCTGATCAAGAATCCAACTAATGGGGTTGTGAAAATGACTATTAGTATAGTCTAACTAGAAATTATAAAGCATTATAATTGACGTAATGGTTATCTTGGTCATTGTTTGATTTTTATATCCATGGTCTTTTTATTATTTTTATAAGTTGATTCATTGTTGTATTTGTGTGAAGAACATAACCAATTTTGCATTATCAAGCTTGCCAAAGGGAGAGCCTAAATAGTTTTTGGCACTATTAAAATATTTTATATTCATGTTATGAAGAGTTTATGGGGAAGGAAGGATAATTAGATGGGTTATTGTGATTCTCTTATCATTTTTTAAAGATTAGTTTTTAGATTTTAAATGCTTTTAATTAAATACCTTTACATTATAATTTTTTCATTATGTTTCATTATTATTTAAGAGGCTTTTAAGGACTAAACTCTTGAATAGACATGGTCATCTTGACTCTATGCCATTAAATAGTACCTTGATCAAAGTGTTTATGAGTTTATTAGTTCTTAAGTTTTGGTTTAAAGGTTTTATACCATGATTTTGAACCATGGAGACATTGGTTACTTCATTTCCTTAGGTGAATGTCTTGTGCTAAGGGGTCATTTTAAAATGTATTCAATTTATGTTGATTTTGATTGATTATGCTAATCGATGGAATTAGTCATTGAGATCTTAACATGATAGTGGTCATTGACTTAGACTTTTTGGTTACTTCATTGATCTTGTTTGGGTGATCATCGAACATTCTAGGTTGATTTTTGTTTTGGCTTGTAGTTGCGGGCCGAGTGAAACCCTACTTGCCACCATAATACCTAGGAGACTATTTGGCTTATTTAGTGTAAATAGATGTCATCTAGACTATTGAATTGGTTGAGGCACTCATTTGGGCCATTTTTATGCCTAAAAAATAGGGTAATGTGGATGCATAGAATTAAGGCTCCATTTCACCATAATCCAAGTAGAGGGTAGAGATTACTGTTCATTTTTACATGGCAAGGAAGAGAATAAAAACTAGGTATGTTATTTTGGGAAGAATAATAGGAACTTGTTTTGGGCTCCTTGATAGGGAACTATGAATGCAATCGACTTGTATTTCCAAAAATAAGTGATGTATTTCACTTTTGTTATGTGATTTTCTTGGGAAAGAATATATTTTTAAGGTAAATCAATTTGAAAGAGACTTCAACATTTTGGTTTTGCATATTGTTCCTTTGCCATTATGGATTTATATTTTATTTATGGGTTTTATTCTTATGGTTGTGTAAAGATGGTTTAGTTGTAATCTATTATGTTGTTTTTAAACCCTATAAATTGGAACATTACCATTATTTCTCTTAGTCAAAACACTATTAAGCTATGGTTGTGTTTTGCTATGAAAAATAAGGTATGATCTGATTTTTTATTTTTATGCTTTTCTATGAATGTGTGTTTGGTGAATGGTTGGTTATTCATTGGTTTTTAAAACTTAACGATCGAAACCTCATGAACTTGATTCCCCATCATGCTGAAGGTTACGATGATTTAGTACTAATAATGGGGGGATCATGGGATCAATTAAGTGGGTTTTTTCACTTTTATCAAGATTTAAACTTGAACATTTTTACATATTTTAGTTATAATATATATTTATGGATCTATGGAATCTTGAAAATTAAGTTACATACTCAGATATATGTATTTGAATCATGTTTGTATATGAATCTTTAGTATGTTGATTCCATTCAAATAATGTTTAGCCTTATTCTAATACACCATGTAAAGTAAATTAATAAGTGGTATTCTTACTATTGTTTACTCCTGTATTGTTGAGTTTGCATTTATAAAATTATTTGCATTATTATTCATGCATATGGAAACATTAAATGTTCAATCATTTTGAAATAATTAGATTGTTTTGGAAGTAACTTTTGACTTATTTTTTAATTGAATGTGTGTATTATAAACCTATAGTTTTTTTTATATAACTTTCTTTAATGTTAGTATAAATAGCTTTCTATTATGAAATACGTGTCTAATTCAAAATATCTTTGAGTAATGGGTTGAGTATCACTTAGGAAGGTACCATTTGAAGGACTGAGAACTCTTCATTTTACATAAAAGCTATGGTGATCACCTTAGTGGTTTCATGACTTTTTATTTTTCATTTTAATGGTAATATGATTGAATAATCATAGTGAACCATTTTTGCACTAATTTGTCTCTAGACAAATCCGTGTAGGTTAATTTCATGCTTTGTATATTATTCTTGGTGATTGAGTTAGTGTTTTATTCCATAGATAATGGAATTATTGAATGTTTATATGAATGAATTTATGATTTTATTATGCGTAAATTCATGTAAAGTATGACTTAAATTTGATGTGACTATGGCATTAGAATTTTGGTTTGATTTTATATATTATAGGTTTCAAAATGGATTTAGAAATTGGCATATATGTAAGGAAATATTTGGATTATTTATTCACTGGTTTGAGATGGGTTGCATTAGGTTTAGACTTTTTAAATTTTAGTTTTTATGAATGGTGAATACCAATGGTAAAGGTTATAAATCCTCTTGCTGAAGTGAGAAATTAATTGTCCTAAAATGAATTCTTAATTATATCAATGGAAAAAGCATTACAATATAAGTTAAAATTATTTTAAGGACTTGAGAAACACACTTAGTCAATTTAGATGATGTTTTTTATTTTGAATTTTACTTTGATAACTAAATTGGTAATCAAAACATCTATCCTTTGGTTGTTATTTTCAAATACGCAATATCAATTTTTATTAGGAACTGACCTTAGCTTTAGGCTTGGAATTTTGAAGTTACATATCCATAAATTGATACGTGAATGGAAAATTTAAATAGATGAAAATTTTATTGTCACTATATCACTATAATTAAGTCAATTATTTACGAATTATGTTTATAACACTAACATAATTAGATTGAAATCAAGAATTATCTCATTATGGTAATTTTTTGTGTTCCACTCATATTTCCTTATTATTTAAATTGTTCCATGTTTCCATGATATTTTCCTTGTTCTTATGACTTTTGAGTTGTATCAAAATAATTGATAATGGTTTTTATATGTTTTAAGTGTTTAATAAACTTATTAGTTATGACCTTTTCCTTGTTATGAGTTCATTATATGTCATCATTAAGGGACATTAATAATTTTTGGATTTTGTTTAATACAACTTGAAAGGTTGAATATCATTTTGATCAATGCATAATGTGAAACTTGCGTTGTTTAATGAAGATGATGAAAATAAGTTGAGAAGTGAATTATAAAATTTTGCCATCTATGATCATCAAATATAGAATGGATGTGCTAATAACATACCACATTTGTGGAGAGAGTTTTTATTTATGTTTTAATATTATATGTTAAATACTAATGCCTTAACTAGATCTTGTTTGGTGGGCACTCATTTAATTAGATGTTTTCAGAGGTATAAGTATGATGGCATCCTCATGGAATTTATATTAATAAGTTGTAATAAAAATTATATGAATATGGTATTTATTATAAGATGTATCATTAAAACCTATATATTATATGTGGAAGATGTATGGAAGGTGTTATGACCCTAGTGTGAAATGTAATCAATTTGATTGGGTATCATCATGTGGAGTATATTTATAGTATAATTTGATCATGAAATTGTGGATTATTATGCCAATGACATCTTGTTGAATTATGTTATGAATACATAAAATTGATGTAACTAAACAAGAGTAATCTTGTGATTTGCATGTTAAGTCACTGAAATTATATGGCTAGGTTGTATTATGATATTGAGAACAACATTATAATAAAGTTAAGTTTGATTAATTTAATGGCATGAAAACATTTTGACATTAATTTATTCCTAAAGTAAGAGCTGAAATATATTATGACTATTTTTACCTTTCATGAATTTACTTAATGAATTTACTTAATGATGTTATTAATGAATAGGAATCACTAGGTTTCAAGAATATTTCCTTAATTTTATATTTGGAACATTTAATTTACTCTTCTCCTAATTAATAACTCTTTATAGTGAGTCTTTTTTGTTTTATCTTATGATTAAGATGACTTGAGCACATGTATATATTCATATCAAAATTTAAATGATAATGTTCGTACTCTTATACATTATGAGGTTAATATATAGCAAGGTAAGGTTTACTCAAGAAGACCTATTCCTAAAGGACTGGTATTTCACAAATCTTGTTTATATAACTTAATGTTGGTTTTTATGGAAATTATTTTTTGGAGTTCATGTCATTGGTATTAGAGAAAGGTTTAAAGATCTAGGTAACTTTGGAAATAAATTTGGGAAGTATATCTAACCTCAAATTTGAATTTTTGAGTTCCTCAGGATGGTTAGGGCAAGATAAAGAGGAAGATTCAATGGCAATGCCAATCAAGGTGAGCCTAATATTTTAAGGGTTAGAAGTAGAAATCAAGGTAGAGGTGGTGGTGCTTAGAATTTAGATAATCTAGTTAATCCTTCACTTGATAATAATGCATGAAGTAATTATGAATATCGTAATGCTAATTGAATGTGTAGTAACACTTTTAAATAAGTTTTGAGTAAAATTTTAACAGATTAAATGCCATTTAATGGAAACTAGATATTTTAGAATGTAGGCTCAATAATCTTTAAGGTGTTACCTAAGAACGCTTGCACGAGGAGGGAAATGTTTATGTAGAAGAACCGGTACTCCAAAAATTACCATTGGCAGTAGTGGATACTATCATCAAATAACTTAATAAACTTCATCCACTCAACTTTTCAAGAGAAGAAAGTCATGATACAACTAATGGGTGGGTGGTTGATGCCTTCTACTATGAAATCTAGGGTGGCAGTCTATTAGTTAGTTAGTGTTATAACACATTGGCGTAATTATATTTTTGAATTATAAGGTTATAAACCCATGAATGTCTCTTGGGAGACATTTTAAAATAAGTTTTGTAAGAGGTACTTATGTGCCAATTTTAAGGAACAAAAAAGTATTGATTTTCAATTGTTAAAACAAGAGAATATGATAGTAACTAAATATGAGAGTAAATTTATGAATCGATTGTGTCATGTGAACTATATACATGATGAATAAAATAAGGTGACTAAGTTAATATTTGGTTTGAAATAGGTATTGATTATGATAGTAACTAAATATGAGAATAAATTTATGAATCTATTGTGTCATGTGAACTATATGCATGATGAATAAAATAAAGTGACTAAGTTAAAATTTGGTTTGAAATAGGTATTGATGTATGAATTTAATAAAGTAAATCCCAAAATTTTAGTAGCTACCATTAAATCTACCCATAGGATTGAAAAGAAAAAAAAATCATAATAGAAATAAAGGGAAGATTTTTAAAAGAATGGATAACAAAATAAATCTAAAAATATCTCCCTCACTCCCAAAAGTTTCAAGAAATTAGATTTGAACTAGAGATTCAATATAATCACTAGTGGCTTTGACAAGTTTTAAGGGAAGAATAAGAATTTTAAGGACCAAAACTTGCCTAAATATTGGCCAAATAGTAGAAATTAGAGCCAAGGTAATCAATGTGGGCCAAAAACATGGGATAATTATTTTCCTTTTCACCTATTAGGATAGTAAAATGTTGGGAGTGTGGTGATAACCACTACTAAAAATACTAACCCAAGATGAAACCTGGACAATCAACCAATCACATGGTCTAAGAAACTATGAATAATTAGAATGTCAATTTTCAAGAAACTATGATTGAAACCAAAGCTATATTATATGGTTTTAAAATTTATATTTTAATTAATTTTAGTGATACATACAATTTTATTTCACCTACTATAGAAATCAAATGTAATTGTAAACTTGTTAAGAGTTAATGAAGGTTGGGAGCTTGAGTTTGAAACATGAAAAAGGATACCTATATATGAATGCTTAAAAGGTGCTAAGATGGACTTAGGTGTTTTTCAAGACAAATTAAATCTATTTATTAATCAAAAATTGGGAGTCCATAGATTTGAAATCACGAGTCTGTAGACTTGAAATCATGAGTCCGTAGATTTGAAATCAAGAGTCCGTAGATTTGGAATCACAAGTCTGTAGATTTGGAATCACAAGTCCATAGATTTGGAATTACAAGTCCATAGATTTGAAATTGTAAGTTTGTAGAAATCCCACATGAAGAGGGATAATTGTCTGGTAATATCATGCCCCGACCACATGGGAGAAACTAGCCACTTTACCGAGCCACATAGCTCATGATCCATCTGCCACATCCCAGAATATGATAAATGTGAGAATAGACATGCCAAGTCAAAGCTTAAAATTTGGCTCTAATAATGGTTTTAATTAAGATTTTTAGTGGTGAAACACTTTAGATCTCGTTGAGAGCTTTTTGATGCATTTTTTGGAACATAAATCTGAGTTTGGGAGCTTCTATTATGGCCATTTGAAGATTAGTCAAAAAATGTCTCTTACGACATGTGGCATGTGTTTTGAGGTTGTTTTGACATTTGAACCTATTAGAGGTCAACACTTGGCAAAATGAAAGGTTTGAAAAAGTGCGGTTCGATAACATGCCACATCATCAACATGCCAAGTGGAGTCAAGCATGAGATAAGTTTGTTGAGAAAAGGTGGTGAGACCAAGCAAGGTGGTGAGCCTGAGGGAGCAGGAGAGAACTACGGCTGAGTCACTAGGGGAGATGAGATTTTAGGTGAATCCAAAGACCTAGCCGCATCTAAGGAACTGTGTGGCTGAAGCCACATGATAAATGGGTGGCCAAAGGACTTTTTCAAGCCATCTCCATCCACCTAGCGCTGCATGTGGGATAAATCCATGAGATAAATAGTGGCCAAAGGCTATTTTAAGCCTTATTTAAAATGATCAACCCACACATGTGGGATAAAGATAAACCCAAAGCGTGCCTAAAAAGGAGGAGGTCAATTTTGAACTCATTCCTAGGCACCAAGAGAGGATCGACAATTTTGAACCCCTCACCTACTGCCCAAAAGGGATAGGCCTTGACCGCTTGAGCTGTGGGGGTCAAAGTGCTATTAAAGGCATGAAATTCTATTTTAAATTATCAAATTTTGGATCATATTTTTATTTTTAAGAGGTTGAGACATTGTAAAAGCTTTGGAAAGCTTATGTAATGGATTTTTATCCATTTTCTGGCCATAATACACAGTCTTAATACTCTATTTTTGCCAATTTGCATATTGGAGGAGTATATTTCAACCCTTAGAGGAGATTTTTATGACTTTTGAAGCAACTTTGCAGGTGTTATGAAGACTCATAGAATTCAAAGGTGCCGAGCTTGATTTCAATCACGGTGAAGGTGAATTCTTGCATTGAGATTTCATCTTGCAGGAAAGTTGTTTATTATTTCTAGGTGTTTCAAGTGCCCTTAATGGAAACGGTCCACTCCTTTAGAGAAACCAGAGATGTAGGCATCAATTATTGAGCCGAACTCTGTTATCATGTTTCATGTTTTGGTAATTGTCATTTGATGCATGTTTTTGTTTCAATTTGCTGATTTGTTATTAATTAGTAAATGAACTCATGCAAGTAATTTTCATTTTGACAATTATAACACAATGTTATTAAAAAACTAGTTTAATTAGGAAATGGAAGTAACAAGTCTTTTGACAATTTCATTCCAACTCAACAACTGAGAATGTTTTATGCCAAAAATTTTGCAAGTTGTTTTGATTTTTTTGAGAATTTGTTAGATTTTTAGAATTTCAGTATTCGTACTTCACTTTGAGATTATCAGTGGAGTTTATGGATCAAGTTGGTATTAGAGTAGTTAGAAAGTTAGGTTAGCTTCTAATTGAGTTTTGATAGTTGCTTTTAGTTTATTAGTTATCCATATCACTTGATTAGATTACAGTGTGAAGTTGTGCAATCAGTGTGTCTACAGGAAAACATGGGCAAGTTGTCACATAAAACCAAGATGGAAGAGCTTGAAGCCATCAATAGCCAAATTTAGGATGAGAATGCATTCCTAAGATGCAAGCTCTATTCCCTTGAAGAACAAATTGCGAGTTTGAAATCTAAGCTTGAATCTAAGGATGAGCTTTTGATCAAATTGTAGTGTGGTGAACCAAAGAAGGCCATACCTTCTACTTCAAATGCAGAGACTATGACTGAATGCACTGTAAGTTATTCACCACGTAATTCATGTACTTCTTCTTTCCATTTAGATTTAGAATCAAGTAATGATGCTTTTGGTAGTTTTGAACAACATACTAAGGGTATAGGATCCAAATTGTTGATGAAAATGGGCTTTAATGGAAGAGGTCTTGGTTGAGATGGCCAAGGAATTACTAACCCAATACAAGTAGAGCATAGATATCTTCATGCAAGTTTGGGTTACACTAATGAGTAGGTGGAAATTGGAGAAACTTCTTCCATGGCTAAAGGAAGACAAGCTTCTAATAGCAAAGGATAGAGGCCACTAGTAGAGCATGTATGATGTAAGAAGGAAGGTAGAAGAGGTATTGAGATTCCACCTCCTAGTTCCTACACTAGAGTTAGCACTAAATCTTCTGATACACTTTTTATCTTTGAGAAATTTTGATTTAACATTCAAAAGATAATGCAAACATTTCCATGCACTTTTTGTGGGATGCATAACCACAATGTTGCATTTTGTTGGAAGAGGCATGCTTTGTTTAAGTAGATTCTAGGTGCTAAGAACCATTCTCATCATGGAAAAGCGAGAAGAGGTAAAAGGGAGACCTCACCTAAGAAGGTTTTTTGCACCCATTACCATAAGAGTGAACATCAGATTGATCATTGTTTTAAACTTCAATCATCTTTTCAATCAAGTTAACTAGACAGAAAATTTGATTAAGTGGATTTAAAATGCACTTGTTTTTCAAAGCATTGTTAAGAATTCTATTAAGGGAAAGAACAAGCTTTGATGATGCATTAGTAGAGTTTGTGAGAACACTTCGAGATAGGTTCATCATTCGAAGTATTTCAATTCTCATGCTGAATAGCTCTATGTTTTGAATCTCCTATTTATGTTGTGTGATTTATCTAGAGGACTTGAACTCATTTGATCAGCTAGAGATAATAGCAGAATGCATGTTGTAGGTTGAGTTAATTCCTTACAACATTTATTTGACTGCTATTTTTAGAATGTATCTATTTTTGGCACATGGATATATAGATGTATTGTTAAGACCCTATGGGCATGTTTGGATGTTAGGTAATGTACAGTTTGTGTTGTTTGCATTTGCTTAGCATATAAGTCCCATAGTAGGGCATTGTATTGCAACTTGTCTAAAACATTTCATGTATGTTGTTGACATTAAAAAACTTGTTTTGTAGTTACATTGGGAATTGTTTCAGTTTATTGATAGTTCACCACTTTATAAGATGTGACATGGGCAGATAGTTTTGGTATGTTGTAATCACTTTGGAAGTTGCAGATTCACTTACTCATGCCTTTGGATTAGGCATTTTTTGCATTTTAATTGTGAATCATTTTAATGCAATTGTTTATACCTCTTGTTATAATTGGGTTTTGTTTTCATGGATGTAGTAGACCAATTCACAATTTCAAGGGATATTGGACATTTGGAGACCAAAAGCCCTCCATTTGGGAGGTGTGATCATAAATTGGGAGTCCATAGATTTGAAATCACGAGTCTGTAGATTTGAAATCACGAGTCTGTAGATTTGGAGTCACGAGTCCATAGATTTCGAATCAATAGTCCATAGATTTGGAATCACAAGTCCGGAGATTTGGAATTACAAGTCCATAGATTTGAAAGTACAAGTCCATAGAAATCCCACATGAAGAGGGATAATTGTCTGGTAATATCATGCCCTAGCCACATGGGAGAAACCAACCACTTTATCGAGCCACATAGCTCGTTATCCATCTACCACGTCCCAAAATATGATAAATATGAGAATAGACATGCCAAGTCATAGCTCAAAATTTGGCTCTGATAATGGTTCTAATTTAGAGTTTCAGTGGTAACACATTATAGAGCTCATTGAGCTATTTCTAATGCATTTTTTGGAACGTAAATCTAAGTTTGGGAGCTCTTATTATGGCTATTTGAAGATTGGTCAAAAAATGTCTCTTGCAACATGTGGCACATGTTTCGAGGTTATTTTGACATTTGGACCTATCAGAGATCGACACTTGGCAAAATGAAAGGTTTAAAAAAATTTGGTTCGATGACATGCAATGTCATCAACATGCCACGTGGAGTCAAGCGTGAGATAAGTTCATTGAGCAAAGGTGGCGAGACCAAGCAAGGTGGCGAGCCTGAGGGAGCAGGAGAGAACTATGGATGAGTCACTAGGGGCACTGAGATTTTAGGCGAATCCATAGACTTGGCTACATCTAAGGAACTATTTGGTTGAAGCCATGTGATAAATGGGAAGCCAAAGGACTTTTTCAAGCCATCTCCATCCACCTAATGCTGCATGTGGGATAAACCCATGGAATAAATAGTGGTTAAAGGCTATTTTAAGCCTTATTTAAAATGCTCGACCCATGCATGTGGGATAAATATAAACCCAAAGTGCACCTAAAAAAGAGGAGGCCTATTTTGAACTCATTCCTAGGTGCCAAAAGAGGACCGGTACTTTTGAACCCTTGACCTGCCGCCCAAAAGGGATAGGCCTTGACTGCTTGAGATGCGGGGGTCGAAGTGCTATTAAAGGTATGAAATTCTATTTGAACTCATCAAATTTTAGACTGTATTTATATTTTTAAGAGGCCGAGACATTGTAAAAGCTTTGGAAAGCTTATGTAATGGATTCTTATCCATCTTCCAGCTATAACACATAGTCTTAATACTCTATTTTAGCCAATTTTCATATTGGAGGAGTATATTTCAACCCTTAGAGGAGATTTTTGGGACTTTTGAAGAAAATTTGTAGGTGTTATGAAGACTCATGGAATTCAAAGGTGCCGAGTTTGATTTCAGTCATGGTGAAGGTGAATTCTTGCATTGAGATTTCAGCTTGCAAGAAAGTTGTTTATTATTTCCAGGTGTTTGAAGTGCCCTTAATGGAAACGGTCCACTCTTTTGGAGAACCCAGAGATGTAGGCATCAATTATTGAGCTAAACTCCATTATCACATTTCATGTTTTGGTAATTATCATTTGATGCATGTTTTTGTTTTAGTTTGTTGATTTGGTATTAATTAGTAAATGAACTCATGCAAGTAATTTTCATTTCGACAATTATAACACAACATTATTAAAAAACTAGTTTAATTGGGAAATGGAAGTAACAATTCTTTTGGCAATTTCATTCCAACTCAACAACCGATAATGTTTTATGCCAAAAATTTTGCAAGTTCTTTTGAGTTTTTCGAGAATTTGTTAGATTTTAAGATATTCATACTTAAAACTTCACTTTGAGATTATTAGTGGAGTTTACGGATCATTTATTTATCCTTTAAGATCTTATGATCTAATCCTAGGGATGGAATAGTTGTAATCTCACCATGAAATACTAGATTCCTTGGGTAAGAAGGTGTGATACATGTATGATTGATTTAGAGTCAAGGAAGTGTAAGGCATTCAAAGGCCCAAGGCATGGAAATTGATTTCAAATTTATAGATGAAAAATGTAGTGCACAAGGTATTATAGCTCCATATATTCCAAATTCATAAATCATATGAAGAAAAGGAAGATGCCTTTCAAAAAATTCCTCTTTGAAGAGAATTTAAAGATGTATTTACTAAAAAATTACATTAAATTCCACACAAAAGAGAGTTTTAATTTTCAATAAATGATATACCATGAGATTCATCTATTTCTAATGCTCCATATAGAATGAGTGTAGATGATTTATAGGAACTAAAGTTTTAGTCTTAAAAACTTATAGAAAATTTAAGTTTAAGTCTAAGTGTGTCTCCATGCACTGCTCTAATTGTCTTCATGAAGAAGAAGGATGAAACCTTAAGACTTTGTGTGGACCATCAAATGCATAATAAAGTGACGATCAAGAACCATTATACTTTACAAAAAAATAAATAATCTATTTGATTAGATTAAGGTACAATGATCTTCTCCAAAATTGATTTAAGATTAGGTTACCATCAACTTATAATCAAGGATGTAGAAAATAATAAAACTACCTTATAGACTCATCATGGTCACTATAAATTCTATGTGATGCCTTCATTTGATTGAGTAACACACTAGTTGCATTCGTGAACTTGATGAATCATTTTTTAAAGATTTCCTAGATAAAATTATGCTAGTTTTCCTTAATGATATTCTAATTTATTCTAAAAATACATTTGAATTTGAGCAACATTTGATGCTAGTTTTGCATAGATTAAGACAACATAAGTTATTCAAAAAATTATCTAAATGTACTTTATTCTATCCTAAGATCCACTATCTTTGGCATAGCATTTCTAAGGATTGTATTGTTTTTTATCTGGATAATATCATGGAAATACAAGAGTAGCTTGCTCTTATTAATGTACATGAAGTGCATAGTTTTATGGGCTTGTCTAGCTATTACCATAGGATTTTAGAAATATTTTCTAGCATAGCCAACTCCATCACTTCCTTGTAGTGTAAATATATTAAATTTTTTTTGTCACCCCTCTATGAAGAGGTGTTTCATAAACTTAAGGTGTTTCTAACTACATCACCTATACTTGTTGTGCCTGAACTAAATGATAATTTTGAGGTTTTGCTTGATGCTTCCAAATAAGGTTTTGGTGGCATTAACCAAGATGATAAAGTGGTGGCTTATGAGTCACAAAATATCAAAGATAACAAAAATAATTATACCATGCATGATATGAATATTGTTACCATAGTTCATACCTTAAAATAGTGGAAACACTTTACACTAGGAAAATATTTCAAGGAGATATCTGATCATCATAGTTTGGAGTATTTTTTCCCATGAAGACTTAAATTAATGCTAGCATAGATGGTTGGAATATGTAAATAACTTTGATATGGAAATTTTATATGTCAAATTCAAGGAGAATTTTTCTACTAATGCACTTAGCTAACACATGTATTTTACTAAAATTTATGTTATTAGGTTTGATATCATAAATGTTGTACTAAAAGAATAATTTTTGGATAAGTACTACCATGATGTACGAATAGTTTTGGCTAACCAGCCTATAACAATATTTTGATTTTTTTTTTGGAAAATAATGTCTTGTTAAGGCATAAAAATATAATTTATGTGGCTAAAATTACAGACTTGCATAGTGTAAGGATGTGCAAAAAATACATTAGTATGTGCATCCTAATGTCGCAAAGATGAGGTGTATTAAAAATATGTTACTTTTATCCTGGCATAAACCATAATGTGGATGCTTTTATAACAAAATGTTTGGAATGACAACAAGTTAACACTAAGCATTCTTATCCTAGAGGTCTATTTTTCCCTCACAAGGTGAAAAAAGCTAAGTGGGTTGTAATCCCACTTAATTTTGTCTTTGGGATAATGAATGTAGTCAAGATTGTTGAAGAACACTTGATTTATTTCAAGATGGATTTAGGGATTATGAATATATTCAATGAGGAAGTGGCATGTAGGCATTTCCCCTTCACACTATGATATATATCTTATTATTGGTTTCCCAACCTCCTATAAGCTTTAATTACCTTTTAGGGCCAATATGAAAGCACCTTCTGAGGTTAATTTGGATAGGTTACTAATCCTAGTGTCATATACCAACATTTTGATACTATGAGGAGAGAGCCCATTGAACCCATTGGAGCCATTAATGATAGATTCCAAAAAATGTTTAGTAAAGTAAATGGCATATATAAAGCCAACACTACACTAACCCTTGAGATGTACAATAATTCATTGAACCCTACAACCTCAATGTTCTTCCATAGAGTAGAAGGCATCACTGACCTACCAATGACATACACTAAATCCATCAACATTGACAAGTAAATAAATCCTCAATTATTAAGCCTAGTTGGACCCAATTCTACCAAATTAATCCAATGTTAAATCTAATTCTAAATTCTAAAAAAAATAACTATGGCTTATAATCAGAATCAAGCACACATGTAATTGCCCTTGCCCCATACGACACTGAACCAAAGCTTGAGTTTTTTGAATAAAACTATTCATATATCCCATTAGCACCAAATCTATACTTCAATACTAGTCAATACTTATACCACTTAGGGTGCAACTATAGAATCTAATAAAGCTTACTTATATTATATCTAGAATATGGTGCAAAAGTTAAGTAATGAATTATTGAGCATGCTAAAAATAATGGGGAGTATTGTTGAAAAAAATACAAATAAGGGTTTCAGATTTTAGAGATATAAAAAACCTTTCAACAGGCCTATAAATAATGCATAACAATAGTCACCCAAAAATGTGCTTGAAATAAATATCTTAGAAGCAACACTACCTGATTGGTGTTAGGTTAACAATGCAACACAACATGGAGAATTGGATTGCATAGAGTTCTACACTACTTTTGAAATATTTCAAAAATAAATAGAAATACAAGAGAGATTTTTGAACCAACTAGACCCATCTTCCTCCAATGCATTAGGGCACCCCAGTAAAATAATGGTCTTTAAGACCTATGACTTCCCCTTACTAGTGGAAGACAAGAATGAACCAGAGGATAATATAGATGAGATCCTTACATTCTAGTAGTTCTAGAGGAACATTTACAATCTGAGGAACAAACATCTTATTACTACCTCCACTCTAAAAATAATGCTACTAATCCTCCAAATATGAAGGAAAATAACAGTCCACATCCTCTAAAGGGAATTGATCAATACAAAAGAACAAAACAAAAAACTAAAGCTAGGTATAACATTGTTAAGGATATGAAGAAGATCAAGGCTAATATCACTCTACATAAAATGGCTTAGATCACTAAATAGAGATAATTATTTCTCAAGGCCTTAAATAGAATATATTCTACATATGATAAGTATAAAGCTACCCATGTTAACATGATGGTATATAAAGAGAAACCTAAAGTACCACCATTTTTGTTGAAATTCAAAAAATTTAGAAAGATTATGCATAATTGCTTGGTTGACTCAGGTGCCTTAGCCAATGTGATGTAAACAAATATATGCAAGTTGCTTGGATTGACCCCAGATAAGTAAAAAAGAGTGGTACTATAGTTGGATAAGTCTTTTATACCCTATAATAGAGAGTTGACAAAATTACACATCTAACTTGAATTTGAGCCCTATGTACAAAAATATGTAGATATTTTGGTTGTTGGCATTTTATAGTCTTATGTCATGCTACTAAGTCATGATTGATAAAAGACACTGAATGTGTACATGGCCAAATATTTCTCACACATGTGGCTACCTTAGAGATGAGTAGTCAATGATATCTAAGAAAATAAAAAACCAAAGATGAAGTACCCGATCGCTGATTATAATGCCAATAATGATAAGGTTCACTTTACATATCTGTATGTAAGAGTGTACACATTTACTACTAATCAAGAGCTTCATGAAAAAAAATTGAATGTCCTTCTCAGTTATGGACTCTCTATTTTGATGGATCTAGATCAAATTAAGGTTTAGGTGCTGGTCAAGCCCTAGTTGACCTAGATGGGAAGCAATATTTTGTTTTATATAGACTATAATTCCCTTGTACTAATAATAGATCTAATTATGAATCTCTAATCCTCAACATATAATTAGTGTTGAAGCAAAATGTCAAGAAGTTATAAATATTTACTGATTCAAAGCTAGTTGTTGATCAAATGAGGAATAAATATCAATGCAAACTCACCTACTTGAATAAGTATAAACACTGATCATGGGACTTGATCAATATATTTGAGGCATTTAATGTCAAGGTTATATCCAAGTAACAAATCCATACAATAGATTCAAAATCATATTTAGCTACCAATCTAGAACCACTCCAAGAATATAAAATGCATAAATTTTTTGTGGAGTTAGATCCTTGCCCCTTTATTATAGATAATGTGGAAAACTTCTAGGTATTTGAGGATGATTGGTAGATTGTATAATTCCTAAGTAGTTTTAGGATAATAGAATTTATCTAATAGATGAAAAAGATATTGATCCCATGAATATTGAATATCTAAGAGAAATTGTATCCTATAGCTGAAGAAAAATTACATCCTTCTCGAGATGGTTTCATTAGAGAGATTTCAATGTAGATCCACAAGATCAAAAGTTAAATCATCCTAAATTAATAGATTATGATTTCATCAAGGATAATCTAGGTACTAACCAACATATTTAGTATGTAGATATTGGTCTAGTTACACTAGAAGTGAGAAACAAAAGTTGAAGAGTCTACTGGTATAATACAAAGATGTGATTGCCTAGAAATATGAATATTTGAAAATATTTGACCCTAGAGTCATCACAAATACCATTCCATTAAGGCTATAACATAAGGCATTTAGGTAGAGACAGAATCCAGTTAATCCAATATAAGAACCTCTCATCCAAACAAAGGCACACAAGCTATTTGATGTCAATATTGCCTTCCTAATTAGGGATTCTACCTGAGTACCCAACCTAGTACTAGCTAGAAATAAGAATAGATAAATCAAGTTCTATGTTGACTTTAAGAACTTAAATTGATCATCATAAAAGGATAACTATCATTTACCTCCCTATATTAAGTACTTTAGATGGTCATTGACTATGAGATGATGTCCTTTTTGGATGGATAATTAGGCTATAATCAAGTGCTGGTGAGAGCAAAAGATATAATGAAGACTACATTTTCCACTAAGTGGCGAACCTTTCCATACAATAGGATGTATTTTATCCTAATCAATGCAAGAAAAACCCTCCATAGATTGATGGAATTTGCCTTTCAAGGAATTATTGTAAAATTCATCATCATCCAAATGGATGACTTGATGGTGTATTCTAAAGATAGAGTTGATCATGAAAATCATATGCAAAGAGTGTTTTATAGATGTTGAAGATATGGGGTCTCTCTTAGTCCTAACTAGAGCTTATTTGAATTCAATAAATGGAAATTAATAGGCAATGCCATCACTAAGGATGTGATCTCCATTGATCTAGAATGAGTCCAGGCCATTTCTAAGAGGACAAATCCTAACAGTAAGAAAGAATTGAATTCTTTCTTTGGAAAGATAAAATTTGTAAGAAAATTCATTTCTAGTTTTATATATATTGTCAAGACCTTGAATGTTATGCTAAAACAAGATGCCAAGATACAGTGAAAAATAAAGGATAAGAGATATTTTCAAGACATCAATATTACCATTGCTTAAGATCCATTTCTGATCAACCAAGACTTGAATAAATATTTCTATCTTTATTCATTCTCTTCACATCATACTATAGTTGATGTAACTACATATAAGGTGGATGATAATGAACATATGATTTTCTTCATGAGAACTAATCTAAAAGATGGAGAGTTTAAATACTATATGATAGATAAATAGATATATGCATTCATCAAAGTGATGTAGGTGCATCTTGGGATGCTCAAAGATAGTCTAGAATGTGTCTGAAGTATATGTAAATTATAATTTGAGTTCAAAGTAGTTCTCTCAACAAAAGTTATTTTTAAATTTTCAAAATGTTTTAGTGGGTCTAAAATAATGTTGAAGAAATGTAATGGATTACAAAAGTTATAAATGACCTTAATGATCTCTTGAAAGGTCCTAAAAGTGGATTTGAATATATTTGTGACATAAGGTGTGATGTGTTAGTCCACCACCCTACATAAGTTTAGGAGTTGCTAATAAGATCTTAATTAAGAATCAGCTAGGAATCTTATTTTAAGAGTTGCTAGTAAGATCATGATCAAGAATCAGTTACGAATCTTGTTTTAAGAGTTTTTTTATTATCATAACTAGGTAATATATAGTGTGGAGAGTAGTTTTTGGAAGAGTAACCTCTCATCCCATTCTAGGATGATAAGGAATGGAGATGAAAACAAACAAACTTGTTGAATTCATGAATGTTGGTGATTTTAGAATACTGTGTGTATTGAATTGCATGAATGAAAAGAGTATATGTGTGTTTGGAAAAATCAAATGGAGAGTGAATTTATTTCATGATTTTTGATCCTATTTTGATCAAAAGATATTCTATATTTTCTATAGGGAACACAAATTGGATTGATAGAAGTCATTGTTTTAGGAGACAATCTAATCTATTGACAAGGTATGCATTTTCATAGTTTTTTTAAAAAATAACTTGAGCATTTGAGCCTTTTTAATTTGAGTCCTATGTAAAAATTGATTTAAATACCATGTATGGGTAGTGGGAATGATTTTTTCAATACATAATTTCTTAAGGATTGATTTGGTTTCATTCTTGTGTTAACACTTGGTCATGGATAACATGTAGTACATAAAGCTCAAAAATTTTGTGTGTTGTCCTCTTTGTATGGTAACTAGTTTTGGATGAAAAAGAGATTGGAATAAAATTATAATGGTCATAAAAGGTGGTGGAAAAAATTTAGTTAATTTTAGAGTCCATTGATGTTGAAAAGAGAACAAAACCTTGCTTACCCTTATTCCTACTAATAGAATACAATGATGCATGATTGAGTTTTCATTGTGAATGATCTATGGGTTATAGTGACTTTTTTATTAAATAAAAAAATTGAAAGATGCATAAAAAGATCTAATCCAGCCATTAGTTTTCTTTGAAATGTTTTTTGGATCAAGATATGTAATTTTATGCACTCTTAGATATGTATAGAGACCTAGAAACCATAGATTAGGGTTTTAGCTTTTCAAGGAGTTTCCACTAGCCAAAAAGGCCAAAATTTGTTCATTATGTCTATTTTATCTACATATAAGAGATTATTATGTTTTAAAGTTTTTACCCTCATTATTTTATATAATATCAACTGTAGGTTTTGAATAGACCTAATTGAGGTCTGGGATGGAAGAGAAACATGGTTTGCATAAGGGATGATGTCAAATGAAAGATGGTGAAGTTTTAATCCCCAAATAGGTCCTAGGAAATAGTCACAATATGTTTTTAAATTTTTTATATTTAACAAACCAAGGATTTTTACCCCTAAACAAGGCTAGTAGGGACTCAAGGTTAGTATGAAATTTGTGAGTAAGTGAGTAGATAGTTTAAGTTAGTGGCATGAGTATGGATATTAAAAGGTGTTTTAATAAGGTAGAAGGTATGGATGCGATTTAAATCATCATTATGTATTGATTCCCTATTCATGGATCATATTGGTAGTGACCATTGAAGAGAGTACCATGAAGGTAAAAGGGAACACATGATCAATGAATGACACAATTGAATGAATGTTATTGGATGGAATATTGTTAGTGTAAGAATCATTTGAAGCTAGTATAGTATGATCCTATGAAACATTGTGAAGGAACATTATAGTCATTATTGCATGATTTCACTAAAAGGACTAAGGGGAATGAGTTTTGAATGAAGTAAAGAGTATATGGAATCAAGGATAAAAAGTAGAGTCTTATAAAGATGTGCAATTAACTATGCATCATTTTGGTATTAGAGCCATCTAGATGCTCTAGGAAAGTTATATACAGGTTGATTACATCATTCATGTTGCATGTTGTATGAATTTGTAGGTAAGCAAGCAAGGAGTCTTTTTGAGAGACAAAGTAAGATAGTAGAAAAAAGAGAAGGTCTGATTTATTTTTTGATTAATTTATTGGTTTGAATACAAGACTGATGGTATGTGACAGGTGAATAAAAATAAGTATTGTGGTGGCAGCCCTAAATAAAGAAGAGATATTAACAAGCTCAAGATAAAGAAGCGAATAAATAGAGCTCAAGAAAGAGAAGATAGTCCAAGTGTGAAGGACAAGTGTGAGGAAATACCCAAGTGAGGTATGAGATAGGGGGTTCCAAGTGTGAACCAAAGGAAATGGTCCAAGTGAGACCAAAACAAGGATAAGAATGTACCTAAGTTAGGTACTCAAGATGAATATGAAAGGAGAGGTAGAAAGGAAAGTGAAAGACGGGGTTAAATATAAAAGCCACAAAGAGAAAATGGTGCATGAAGACACCAAGAAGAATATTGAGATGGAGAAAGAAATGGTAGAGATGAGGTAGTAAATGGATGAGATGATAACCAAAATAGAGAAAATAAAAGAGATTGTGAACTCATATCTTGGATGGGTAATGAGAAAGAAGCCACTCAAGTGGCCAATCAAGTAATTAGTGGAGAAGAGAAGAAGACAAAATATGAAGGATAAGGAGTCAATCAAGCCTCATGTTTTGAAATCTAATGATGTATTGGTATGTGTGAATTTAGGTTTGAGAGATGAAGAGAATAATGAGATAGTTGAGCCCATTCATAGGATCAAGGAAAAAAAGAGGAAGAATATGACCAAGTGGTGTTCAAAATAAGTCAAGATCAAGAAGAGACTCAAGGGAGAGTCATGATGATGGAACACGAACAAGTAAGATAGCCATTTCGGAAGCAAAAAATAATGAAGAAGGAAGAGATCCTAACTCAAGAGGATACAAGTGAAGACAAAGGAGCAATGGAACATTGACATAAGGAAAGTTATGGAGCATATTCAAGCTTGTATGAATCTTTAAAGCAATAATATGTATTTTATCCTCATCAAATGTATATATAAATGGTTAAGAAGGTTGCCAAGAAAAACATAAACTTGTGGAATGTAGTTGTAGTGTCCAAGGTAAGGGGATTAATGAAGGCAAAAATAAGTAAATCATATGGAATCACTCTATATGAAGAAGTTATAGCTATTGAGGTTGAAGTACAAGTAGAAGATTAAGGATAAGTCATATAAGGAGAGGAGCAAGATGCATTGATGACTGATGCAAAGAAGGAGAGTAAAGCATATAAATCACATGAAGGTGTTTGGGAGTAAGAGAAATAGGAAATAAAAGAGGGAAGTTGGAGAATTACTCAAGGGAATGAGAAATAACATGTTTTATTTAATGAGTTGTTATATTTTGTAGGTATAACATAGAGGAAGATAACAAGAGGCAAGACAAAGTACAATTCTGGAAATCAAGAGTACACACAGCTATATGTGTTTTTGAAGGAAGAACATGGGTCTCAAGACTTTTATTACCTTAGAAGTATGATTCAAGGGTATTTTGGAATTCTCATAGATGGTCTATAATGTGTCTTAAGTATATGAAAATTTAAATTTGAGTTCAAAGTAGTTTTCCTGCCAAAAGGGATTTTCAAATTTTCAAAATGTTTTAGTGGGTATAAAGAATGTTGAAGATATGTATTAGGTGATAAAATTTGTAAATGACCTTAATGATATCTTCAAAGGTCCTAAAAGTGGATATGAATATATTTAAAAATAAGATGTGAGGTGGGAGTCCACCACCCTAAGTAGTTTTAGGAGTTGTTATTAAGATCTTGATCAAGAATCAGTTAAGAATATTATTTTAGGAGTTTTTGATCATAGCTAGGTAATATATAGTGTGGAGAGTGAGTTTTGGAAGAGTAAATTCTCATCCCATTTGGTCATGATAAGTAATGGAGATGAAAATAAAGAAACTTGTTGAATTTAAGAATGTTGGTGATTTTAGAATATTGTGTGTATTGAATTGCATGAATGAGCAGAGTATATGTGTGTTTGGAAAAATAAAATGGTGAGTGAATTTGTTTCATTATTTTTGGTCCTATTGTGATCATAATATATTATATATTTTATATACGGAACACAAATTGGATTTATATAATTCATTATTTTGGGAGACAGTCTAATCTATTGGAGTATGCATTGTCATATTTTGTTTAAAGAATAACCCCAGCATTTGAGCCTTTTTAAGTTGATTCATGTGGAAAAATAGAGGTGAAACCCACATATGAGTAGTGGGAATTATTTATATTTAATACAAAGTTGTTTAAGGATTGATTTGGTTCCATACTTGTGTTAACTCATGCTCATTGATAACATATAGTACATAAAGCTCATAATTTTTGTGTGTTGTCTTCTTTGTATGGTAATTGGTTTTAGATGAAAAAGAGATTGGAATGAAATTTAAAAAGTCATAAAATGTGGTGGAAAACATTTAGTGAGTTTTATATTCCATTGATGTTGAAAAGATAACCAAACCCTGCTTACCCCTATTCCTGTTAATAGAATATAGTGATGAATGACTGAGTTTTCCTTATTGTGAATGATCTGGAGGTTATAGTGACTTGATTATTAAATGAATAAGTTTAAAGAGGCCTAAAAAAAGATAATCCAACCATTATTTTTCTTTTAAATGGTTTTTGGCTCGAGATATGTAATTTTGTGAACTCTCAGGGCTGTATAGAGACCTAAACACCCTCCACTAGCCAAAAAGGCCCAAATTTGGTCACTAGGTCTATTTTATCTAAATATAAGAGATTATTATGGTTTCACATTGGTACCCTCAATATTTCATTAAATATCAACTATAGCCTAATTGAGGTCTGGGATGGTAGACAAATAGGGTTTGCATAAGGGATGATGCCAAATGGAAGATGGTGAAGATTTAATTCCAAAATGAGTCCTAGGAAATGGTTTCAATATGTTTTGAAATTTTTTATATTTCCCAAACCAAGGATGTTTAACCCTAATTAGGGCTAGTAGGGACTCAAGGTTAGTAATAATTTTTTGAGGAGTAAGTGAGCAGACAATTTGAGTTAGTGGCATAAGTAGGGATATTAAAATGTTTTATAAGAAGGTAGAAGGTTTGGATGTGATTAAAATGATCATTGTGTATTGATGTCGTATTCAAGGATCATATTGTCATTTACTATTGAAGAGATTACCATGAAGGTAAAAGAGAGAACATGACCAATGAGTGATATAATTAAATGAAGGTTGTTGGATGGAATATTATTAGTGTAATAATCATTTGAAACTAGTGTAGCATGATCCTATGAAACATTGTGAAAGAACATTATAGTCATTATTGCATGATTTCCCAAAAAAGACTATGGGTAATGAATTTTGAATGAAGCAAAGAGTATCTTGAATCAAGGATAAAGAGTAGAGCTGATAGAGATGCGTAATTAGCTCTACATCACAAATTTATGAAAACATTCAAGCACTATATTGTAAATAAATAAATATACGTCATCACTCTAGACCTAGTTGTCAAGCTCACACTTGACTATAACTAATTAGGTAAAATAAGAGGTAAATATATGGAAAAAAATTAAGAGTTTGATTATGAAATTAGACTATCCAAGATGGTGAGAGGTAAAAGAATCATCCAATTCATGACTGAGATATATCCATGCATTTGTATTGAACAAATCAATGAGACTCAGGTAGTTGGTGGTGAATTGTATGCTCAGATCATCCATTATATACTCATAGGTACATATCCCCTGAGTGAAATAGAGATCAGAGGTGAGCCCTTTAAATTAAATCAATTCATTATATGATCAAGAAAGGATTCATATACATAAATAAATAAGAGGGCATATTTTTAAGGTGAGTTTCAAGAGGAGAATTTATGGACATCCTGGACAATCTACACCAAAAGATTGGAAATTGACATCCCTTAGGAAACACAATAATTTAAATTTTTTTGAGGATGGGATACTACTAACCCACAATATTCAAAGACACATAAAACCATGTCATAACCTTCCATTGATGCTAATTATTTGTGAAGAGGGATTTAAATGCTTTCATGCCACTATAATTAGTCATTGAAGGATGCCCCTTTGCTCAATGGGGCCTTGACTTTATTTGGATAATTAACCCAAAATCTTTAGTAGGTCACAAGTTTTTCCTAATAGCTATTGACTATTGTACCAAATGGATAGAAGTTATGGATACTAAGAATTCCAAATCAATCAATGTTATTAAAGTTTAGGAAGAAAATGTACTAACTATGTTTAGCACTCTAATATTTTTGGTTTGTGACAATAACCCAACTTTAAAGTCTACTGAATTTATAGAATGGATTTACAACAAACAAATCAACATCAATATCTCTTTAAACTACTATCCACAATGGAATAGAGTAGTTGAATCCACAAATACTAATATGATGGATGTCATTAACAAGTCATCCCAAGATAAACTAAGGGAATGACATCTCTTATTGAATTATACACCATGGGTAGACCAAACTAGACACAAGAAAGTTATTAAGGATTCACCTTTCATGCTGGTGTATAGGCAATAGCCAATCTTACCCATTACACTTAAAATAAAAACATACCAATTTTTGCAAGAGCACATGGGAGAATATGAAAGAATATAGTCTAGACTACTTGATATAGTCTAGATGGAATATACAAGAATTAAATCACTGCACAACTTCATCAAACATCAAGACATTGTCAAAAAATGGTTTGACAAATGGTTTAAGATCAAGGCCTTCAGGATTTTAGACGTAGTGCTTCTATGGGATAAAGTACATAAGAAGAAAGGAAAGCATGATAAGTTCACTCATTTGTGTATTGAGACATATCAGATATCATAAATCCTAAATAATAGTGGCTATCAATTGAAGAACCTCCAAGGTAATGACCTCATATTTCCAATCAATGGATAATTTTTGAAACATTATTTCATGCTTGCTCCAACTAGAAATGCTTTCAAGGGACTGTAAGTGGAGACATGGACATAATAGTAGATTAAATTTACTAATTTATTGATTTATTTTTTTCTAATATAAATTTGTCTTTCTTTCTGCATTTGCTTTCTATAGACTAGTTGTTATTGTTTCTCGGTTAGTTTTCTAAAATTCTAGAATAGACCAATTGATTTCATATGTTGAAGTTACAAAAGAATTGCCAAAATAAGGTGATAATATAAAAAGGATGCAAAATAGGTTTTCACAAGGATTTATTTTGATAATACTTAAGATTCTAGGATTGAGGCATCTATTATGACCTGAAATAGGTTTTATTTGGACTGAATGAGTCTACTAGACCTCTAGGATTTACTCCAATATAGTCATGGAAATTTTATAAAGGATTTATATTTCCAAATATCATCAACACTATTATGTGTTAAAACTTGGATGGGTTAAAATAAACATAGAAATGGATACATAATGATAGAGATGTATTGATTAAAATAATTTTTTTATACATGCACACAACCAATTATGACTCTCAACCCTTCTTCTAGCTATGTTTCAAAAAAAATCATCATAAAAATTGATAAAAGATGGGTGATTCAAGGAATATCTATTAGGGCTATGGATTTCTAGTTGGTTGTAGATCAATGTTTCCGGTGGAATCCGATATATGTTTGTCAAGGATATGGACACTTAGCTAGTAACAGAGCAATGCCTAGGTTTTTTTTATTGTTTGGTTACAAAATTTGATGTCAAAACAAAACCTACAATTTTTATTTAGGTCTTTGTTAAAATTCTCATAACCTGTATAATTTAACACACAATAAATATACATTTAAATCTAAGACATGGAAAGGATTAGTATGTTAGATGAGGAACTATGGGTCTTTTTTAAAGGTTTGGTTTGTCTATTCTTTTCTTGATAGAGCTGAAGTTTTGTTATGATGAATTATAAATTTATAGGTTCTCATATACTTAGGATATTTTCCCCATCTAAGTCACCATTTTTTGTTCCCTAAAACACACACACCTAATTTTAAAATCTAAATAGGGACCCATTATTGATTGAATATCCTAATTTTAGGTCTTGTGAACTAGAAGTCTATGATGTGAAATTTAAAAAAAAATCAAATTAAGGCCAGTTTTTAGTTTACAATATGTTTCAAATTTATAAGATAATTAAATTTATGCATAAATCATGTTATGTGATTCATTTTTATCCTTTGATTATCATTTTACTCAATACTTACATACATATTTGATTCATGATTTAATGGCTAATCAGGCTAATGTGTTATGATTTTAGATTTGTTTTTTTTGTATATTGTGTCTTGAATAGGTTATTATGCACTTAAATGTTTCCTTAGAATACTATTGGGCTTGTTTACTTTCACCACATGTCATCATTCTACTAACCTAGAGCCTAAGTGAATAATATAAGTTGCTTAAGCAAGCAAACAATTTGGATCTTGCCATGTGTCATCATCCTTCTCACTCGGAGCTGATGTCAATAGCAAAGGATATTTGAATAATGGAAGAATAATTCTTGAAATATATTAAAAATTAGAACCATGTTTATTTGTGTACAAATTCAAACTATAAAAGATTTTCAAGAGAAGAAGTTGGTTAAAAAACCAAATAATAGAAAAATAACCCTTACAACCAAAAATAAACAAACTAATAATCTAAACAATACTTTTGATCATTAAATGATCCCAACAAGCTCCCCCTTGATCTAATGGGGTGATAAAAAAACTGCAGTAATGATTCTGAAGTCATCAAAGGAAATATGAATGTAACTGCAAGTGGTGTATTGTACCTCATGGTATTGATCAAAACCAATGTTGGTCCATACAGAAGTCCACCCTATGAGTTGTGGAAAAAAGGTTGATGAACATGATCGAAGCCTACTCGTCCACTATGATCATTGTACCATACTATATTATAGCTTGATTAAATTCTGTCCAACTACATCGATCCACATAAGGTCCCACACAAGAACCTATCCAAGTGACAAACCCAATACTATGTATGTCACATCGCCCTTATGTCTAATAGACACTAATAAAATCTTCTCAACACTAAAGGTGCTAGTAACCCCTATTAACTTATACCTTCACTAATGACTGATTGAAATCCAACAAATACAATATCTACTCCCCTTATTAGATGAGAGATGAGAAGCTATGCATCAAGAAAAATAAAATCAAATAAACACTACCTACTCCATGCCATGAAAAGAAAATGAGAGCAAGATAAAACTAAAATTGAATGTAAGAACACAAGCCAAAATTTCTATTCAATCATGAAACCAAAATCTAAGAAAATAGCTAACTAAAGAAGGGAATAGTCCTCCAGCCTCTATGGATCCTCCAACCTCCAGTCACTAATCACTCAAAATATGCTATCAGGTCCATCAAGACCATAGATTTGGCCATGAGGGACACCTCTTGATCAAATGAAGTGTTAGAATATCCTTAATAAATAAATTAACTAGAAGGTATGTCACTATAATGATCCACATAATTTTATTTAGCTTTCTTTTTACATGGAGAATGAGGTCATCAAGAAGGACATACATCTGCAAGATGCCCAATACCACCATGTTTGAAACATCTAGGTTCTTTTTTGTGTCTGTTAGATCTATAAGAACATGAATCACTATAAAAACTATGAGAAGAGTGCTTGTGTTGATGTCTAAGTTTTGAACACCGTAGAGAGTGTTGATGTGAATGTTGTGGAGACCATCTAGAATGGTGTGGAGAGTGCCTTAG
>JARHVA010003669.1:1725000-1795000 GCA_037957365.1 Torreya grandis
AAGTCTTCCTAGGAAAAAATGCTCCTAACTATGATGATTAGATTTTATCTTGAAATGTTTTCCTAGTGTAAAGTGTTTCCATTATTTTAGGGCATGAACTAAGGAAAAAAGATCCATATCATGCATGGTATAGTTAGTTTGGTTATCTTTGATATTTTGTGACTCAAAATCCACCACTGTATCATATTGGTTAATTCCACAAAAACCTTCTTTGGAAGCATCAACCAAAACCCCAAAATTATCATTTGGTGCAGGTAAAACAAGTATAGGTGATATAGTTAGAAACACTTTAATTTTATGAAACACCTCTTCACAAAGGGGTGACCAAATAAATTTATTATCCTTACACTACAAGGAAGTGATGGGGTTGGCTATGCTAGAAAATATTTCGATAAGCTTGTGGTAATAGCTAGCCAAGCCCATAAAACTATGTACTTCATGTATGTTAATAGGAGCAAGCTACTCTTGTATTCCCTTGATATTGGATAGATCAACAAAAATACTATCCTTAGAGATGATGTGCCAAAGATAGTGGATCTCAAGATATAATAAATTACATTTAGATAATTTTTTGAATAACTTATGTTGTCTTAATCCTTACAAAACTAAATTAAAATGTTGTTCAAATTTAAACGAATTTTTAGAATAAATCAGAATATCATTAATAAAAAATAACACAATTTTATCTAGGAAATATTGAAAAAATGATTAATCAAGTTCACAAATGTAACTAGTGCATTAGTTAATCAAATTAATGTATCTCATGGAATTCATAGTGACCACGACAAGTCTATAAAGTAGTTTTATTATTGTCTTCATCCTTGATTATTAGTTGATGGTAGCCTAATCTTAAATCAATTTTGGAGAAGATCATTGGCACCTTAATATGATCAAACAAATCATTTATCCTTCATAAAGGATAATGGTTCTTGATCATCATTTTATTAAGCATCTGATAGTCCACACAATGTCTTAAATTTTCATCCTTCTTCATGAAGAAAATTGGAGAAACCCACGAAGACACACTTTTGGATTTAAAATTCCATTTTATATAAGGTTTTACAACTAAAAAATTAGTTCTTATAAATCATCCACATTCATTCTATATGGATATTTAGACGTATATGTATCCCCTGGTATATCATCGAATGAAAATTAAAACTCCTTTTTAGGTGTAATACATTTTTCAACTACAAATTTGAATGTATCTTCTGTGCCTTAGGCCTTTGAATTCCTTGCACTTCTTTACCTCTTACTAGATCATACATTTATCACAACTTATTACACAAGCAATCTAGTATTGCATGGTGAGATTTCAACTATTCCATCCCTAGGATCAAATCATAAGATCTTTAAGGAGATATAAATAGATTTAATTTTGATTTAGAAACACCTAAGTTCAGCTCAACACCTTCCAAGTATTCATATATAGGTACCCTTTTTCATGTTTCAAATTCAGCCTCCCAACCTTTGTTAACTTTAACAAGTTTGCATTTACACTTGATTTCTATTATAGGTGAAATAAAACTAGATGTATCATAACAATCAAATAAAATATAAATATTAAAACCACATAATATACCTCTGGTTTTAATTGTAGTTGCTTGAAAATTGACCTTCTAATTATTAATACCTATTTAGACAATATGATTGGTTGATTGTTCAAGTTTCATCTTGGGTTAGTATTTTCAATAGTGGATATCATCACACTCCCAACATTATACTATCCTAATAGATGAAATAATAACATAACTATCCCATGTTGTTGGCCCACATTATTTACCTTAGGTCTGATTTCTACTGTTTGCCAAGATTTAAGTGAGTTTTGGGCCTTAAAATTCTTATTCTTCCCTTAAAACTTGTAAAATCCACTAGTGATTATATTGATTCTATGGTTCAAATCCAATTTATTGAAACTTTTAGGAGTGGGGGAGATATTTTTAGACTTACTCTATTATCTATTATTTTAAAAATATTCCCTTTCTTTCTATTGTGTTTTTTTTTCTTTTCAGCCCTATGAGCAGATTTAATGGTAACCACTAAGGTTTTGAGATTTATTATATTGACATCATGCATCAATAGCTATTTAAAACCAAGTTTTAACTTAGTCACCTTAGTTTATTCATCATGCATATAGTTCACATGACATAATAGATCCATAAGTTTATTATCATATTCAGTTACTATCATATTCTCTTGTTTTAACAACTAAAAATCAATAATTTTATGTTCCTTGAAATTGGCACTTAAGTAACTCCTAAAAAAATTATTTTAAAATGTCTCCCAAGAGAGATTAATGGGTTGATAACCTTATAATGAACAAATATAATTCCACCAAATTTTTTTAACACTAACTAACTGATATGATGCCACCTTAGATTTCATAATAGAAGGCATCATCCACCCACCCATCAACCATATCATGAGTTTCTTCTCTTGAAAATGTATGTGGATGAAGTTTATTAAGGTTTTTAATGAAAGTCTCCACTGCTACCAATGGTAATTTTTGGAGTATGGGTTCTTCTACTTAAACATATCCCTCCCCATGCAAGCCTTCTTGGGTAACACCCTAGAGATTGTTAAGCCTACATTCCTAAGTATCTAGTTTCCATTAAATGGAATTTAATATGTTAAAATTATACTCAAGACTTTTTCAAAAGCATTACCACCCATTCAGTTCAAGTTAGGATATTCATTATTACTTTATGCACTATTATCAAGTGGATGATTAACTAGATTATCTATGTGGTGAGCACCACCACCTCTACCCTAATTTATACCTCTAGCCATTAAAATATTAGGGTCACCTTTATTGACATTTCCATTGATTATTCTTCTTGATCTTGTCCCAACCATCTTGAGGAGCTCAAAAATTGAAATTTAAGGTCGGCTATACTTCAAAAAGTTATCTCCAAAGTTACCTAGAGTTCTAAACCTTGCTCTAATACCAATGACATGAACCCCAAAAAATAATTTCCTTAAAAACCAACATTAAGTTATATAAACAATATTTCTAAAACATTAATCCTTTAGGAAGAGGTCTTCTTGAGTAAACCTTACCTTGCTATATATTAAGCTCAGAATGTATAAGAGTAATAACATTATCAATTAAAGTTTGATCTGAATGTATACATGTGCTCAATTCATCTTACTCATAAGATCAAATAAAAAATACTCAGTCATAAAGAGTTATTATTTAGAGGAAGAGTAAAGTACATGTTCCAAATCTAAACTTAAGGGAACATTCTCCAAACCTAGTGATTCCTATCCATTAATAACATTATTAATTAAATTCATGAAATCTAAAAATAGTCATAATATATTTAAGAATATTACTTTAGGAATAGATTTAAGTCAACATGTATTCATGCCATTAAATTAATCAAAATTAACTTTATTATAATGTTGTTCTCAATATCACAATACAACCTAGCCATATAATTTAAGTTACTTAACATGCTAATCACGAGATTACTCTTGTTCACTTAGATCAATTCTATGTATTCATAACATAGTTCAACAATATTACATTGGCAAAATAATTCACAAGTTCATGATCAAATGATACTATAAATATCCTTCACGTCATGATACCCATTCAAATTGATTACATTCAACACTAGGGTCATAACACCTTCCATACATCTTCCACATATAATCTATAGGTTTTAATGATACATCATATAATAAGTATGACATTAATATAATTTTTAATGTAACTTAGTTAGAGAAATTCCATTAGGGTACCAACATACTTATTGTTATGAAACCATCGAATTAAATGAGTTCCCACCAAATAAGTTCTAGTTAAGGCATTGGTATTTTAACATATAATATTAAAACATAAATAAAAACTATCTCCTAAAATGTGGTATTTTATTAGAACATGCATTATGGGTTTGATGATCATGGAGTTCAAAATTTTCTAATTCACTTCTCAACTTATTTTCATCATCTTCATTAAACAACACAAGTTCAACATTATGCACTGATCAACATGATAATCAAACTTTAAAGTTGTATTAAACAAAATTTAGAAAATATTAATGTCCCTCAATGATGACATATAATGAACTTATAACAAGGAAAAAGTCATAACTAATAAGTTTGTGAAACACTTAAAACATATAAGAACCATTATCAATTATTTTGATGAAACTCAGAAGTCATAAGAACAAGGTGACTATCATTGAAACATATAACAATTTAATTACCAAGGAAATATGAGTGGAACCCAAACAATTACCATAACAAGATAATTCTAGATTTTAATCTAATTCTATTAGAGTTATAAACATAATTCACAAGAAATTGACTTACTTATAGGAATATAGTGACTATAAAATTTTCATCTATTTAAATTTTCCATTCATGCATAAATTTATGAATATGTAACTTCAAAATTCCAAGCCTAAAGCTAAGGTTAGTTCCTAATATAAATTGATATTGCCTATTTGAGAATAACAACCAAAGGATAGATGTTTAGATTAACAATTCAGTTATCAAAGTAAAATGAAAAATGAAAAAAAATCATCCAAATTGATTGAGTGTGTTTCTCAAGTCCTTAAATGAATTACAACTTTTATTGTAATGCTTTTTCCATTGATATAATTAATAATTCATTTCAGGGAAATCAATTACTCACTGCAGCAAGAGGATTTATAAAATTTACAATTGGTATTCACCATTCATAAAAACTAAAATTTGAAAATTCCAAACCCAATGCAACCCATCTCAAGCCAACCAATAAATAATCTAAATATTTCCTATGTATATGCCAACTTCCAAAGCCAGCTCAAAATCAACAATGTATAGAATCAAACCATAACTTCCAATGCCATAATCACATCCAATTTAAGTCATATTTTACATGAATTTATGAAAAATAAAATCATGAATTCATTCCTATAAACATTCAATAATTCCATTATCTATGTAATAAAACACTAACTCAGTCACCAAGAATAATATACAAATCACAAATTTAATCCGCAAGGACTTGTCTAGAGACAAATTAGTAAAATAAGGGTTTATTATGATTATTAACTCACATTAACATTTAAATTAAAAATAAAAAGTCATGAAACCACTAAGGTGATCACCATAACTTTGATGTAAAATGAAGAGTTTTTAGTCCTTTGAATGACACCTTCCTAAGTGATACTCAAAACATTACTTAGAGATATTCCAAAGTAGACACATATTTCATAACACAAAGCTATATATACCAACATTAAATAAAGTTATATCCAAAAAAAATTATAGGTTTTTAATACACATGTTAGAATTATCTACAAGATCTAATGAATCTAATAGAAAGCATAAATAAGAGATAAAAGAGTGATAATAATAAAAAATAATTATATATCTAAGAAAATAACATAAATGAATAAATAACTCAAATATGATGAATTATTCTAATAATTTAATATTAATCTAATAAGTAATACACAAATATCCATTGCTTATATAGAGCAAGGTGTGCATGATAAAGATCAAGGAACTCACACAACACATGTAGTTCAACTAATATCTGACTACAAGAATAGTGGCGTGCAACTTCATACTAAAAAAATAGGTGTCCAACTTGTGTAAATGATCAACAAAAATTGACTACTAGTTAAGCAATCTTATCATATTTTACAATGAATAGTGGAGTGGCACTCCACTATAACAAGATAGCTGTGCAACTTGACTACTAGCTAAGCAAGCTTATCATATCTAGTGTAAGTTATTAATAAACATAATAAACAAATTAAAATAATTAATTAGAGCACTAAAATAAATAATAAATACAAGTAAATGTAATAAATCAAATAAATGCACCAACAACCCCCATAAGTGAAGCTTAGGAAGGGATATGAAGATAAGAGTCACAAAAATGTGTAGCCATATTAGGTACTCTATACAAATAGATGAAGAAAGGAGAAACCCCAAAGGAAAAAAACTCCTCAAAATGAATGTCTAGGAGACCACCCCTAAATAACTAATGTTCTGCACCCATAAAAGAGATCGCAAGTGAACATACTTAATCTCAATGAAAGGTTTGGTGAAAATATCTACAATCTACTCCTCCATAGGATAATATTATATATTAATGATCTCAACCTAAATGAGCTCCTTGATAAAGTGCATATGGATCTCTATGTGTTTGTTTCTCTAATGATGAAATAGATTCTTTGAGATATGGATAGTGCTTTAGTTATCACAATAGATGATTGATGGCTTTTGAAATGGAATACCAAGCTTAGTGAGAATATTCTAAGGCCAAATAGCCTCAGTAGTGGCATTAAAAGTACCATGATACTCAATATATGTAGATGAAATAGAAATAACATGTTGCTTCTTATTCTACCAATAAATTGGGATAGATCTAAAGTGAAATCTATAACTAGAACTGGACTTACAATCATCATAATCCCTAGCCCAATCAGAATCTATGTATCCCACCAAGTCTAAACTTGTACCTACTATATAGTGAATCCTGTATCTGATAGTGCTTTGAATGTAGCTCAAAATGTACTTGATGGCTCTCCAATGAAGCTCATGTGGTGTCTTCATAAATCATGAAACCATGCCAACTATATATTAAATGTTAGGTCGTGTATGAGTTAGATAAATGAGGTTGCTTACATGTTAGTGATACAATGTGGCATCAACCAAGGGAGTGGAATAATGAACCTCAAGTCTAACTATAGATAATAAATGAACTAGTTCAGGCCTACAATCAACCATGTGAAATCGAGTTAACAGGTCCATGGCATACTTGGGCTATGAAAGTGTAATCCTAAAAAGAGACTGTGTTATTTGAATCCCAAGAAAATAGTGTAATATGCCCATGTTTATTATATAAAACCTATCATGAAGTGAAATATTAACACTAATGATGATGGATGTTATGTTCCCTATCAAAATAAGATTGCCAACATAGAGAAATAAGTATAATAGTGAATCCTTCTTCATAGAATGTAGACATTCAAATGTGAGTGACATATTGAGAACCCAACTAAGAGAAGAAATGTGTCCATCTTGGAATAAAAAACCCTGGGGACTTGTTTTAGACCATAGAGAGAATTTTTCAAGTGGCACACCAATGAATAATATTAAATGAACCCCTCTGACTGTTCCATATATATCTCCTCATGAAGATCCCCATGAAGAAGTGCACTCTTCACATCCATCTGATGTACAACCCAACCATGAGTTGCACCAATATCTAGTATCAAGACAATGGAATTAATATTAACAATAGGTGTAAAGGTTTTTTTATAGTCAATACCTTCCACTTGGAAAAAATGTTTGGCCACTAAGCATGCTTTATACTTATCCATATTTCCATCCACTACAAACTTAGTCTGATATATCCACCTACATCATACTAATTTTCTTCCCTTAGGAAGAGGAACAAGATCCCAAGTGTTGTTCCTAATCAATGAGTCATACTCTTCTTCCATTATTGAATCACACTCAACTTTCATTGTGGCTTCTTGAAAAGATTTTGGATCAGAAGCTATGTCAATGTAGGGATGTGGAAGATCATGCTATGACTATGTTCTCATTCTATCTAATGGATCCTTAACAAGAGGGTCTGCATCCACCAAAGTCTATCTAGCCCACAAAGACATCAATGGGTGAGGATTTAGAGGAGGAGGAGGAACATGACCTACTAAACCCTATTGGGGAGGTAATACCTCATCATCTCTATGAGTAGAATAAGCATGAGTATTATCGTCATTGATATCTAATTTTTCTAAGGAATAAGAATGAGAAATGTTAGAAGACAAGTCTAAAGGCCTTTGTTCAATGTAAACACTTCTCATTATAAAAAGGTCATGTGAATTTGGATCAATGAGCTGATATCCCTTAACACCATTAAGATATCCCATAAATATTCAAGTTTAGCTTTGTTGTTCTAAATCATGATACTTGTCTAAAGGTATGTGAGCCCATGATGGATTTCTGAATACTCTGAAATGACTTCCTATTTCACCAAGATTAAATATGTGTTATCCCACTTAAATCTTTGTGAGGAACTATATTCTATATATATGCAACATAATTAATTTCTTCTACCCAGTACTCAGTTACTAATGATTTTACATGAATCATACAACATTCCATCTCTTTTATGAATATATTCTTCCTCTCTACTACACCATTCTACTGAGGTGTGTATGCAACTAAATGCTAAAGATCAATTCCTTCAAGAGCATAGAATTTTTCAATCTTCTTTTTGACATATTCCCTCTCATTATTTGTGTGAATAATCTTGACATACTTCCCAAATTATTTCTTTGTTAGATCTTTGAACTCTATAAATCAATCAAATACTTCAATCTTGAGGTTTAGAAAATAAACCCAAGTATATCAAGAATAGTCATCAATAAATGTGAGAACATATCAAGTTTTACTAAAACATAAAGTAGGTAATAGACCTGATAAATCACTATAAACAAGTTCAAGGATTTGTGTAGCCCTCCAAGCCTTCCATTTATCAAAATTATCCTCTTTATCTTTACCTAAAGCACAACTATGACATACACCCCCTTAAAATTGAATCTATGAAAGTCTTGTAGCCATCTCCTACTTACTACACTGTTCTAAATAGTGGTAGTTCAGATGACCAAAATACTCATGCCATAGCTTGCTCACTGAATTAGTGTATGAGAGCAAAGCTATAGAGGAATATTAAGGCACAAAGTGAGAGAATGAATAAAGATAAGTATTATTGTCAACTTGTCCCACCACAACTAAGGCATTATCCTCTAATTTTTTGATTGATACAGAATTGGGTGTGAACTCAACTTTCATACTAGTATCAAAGATAGTGATTTGGTAGACAAAGAGAAGGTTAGTTGATAACTTTGGAACACAGAGGACAACCTCAAATACACCACTATCGACATCAATTGTACCTTTATTTATAAAATCTACCTTAGAATCATCACCTATTAGAATATGAGGCAAAGAATTTGGTTCTAATATAGAAAATTGTTCTTGATCATAACCCATATGGTGTGAAGCACCTAAGTCAATTACCCATGACTTGGGAGATTTTGTCAGTGAAACTAGTGTCGTAGCTTTCCCTTTCCCTAAATTTGAAGGAGTGAAAGAATCCTTTGATTGATTTATGTTATTCTTTTTGAGAAGACCCTTAAGTTCATCAATCTCTTTCTTCTAACAATCTTGTTTACTATGAAACACATTCTTTCAATAAGGGCAAGGAGTGTCAGTCCTTTCTTGTGAATCCCCTTTCTTAGTAGTGGATTTATAATCTCTTTATGAGGAAGATTGTTTCCCTTTATTCTTATCTCTCTGTGACTTATTCTGATTATTCTACTTATTTAAATTTGAACATGTATTTGATTTTGATGTTGAAACTTGATTATGCTGAGGTTGAATTGTAATTAGAGCTTGATATTTTGATGACTTAATTAGACCCATAGATATTAACTTTTCTTCTTCAACCACTAGAATCTATCGCAAATAATACCTCAAAGGTGGGAATTTGATATGATGTGCCCAATGTGAACCTATGAGTTTGAAATCTAGAGACAAAGGATGAATATTCAGGACCTAATTTATGTAAGACACTAAAAATCAATTGAATATCTTTTTTTTTTATCAATTTTACATTCAGAAAGTTGTGCTCTAAGATCTATAACTTTAATCATGTAGTCTTATATTGTAATATAATTTTTAGGATCCAAACTAATAAGTTCGTTGTCAATTTGGTAACCATGAACGTCATCTATTTTACCAAACAATGATGCTAATTTATCTAAAGCTTCTTTTGGAGTTATACATTTTTAAGGATGGAAATTCAAATCTAAAGACATGTAAGACCGAATGTATCCAATTACCTTAGTAGTTTCAAAGAAAAAGTGTTGTAATTCTTTTGCATCAGTAGGTGGAGTAAGAAGAGTTTTTATGTAAGGCATATATCCTAACATCATTCATTCATTCCAAGCATTTTTTTTCCATTTGTTGTAGTTATATGTTGTTAATAGTAGAAACTTAGGATTCCCCATGATGCCTTTGGAAATAAACCATCACAAATCAGAAATTAATGTATAGAACACACCATAAAACCTCCCTGAATTACTAAGTTTTATCTCACCCAACAAGTATTTTTTGGCACTTTATAATTAAGTGAAATTAAAAGGATAGATTATAACATTTTTAGTTTACAAAAATCTCAATTAGACTCTCTACTTTAAAAGTACAAAAAAGTATGCACTTTATTACAAAACTTTTAGCACCAATGTGTTGTGCTAAAAAAATACCTCAGTAAGAGATCGTATGTGAAATTTATGAGCCTCTAAATTTAAAAAAATTAGGAAGAGTAAGAAATATTTTAACCAAATCTAAATTCTGGAAAAATCTAAACAAATTTGAAAGTACAATAGTGAAGAGACAAAATTTTAAGCTATTCAAAAAAAAATTCACACAAAAATACCTCCCAGTGTTCAAATGGTGGGCTCCCAAATTTTCCCTTTCAAATCTACCTATTGATCCCTGAGGCCTACCAAAAAATAAAATTTGCCTGCACAGTCCATATGGTCCATATAGCCATACCTCAGAGTAAAAAAAATTTGCCTTTCGGGTGACTGTGTCTAAATTAGAGAAATTTTATATGGATCTATAAGTTTTGATGCCTTCCAAACACAACCATGAGGTCTTTTTTGCTAAAAAATGCTATGATTTTTAGGTACCCATTAGATTTGGGCATGGTGCTGTAAAATCAAACCCTTGTCAATTTTACTTCATGTGCCCAATTTGCACAAAATTATAGATGATTTTGACTATCTCAGGCACTTTGAACTCAATGGTGAGCCAAAAAATTCTCCACAAAGCTCTAATTTGTGCTTGTATACAAAATAAAAAACTAATCCTATATCTAGATATTTTTCTCTTAAATATTTAATAATCTATAGATTCAAGATAGCTTTGATACCATTTTAGAATTGGCTATAGGATCTAATGAATCTAATAGAAAGAATTAAAAAAAAGATAAAATAGTAATAGTAATAAACAATAAATGTATATCTAATATAATGACTAAAATGAATAAATAACTCAAATATGATGAATTACTTTGATAATTCAATATTACTCTAATATAGAATACACAAATAGCCATTATTTATATAGAGCAAGGTGTGCACGATAAAGATCAAGGAACTCACATAATAGATGTAGTTCAACTGATATCTGACTACAAAAATAGTGGAGTGTAACTCCACACTAATAAGATAGGTGTCCAACTTGTGTAAATGATCAACATAAGTTGACTACTAGTTAAACAATCTTATCTTATCTTACCATGAATAGTGAAGTTGAACTCCATTGTAACAAGATAGGTATCCAAGTTGACTACTAGCTAAGCAAGCTTATCCTATCTGGTGCAAATTATTAATAAACCAATCACAATAATTAATTAGTTTACCAAAATAAATAACAAATACAAGTAAATGCAATAAAACAAATAAATGCACAAACAACACACATTCAATTCAAAAATAAGTCAAAAGTTACTTCCAAAACAATCAATTTTTTTAAAAATGATTAAACATTTAATGTTTCCATATGCATAAATAATAATGTAAATAATTTTATAAATGTAACCTCATGAATACAGGAGTAAATAGTTACAAGTATACCACTTATTAATTCACTTGACATGGTGTATTAGAATAAGGCTAAACATTATTTGAATGGAATCAACATACTAAAAGTTCATATACAGAAATAATTCAAATACACAAATCCAAGTAACTTAGTTTTCGAGATTCCATAGATCCATACATACATCTTATAACCAAAATTTGTAATTGTTCAAGTTTGAATCTAGATAATGATGAAAAAAACTAATTTAACTGGTCCCATAATCCCCCCCATTGGTGGCACTAAACCACTGCAACCTTCATCATGATGGGGAATCAAGTTCATGAGGTTTTAGTTGTTAAGTTTTAAAAACCAATGAATTTCCAACCATTTGCCAAACACACATGCATAGACAAGTATAAAACCAAAAAACCAAATCATACCTTATTTTTCACTGTCAAAACACAACCATAACATAATAGTGTTTTGATCGAGAGAAATAATTGTAATGTTCCAATTTATAGGTTTTAAAACAACATAATAGATTCCATCTAAACCATCTTCAAACAACCATATGACCAAAACCCATAAATAAATTATAACTCCACAATGGGAAAGGAACAATATGCAAAACCAAAATGTTGAAGCCTCTTTCAAACTGATTTAGCTTAAAAATATATTCTTTCCAAGTGAATCACACAACAAAACTGAAATACATCACTTATATTTAGAAACATAGGTCGATTACCTTCCTAGTTCCATAGTAGGGAGCCTAAACTTAGTTACTATTCTTCTTTCTGAAATAACACACCTAGTTTTTATTCTCTTCCTTGCTAGGCAAAAATGAACAATAATATCTACCCTCTACTTATGTTATGGTGAAATGGAGCCTTAACTCCATGTATCCACATTCCCCTATTTTTCATGTAGAAAAATAGCCCAAACGAGTGCCTCAACCATTTTAATAGTCTAGTTGACATCTATTTACACAAAATAAGGAAAATAGTCTCTTAGGTATTACGGTGGCAAGTATGGTTTCACTTAGCCCATATCTACAAGACAAAACAAAAATCAACCTAAAATGTTCAATAATCACCCAAACAACATCAATGAAGAAATCAAAAACCCTAAGTCAATGACCACTATCATGTCAAGCTCTTGATGACTAATGTCATCGATTAGCATAATCAATCAAAACCAATGTAACATTGAATACATTATAAAATGACCCCTTAACACAAGACATTCACCTAAGGTAATGAAGTGACCAATGTCTCCATGGTTCAAAAGCATGGTATAAAACCTTCAAACCATAACCTACAAACCAATAAACTCATAAACACTTCGATCAAGGTACTACTTAATGGCATAAAATCGATATGACCATGTATGCTCAAGAGTTTAGTCCATTGAAGCCTCTTAAATAATATTGAATCAAAATGAAAAGATTATAAAGTAAAGGTATTTAATTATAAGCATTTAAAATCTAAAAACCAATATTTAACATATGATAAGAGAATCACAATAACCTATCTAATTATCCTTCCTACCCCATAAACTCTTCATAATATGAATATGAAATATTTCAATAGTTATAGAAAATATTTAGGCTCTCTCATTGGAAAAGATAGATAATCAAAAATTGGTTATGTTATTCATACAAATAAGATAGTGAATCAACTTATAAAAGTAATAAAAAAAGATTTACATAAAAATTAGACAATGACCAAGATAACCATTATGTCAACTACAATAAATACTGAGGATGTTTGGAAAATCATTGCTTTGTAATTTCCAATTAGACTCTATTAATAGTCATTTTCACAACCTCATTAGTTGGATTCCTGATCAGACCTATATGATATATATCTTACAAATGCCAAATATGACATCATCAATATAAATCTCGCAAATATCTAAATAAACATAAATATATAATCAATTAAAAATTCATCTAAAATTAATATAATTGAATAAAGTAATTTATCATAGTTATCTCATCATAACATCATAATGAATTAAGTCAACAAAAGTCTGATCAAGATAAAATGTGATCACAACAACATAATATAATAAAATCCAAGTTTTAAATAACTATTTTAAAATGAGTTCTAATAAGGGTCATGACAATGAAAATGCAGCAAAATTTGGATGCAAAATCACATACATTACAATACATTAATGGATATCTAACACTTCCTTATAAGATACAAACTTTTATTGAAAATATCATGCATTTCCATCCCAAAATTATATGCCTTTTGAACTATTAATTAAAGCTAATAGTAAGGTATGGATTGAATTAAATTTATTCAAAATAGTTTGGAATGAATCTATACCATTCGTGCACCAACCTAAATTCATTAATTACTCAAACCATCTAAAACACCATGTTCACCATGTTATGATAACATGAAATTCAATGCTCATGTAAAGTTCCCCCCTTTTAGATTTTGATATCTACTTGGTTTGAATTCAAGATCTAGGGTTTTGATTTTGTATATATTTTATGCATCAAATCAACATACGCAGAGAAATATTAAATCCCCATAGATAGGCGCACACACCTAGATCAAAAAATCATTCACATATTCAATCAAGATGTGGTCACAATCAATAAACAAGGTTGTAGTGCAACTATGTTGTCCTATCATAGCCTTTTCCAACATAGTTTGAATTTCTATCTTCATATGTGACATCATATTTCATAGGATATTTTAGCCAATTTTCATCCATAGTTAGTCTACACCATCAACAATAAATCATATACAATCTAGGTTTGCATATATTTTGTTAATTTATTATTTATAGTTATTTTTGAATTCTTTAAAATACTAGATTTCATATTTAAATATATATTCTATAGATCTAAATTATCTTTCAATAGTTTATTTATTCTTAGCATTTCATTTTTAAATGAAAAATAACATTAAACATTCATGTGAACCTATATTTTATTTATAATATTGCTTACATTTTGTCTTGGGATTTTATACAATTTTTTTGTAAATCCCTAATATAGAAATAAATAACTTTCGACCTTAGATATAAATCTGACACTTGAAGAACTTGTTTTCAACCTTAGACATAATTACTAACATTTAAAGTATTTTATTTAAACCATGTTTAACATCTAATATTGAAGCATTTATTTTAACCTTAGGTTGAAATTTGTTCATCTCTATACACAAAAATATTTCAATTTTATTTTCTCTTCATTTTATATTTGCTTGTTGCGTGTTTTTATAAACTATGTTTCGATAGTTTTAAAACTATCTAGTGATTATAATTATAGTCTAATAAATGCTCTGTTTCTACAAATGAACAAGTATATTTGAAATCCCACATAATAATCCAAACCCTTACCTAAATCACCCTTTATACCTTGTTTTTTTCTTGTATTGTATTTATAGTAATTATTTTTTTTATACATGAAATTTTAATTGATAGTAATAAGCATTTTATTTGTTACACTTGATGTATTTAAATTCATTGTATGGATATTCAATTTTCCTTATTCTATGCTCATGTTATGCATTTTACTTATGATGATATAGGGACAAATATAAATAATAAAAAACTTATGAAAGAAACATATATTGATGGTTATGATGTTGATGATGTAAATAAATATGGACAATTTGATCTTGATCAAACTTGGGAACAAGAATCCATAAAATTAAAAAACAAATTGTCTATATAATCTTCTTCAAATTCAAGTTCTTTATTGACTAATAATCTAGATAAAAAATAACAATACAAGTCTCAAGTAAAGCAACATTTTGAGGTAAATCTATCAAATAAATATCAAAATATTTTTAATTCTTTTTTAAAAGACATTTCAAAGTAGAAAATCAATTTCCAAAGTTACTCTTTTAAAAATAGTGGATATTGATCCTATATGTCATAGAACTTCTACCCCATATAATAAGGCAACATCATGTGAAGATAAGCATGGGGTAGTGGATTTTGAGGTAACATCATATGAAGATAAGCATGGGGTAGTGCCTACCCATATATATAATCAATTTTCTCAATTTTATCATATATAATCAATGAATCTCTCAATTTAAACTAAGAGCCTACCCATATATATATAATCATGTGCCTCATCACGTGAACAAGTAACTCATATATAATCAATGAATCTCTCAATATAAACTAAGAGCCTACCCATCCATCATACACACCACCTCTATGGTTTCTCTTTGTATATCCAATCAAATATACCTAAGGGTTGTGCTTGTGAGGCACTTCAAGATCAAATCATACTATGAGAAAATTGATTGAAGAGATGTAAAATAAAAAATAATATTTCAATTCAAGGATCGCAACACTTGAAAATAAAAAGAAATATATAAATAATATATATTATGTTAGTATAAATAATGTATTTACATCTTCATATAGTTATCCTGTGCCTACAAAAGAACACACATCTATAATTAATCCTTCAAAAAGTATATAGAAGGATCATAAGATTCCAAGGGAGCTTATAAGAGAAATGATTAAAAAATAGTTGATTGCATTACCTTCTATACCTTCTCTTCTTAGCACTTTTAAAATATTTTAAAGTTCAAATATTTTGAAATATCAAAACAAAAAAATTATATATGTCAATTTTTTTTATTTTTTTTTCAAACATTCAAATTCAAGACCCTACATATGTTTTAGAATATTGCAATCTTACTTTTCACATATGTTTTTTTATTTCATGTTAAGTAGATAGAATATTTACATTTTCAATATGCAGTACTTTTCATGAGGTATGTAAGTGTGATACATGACATATTATTACTTGATTTTTTGATGTCAAGATTTCCTTTTTACCCAACAACCTTGTTAAGTTGGGGGCATCTTTTCATTAATTTTTAGCACTTCAAAATATTATATTTATCCACAACTTTTGTACAATGTTGATATATATATATATATATATATATATATATATATATATATATATGTTTTGTTATACTTTTAATTATGTTACATGGATTTGATGTTTGCTAATAATTACATTGATACATATGGATGTAGACTAGTCTAATTTTCTCTATGTTTCATTTTGTATTCTTAATTTCCTAATGATATGTTAAAAATTGATTATTATGTGTATACCTTGAACTTGTGTGGGATTATTATTGCATTTGAGTATAGACTTTGGCCTTGTGTGTTTACATGACATTCACATGTCCCTTGTATGTGGCATTTGAGCCTGATGCGAGACTTTAAATTAAAATTATATGACATTATATCCAATTGATCTTTAAAATATGCATGAGCTTTAACTTAATGGTCCATAGCTATGCCATGTGTCATCTCTGAGTTCATCTTGACCTTTCAAAGTGCATCTCATGTCATTAGATCATCCTCATTTGGGCAAATGTACTATGTGGGATCATGATCTTCAAAGTGAAATGCCATTGGTTGTTGAGTGTTATTTGGTTGTGAGTGTGATACTTGTCACCTTATCAATTGTCTCAAGGCTTCATTAAAGCTTTTACTTGATACATTCTATTGGATCAATCTAGTTTGCACAAATGCATGTTGTTGATCTCTAGAAGATGCTTAAAATTTAGCTTAGGGATGTAGCTTTGTATTTAATATTTACACCATTGGATCTTGATCATCTGAGTTAACATGGATCATTCATCCTATAAATAAAAAAACATTTAAGTCAATTCTTTGGAAAAAAAAAAGACTAAACATAATGTTTTGGACTATAGTTTTATTTTATGTTAGTAAACATGGGTAAGACTTTAGAAAAATTATTTTAAGTTGAGACATAATAAAATGGACCCCATGGATAATCAAAGACATAGCATATAGTCTTAGGACAAGGCCTTTAGGTTAAGTCTAAAGACATAACAAAAGGTCTTGGTGGTTAGTTAAACCATGTGGAAACAAAGGGGACCAAGGGGGCTTAGGAAAATAAAGAGACCAAACATAAAATATTTAGACGAAGGTTTGGTCATATTAATAGACATGACAAAACCTTAGGATAAAAATAGAACTAAGTCTGTGGCATAATAGAAGGAAATCCACATTCAATTTGATCATGCCAAGATAAAATATAAGAAACGGGGCTTGGGACATGAAAAACTCAGGATAAAGATTTTAGACTAAGGTCTTGGTTGTGTTAATAAACATGACTAAGACCTTAGGATAAAATATAAAATAGGTTAATTTAATGTTTTCCCATGAAAAACATTCTCACCAAATTTGAATTTGATTCAAAAGGCATGAGCTAGGGTAATTGGAGTTAGCATTTTAAGCTAATCAAACATGAATTTAATTTGATTTCAAAATACCAAAGGATAATAAAATATCAAATCATTATTAAACCATAAGACTTAGACATTGTTCATTCCAAACGGACTCCATCAAACCTACAACTTGAAACATAAAGATCAAATGTTAGCAACTTTAGGAAAGATTAAATCAAAAGTATGATCAAATATGCCAACCAAATAAAGTGTGGATTATCTTCAAGTAATTAATATGTGGAAACATGCTAATAATACTCTAATCAGATGAATTTTCAATTTTAGGGTACAAAATTTTCACAATTTAACACAAGGGTCCTCATTTTTCAAGAATGGGGGTATGTTGACCTCAATAAAATGGCTTGGATTCATTTTGGGTCAATGGAGATCACATCCTTAGTGATGACATGGCCTTATAATTTCCCTTCAGTGACTTAGAATATACTCTTATGCATATTATGAGACTCCATATATTTTACATCTATAAAATACTCTTTGCAAATGATTTATATGATTGAATCTATCTTTACAAAACACCATCGAGTCATCCATGTAGATGATGTTGAATTTGCCAATAACTTATTTAAATACAAAGTAAATCACTCTATATAAGGTTGTTATTGCATTGATTAGGCCAAAAGGCATCCTTTTGTATGCAAAATTTTCCCACTTGGTGGCAAAGGTAGTATTCATTATGAATTTTTATTCCACTAACACTTGATTATAGCTGATGAATCTATCCAAAAAAGACATCATATCAGATTCACTGACCATTTTAGTTACTTCATCTATAGAGGTAAATAATAGTTATCCTTTTTTGATTCTTGATTCAAGTTCTTAAAGTCAACACAGAGTCTAATTTATCTATTATTATTTCAAATTGGTATTAGGTTGGCTACCTAGGTGGATTGCCTGATTGGGAAGACAATATTTAATCTAATATCTTCTATAAATCTATTTGGATGAGAATTTCTAGTATTAAATTAACTGGCCTCTCTCTCTCTCTCTCTCCTTGAAGGGCTTATGTTTTCACTTTAATAGAATGGTATTTGCTATGACTCTAGGGTCAAAGATTTTCAAATCTTCATATGTCTAGGAGATCAAGTCTTTGTATTTTTTTATTATAATCTTCAACTTTTATTTCTCACTTATAGTGTAACTTAGACCAATATTCACACACTGAGGATACAGGTTAGCACCTAGATTATCCTTCTTGAAATTAAACTCTATTTTTTTAGGATGTTTCTAGTTTTGATTTTGTGGATCTACATCAGAAGATCTCTCTAGGGAAACCATCCCTAGATGGATGAAATTTTATTTTGCCTCTAGGACACCATATTATTTTATATCTTCAACATGCATGGGCTCAACATATTTTCATCTATTAACTGAGATTCAAAGGTTCCAAAACTGCTCATGAATTATAAAATTTGTTGATCATACTTAAATACTTATAATTTGTCCATGTTGTTTAGAATAGAGGGACAAAGAAACAACTCCACATAGAATTTGTTGCATTTTGGATTCTTGGAGTGGTTCTAGATTGGTAACTAAATAGGTTAGTGAATCTACCATCTAGTCTTGTTACTTTGGGATAGCCTTTATGTTGAATGCTTCAAAGGACTTGATCAAGTCCCATGCTCAAAGTTTATACTTATTCAAGTAGGTGAACTTGCATTGATATTTCATCTTGATCTGGTTAACAACTAGCTCTAAATCATTCAATATTTATAACTACTTGACATTATGCTTCAACACTAATCACATGATGAGGATTAAAGGTTCATGATTAGATGTATTATTAGTATAATGGAATTACATTCTATTGGTAACCAAATATTGCTTCTCATATGGGTCAATTAGAGATATGCCAGCACCTAAACCTTGTTTTGATCAGGATCCATCAAAATAGAGAGTCCATAACTAAGAAGGACCTTCAAATTTTTTTCATGAAGCTCTTGCTTAATATTAAATGTGGACACTCTTATATGCAAAGATTTAAAGTCAACCTTCTCATTCTTGGAATTGTACTAAGTGATCAAGTACTTCATCTTTGGTTTTCTATCCACTTAGATATGACTGGATACTCATTTCCAAGATAGCCACATATGAGGGAAATATGTGCCAGGTACCCATTTAATGTCATTTACCAATCATGACTTAGTAGCATTCTATAAGCTTCTATAATGTCAATGGAAATAATATCTATATATTGTTGTACACATGGATTAAATAAAAATTAGGTGTGTATATCTTTAAACATTCAAATACATGAGACAAAAGACTTGTACAACTATAACACCACTCTTTTTAACTTAACTATGATCAACCCAAGCTTCTTGGACATATTTTTTGGCATCACATTGGTTGAAGCACCTAATTCAATTAGGCAATTGTGCACATTATTTCCAAACATTCTGAATGTCAACAAAAATGTCGTACTTTAATTTTTTCTTTATATACCATCACGTTATCATGGGAAAATTTATATTTATCAAATATAGAGGTTATTTTAATCAAGGCCTTAGGTAATAACTCCCTCTATTCAGTGATATAAACCAATCATGCATAATGATATTAGCTTTGATCTTCTTCATATCTGGCCTTTTTTTTGGTTCTATGCTTTAGTGTTTATCGATTCCCTTTAGAGGATTTGGATTGTTATTGTCCTTCATATATGGAGTAGTAGCATTGTTTTTTAGAGGAATGGATATAGTAATAAGATGTTTTTTCCTCAGATTGTAATTATTCCTATAGAACTACTAGAATACAATTATCTCATCTATATTAACCTTTGGTTCATTGTCATCTTCCACTAGGAATGGGAAGTCATAGGTCTCAAATAATATTATTGTACTAGTGTGCCCTGATGCATTGGAGGAAGATGGTTTTGGTTAGTTTGTAAAGTTGTCTTGTATGTCTATTTCTTTTTTAAAATATTTCAAAAGTAGTGTATAACTCTATGCAATCTAATTATCCATGTTGTGTTGTATTTTGAACCTGACACCAATTTGTCAGTGTTGTTTATAAGATATTTATTTCAGACACCTTGTTGGGTGGATGTTTTCATCCATTATTTCTAGGCATGTTAAAAGGTTTATTATATCTCTAAAATCCAAATCTTGATTTGTATTTTTCCTACCGGTATTCTCCACTATTTTCTAAATGTTTAATAATTCATTACTTAAATTCTGTACCATCCTCTAGATAGAATATAATTTAGCTTTGTTAGAGTTTATAGTTACACCCTGAGTGGTATAAGTATTTACTAGTATTGAATTTTATCTTTGGTGTTGATGGTATGTATGAATAGTTTTTTCAAAAATCTCAAGATTTGGTTTGGTTTAGTATGGGATAAGGGAAACTGTGTGTGTATTTGATTATGATTGTAGGCCATAGTGTTCTGGTTATCACTTGGAATTAAAATTAACATTGGATAATTTTGGTAGATATTAGTTCCCACTAGTATCTATAACTGGGGATTTATTTACCTATCATTGTTGATTGATTCAACATATGTTGTTGGATGGTTAGTGATGCCTTCTACTCTACATAATAATACTAATGTTTCAAGGTCTAAGGAATTATTTTACATTTTAAGGGTTAGCACAATGTTGGGTTTATATGTGTCATTTACTCAACAATTTTTTTTTTGGAATATAGCATTAAAGGCTCTAATGGGTTCATTAGGCTCTCTCTTCATACAATCAAAATGTTGGCATATGAGACTGGGACTAGTAACCTATCCAAATTGTCCTCAAAAGGTGATTTCACATTAGTCCTAAGAGGTAATCTAAGCTTATGGGAAGTTTAAAAATGAAAATTAAGTGATATATTATAGTGTGAATGGGAAAAGCCTGCATGCTACATCCTCATAAACTACATTCATTATCCATAAATTTGTCTTGAAAGACATCATGTGTTATTTAGCAGTCTTGACTATTCACTAGCCCAAAGACAAAATTAAGTGAGATTACAACCCAGTTATATTTTTCAACTCATGAGGGCACAACAGATCTCTAAGATGGCAATGATTAGTGTTAATTTGATAGCATTCCAAACTCTTGGCCATGAAGGTAGCCACATCATTTTCAATCTAGGATAAAATTTATATATTTTTAATTCATATATCATCTTCGTGACACTAGGATGCACATAATGATGTGTTTTATGCACTTATTTTAGGAATTTACTACACAAGTATATAATTTTAGCCACATAAATTATATTTTTATGCCTTAACAAGGCATCATTTTCCACAAAAAATAATAAAAATACTTTATTATAGGCTCATCAACCAATATTATTCTTTCCTTATGGTATTACTTATCCAAAATTTATTATTTTAGTACAAATTTTATGAAATTGGACCTAATAATATAAATTATAGTAAAGTGTGTGCATTAACTAAGTGCATTAGTAACACAATTTTCCTTACATTTGACATATAAAATGTCCATGTCGAAGTCACTTACAAATTCCAACCATCTATGTTAGCATGAAGTTAAATCTTCATAAGAAAAAAAAATCTCCAAATTATGGTGGTCATGTTTCACCTTGAAATGTTTTCCCAGTGTAAAGTATTTCCACTTATTTAAGGCATGAACTATGGAAATAAAATCCATATCATACATGGTACCGTTCTTTTCATTCTCTATGAGCTTTTATGACCCATAAGCCACCACTTTGTCATCTTGGTCAATGCCCCCAAAAACTTCTTTGGAAGCATCTACCCAGTCCTCAAAATTTTCATTTCATTCAAGTAAAACAAGTATAGGTGATGTAGTTAGCAACACCTTATGTTTATGAAACACCACTTCACAAAGGGGTGATCAAATAAATTTCTTATCTTTACACTACAAGGAAGTGATGTGGTTGGCTATGTTAGAAAATATTTCCATAAACCTATGGTAATATCTATCCAATCTTATAAAACTATGTATTTCATGTACTTTAATAGAAGAAGGCCACTCTTGTATTGCCTTGATATTGGCCAGATAAAAAATAATGCCTTCCTTATAGATGATATGCCCAAGATAGTGGATCTCAAGATGGAAGAAAGTACATTTAGATAATCTTAAAAATAACTTATTTTGTCTTAATCTCTTAAAAATTAGCTTCAAATGTTATTCACATTCAATAGGACTTTTAGAATAAATCAGAATTCATTAATAAAAACTAACACACATTTATCTAGGAAATCTTGAAAAATATGATTCATCAAGTTCATCAATGTAACTAGTGCATTAGTCAATCACATTAGTCAATCAAATTAAGGAATCACATGGAATTTATAGTGACCATGGGGAGTCTATATATTATTTTTATTATTTTCTTCCTCATTGATTCTTAGTTGATGGTAACTTTATCTTAAATCAATTTAGGAGAAAACCACTAGTCCCTTCATATGATCAAACAAATCATCTATCCTTTGTAAAAAAATGGATATTTATTTCCACTTTATTAAGCATATTATAGTCCATACAAATTCTCTAGGTTTCATCTTTTTTCATCATGAATATAATTAGAGCAGTATAAAGAGACACACTTGGCCTTATACTTTTATTTTTAGTAATTTTTTTCAACTAAAACTTTAGTTCCTGTAAATCATCCACATTCATTATATATGGATATTTAGACATAGGTGAATCCCTTGGTACAACATCGAATGAAAATTAAAACTCCATTTTGGGTTGAGTTACATGTAGTTTTTCATAAAATACATCTTTAAATTATCTTAAAAGAGGAAATTTTTAAAAGGCATCTTCCTCTTTTATATATGATTTAAGCATTTGGACTGTATAAAGATAGAATCCATTATGCACTAAATTTTTCAACTACAAATTTAAAAGAAGTTTGTGTGCCTTAGGCCTTTGAATTCCTTGCACTTCCTCAACTCCATCTAAGTCATTCATGTATCACACTTTCTTACACAAAAAATCTAGTGTTGCATAATGAAATTAAAAACAATCCATCCCTACCATCAGATCATAAGATCCGAAAGGAGTTATAAATAGACTTAGTTTGGATTTAAAAACACCCAAGTTCAGATCAACACCTTCTAAGTATTCATAGATCGGTACCCTTTTACTTGTAACACTAACCTATTAATAGGCTGCCACCCTAGCTTTCACACTAGAAGGCATATTGTGCAAGTTAAATTTTTTTTTTAATAAAAACAACCATGCATCAACTATATCACTAGTTTCTTGTCTTGAAAATGTGGGTTGAGGATGTTTATCAAGTTATTTTATGATAGGATCTAGTACTACCAATGGTAATTTTTATAGTACTAATTATTCATCTTAAACATTTCCCTCCCCATGCAAGCCTTCTTGGGTAACACCCTCAAGATTGTTGAACCTACATTCTTAGGTATCTAGTTTCCCTTGAATGACATTTAAGATATTAAAATTTCACTCAAGACTTCTTTAAAATTGTTACCACTCATTAGTTTAGCATTAGAATATTCATTATTACTTCATATATTATTATCAATTGGAGGATTAATAATATTATCCAAGTTATGAGTACCACTACCACTACCTTGATTTATACCTCTAACCCTTAAAATATTAGGGTCACCCTAATTGGTATTGCCATTGAATCTTCCTCTTGATCTTGTCTTGACCATCGTAAGGAGCTCAAAACTTCAAATTTTAGGTAGGATATACTTCCAAAAGTTATCACCAAAGTTACCTAGATCTATTAACATTGCTATAATACTAACGACATGAACCGTAAAAAATATTTTCCTTAAAAACCAACATTAGGTTATATAAATAAGGTTTGTGAAACACTAATCCTTTAGGAATAGGTCTTCTTGAGGAAACGTTATAATAAAGTCTTCTATTCCTTACTATATATTAAGCTCGGGATATATTAAAGTACTAACATTATCATTTAAATTTTGATTTGAATATATACATGTGGATAAGACATCTTCCTCATTAGATCAAATAAAAAAGACTCACTCATAAAGAGTTCTTATTTCAGGAAAGAATAATGTACATGTTCCAATTAAACTTAAGGGAATATTCTTGAAGCCTAGTGATTCCTATTTATTAATAGCATCATTAAATAAATTCATGAAAGATAAAAATAGTCAGAATATAATTAATCATATTACTTTAGGAATATAATAAAGTTAATCAAACTTAACATTATTATAATGTTGTTCTCAATATCACAATACAACCTAGCCATATAATTTAAATGACTTAACATGCTAATCATGATATTCCTCATGTTTACGTACATAGATTTTATGTATTCATAACATAGTTCAACAATATGTCACTAGCATAATAATCCACAATTTCACGATCAAATGATACTATAAATATTCTCCACATGATGCTACCCAATTCAATTGATTACATTTGACACTAGGGTCATAACACCTTCCATACATCTTCCACATATAATACATAGATTTTAATGATACATCATATAAAAAGTACCATATTCATATAATTTTTAATGCAACTAGTTAAGATAAATTTCATTAGGGTACCATCATACTTGTACCTCTAAAACCATCCACTTAAATGAGTGCCCACCAAAGAAGTTATAGTTAAGGCATTAGTATTTAACAAAGAATATAAAAACATAAATAAAAACTCTATCCACAATTGTGGTATGTTATTAATGTATACATTCTGGGTTTTATTATAATAGAGTTTAATTTTTTTAAATTCATTTGTTAGCTTATTTTCATCATCTTCATTAAAAACTCAAGTTTAAAATTATTCATTGATTGATGTGATATTCAACCTTGCAAGTTGTATTAAAACAAAATTCATAAAAAAATAATGTCCCTTAATGATGACATATAATGAACTTCCAAAAAGGAATAAGTTTATTGAACACTTAAAACATATAAGAACCATTATCAATTATTTTGATGTAACTCATAAGTTAAGAACAAGATGAATACCATGGCAACATGGAATAAGTTGATTACCCATGAAATATGAGCAGAACCTAAATAGTTCCCATAATGAGATAATTCAAGATTTTAATCTAATTTTGTTAGAGCTCAAATAATTCACAAGAAATTGACTTACTTATAGTAATATAGTGACAATAAACTTCTAATCTATTTAAATTTTCCATTCTTCTAAAAATTTATGAATATGTATCTTCAAAATTCCAGGATTGAAGCTAAGGTCAGTTCATAATAAAATTTGATATTACCTATTTGAGAATAAAAACTAAAGGATAGATGTTTTAATTAAAAATTCATATATCAAATTAAAATTAAAAATAAAAAACATCATCCAAATTGACTAAATGTGTTTCTTAAGTCCTTAACCAAATTACATCTTTTATTATAATGTTCTCTCCACTGATATAATTAATAATTCATTTCAGGCCAATCAATTACTCAATGTAATAAGAGGGTTTATAACCTTCACCATTGGTATTCATCATTCATAAAAATTAAAATTTACAAAGTCCAAACCCAATACAATCCATCTCAAACTAATGAATAAGTAATCCAAATATTTCCTTATGTATATGACAACTTCCAAAGCCGGTTCGGGACATACAATGTATAGAATCAAACCATAAATTCCAATGCCATAGTCACATCAAATTCAAGTCATGCTTTACATGAATTTAGGCATAATAAAATCAGGAATTCACTCTTATAAACATTCAATAATTCTATTATCTATGTACAAAGAACAATATACAAAGCACAAAATTAATCTACAATGAATTTTTTGAAGACAAATTAGAGCAAAATTGATTCATTATGATTATTCAATCACATTACCATTACAATGAAAAATAACAAGTTATGAACCCACTAAGGTGAACACCATAACTTTGATGCATAATGAAGAGTTCTTAGTCCCTCAACTGGTAACTTCCTAAGTGATATTCAATCCATTACTCAAATATCTTTTGTAGTGAACACATATTTCATAACACAAATATATCTATATGAACATTCAATAAAGTTACATCCAAATAAATTTATAGGTTTCTAATACACACATTCAATTCTGAAATAAGTCAATAGTTACTTCCAAAATAATATAATCTTTTCAAAGTGATTGAAAATTTAATTTTTACATATGCATGAATAGTAAGGTAAATACTATTATAAATGTAACCTCATCAATACAGGAGTAACCAGTTGCAAAAATAATACTTAGTAATTTAATTGACACTATGTATTAGAATAAGGATAAACATTATTTGAATGGAATAAACATACTAAACATTCGTAAACAGTAATGATTCAAATACATAAATCTAAGTATTTAACTTAGTTTTCAAGATCTCATAGATCCATAAATACATCTTATAACCAAAATATGTTAAAATGTCTAAGTTCAAATTTAGATAACAATGAAAAAAACCCACTCATTTTGTCACATGATCCCCCCAATTGGTGGCACTAGACCACCCCAATGTTCAACATGATGGGGAATAATGTTTATGCGGTTTAGATCATTAATTTTTAAAAAAAAATGAATTTATAACCATCCTTCAAACACACATTCATTGACAAGCATAAAAATAAAAACCAAATAATACCTTACTTTTCATAGTCAAAACACAACTATAGCATAATAGTGGTTTGACTGAGAGAAATAATGGTAATGTTCCCCTTTGTAGGGTCTAAAAAAAACATAATAGATTCTAACTAAACCATATTCACACAATCATAAGACCAAAACCCATAAAGAAAACATAACTGAATAACACCAAAGGAATAATATGTAAAACTAAAATAGTAAATCCTCTTTCAAACTCATTTAGCTTTTAAAACATGTTTTTTTCTAAGATAATCACACAATAAAACCAAAATACATCACTTGTTTAAATAAATTTAGGTCAATTACCTTTGTAATTCTACATCAAGGAACCCAAACCAAGTTCATGTTCTTCTTCCCAAAATAACACACCTACTTTTTATTCTCTTCCTTGTCATGTAAAAATGAACAATAATCTCCATCCTTTGTTTGGTTCATGGTGGAATGGAGCCTTAACTCCATTTATCCACATTCCCCAATTTGTAGGCAAAAAATGGATAGAATGAGTGCCTCAACCAATTTAAAACTCTAGGTGACCTCCATTTCCACTAAATAGGGTAAATAGTCTCATAGGAATTATGGTGGCAAGCAGGGTTTCAATCATCTTGAAGCGATAAGCCAAAACAAAAATCAACCTAAAATATTTGATGATCACCCAAACAACATCAATGAAGAAACTAAAAACCCTAAGTTAGAGATGACTATCATGTCAAGACCTCTATGAATAATGCCATCAATTGGCATAATCAATCAAAACCAACATAAATTGAATACCATGTAAAATTACCCCTTAACACAGGACATTCACCTATGGTAATGAAGTGACCAATGGCTTTATGGTTCAAAAGCATGGTATAAAACCTTTAAACCACAACCTACAAACTAATAAACTCATAAACTCTTCAATTAAATTAATACTTAATGGCATAGAGTCAAGATTACCATGTTGCTCAAGATTTCAATACATTAAAGCGTCTTAAATTTTTTTGAATCACAATAAAAATATTATAATGTAAAGCTATTCAATTATAAGCATTTAAAATCTAAAAAACAATTTTTAACAAAAGATAATATAATCAAAATAACCTATCTAATTATCCTTCTTACCACATAAGCTCTTCATAATATGAACATGAAATATTTCAATAATGCCATAAAATATTTAGGCTCTCCCTTTGGCAAGATTGATAATGAAAAATTGGTTATGTTCTTCACATGAATTCGACAATGAACCAACTTATAAAAATAAGTAAAAACAATTGACATAAAAATCAGACAATGATGAAGATAACCATTACATTCAATTGCAACAAATACTGAGGATGTTTAAAAAATCAATGATTTTTAATTTGTATTTAGATGATACTAACAATCATTTTCACAACCATATTAGTTGGATTCCTTATCAGACCTAGCTCATAAATATCTTACAGATAGAAAAGATGACATCATTAGTATATATTTAGTAAATATTTAAAAACACATAAGTATGCAATCAACTAAAAATTCATTTTAAATTAATCTAACTGAATACAATAATGTATCATGTAGTTATCTCATCATAACATCATAACGAGTTAAGTCAACAAAAGTATGATGAAGTTAAAATGTGATCACAACAACATAATATAGTAAAGTCCAAGTTTTTACTAAATAAAAGTTTTAAAATGAGTTCTAAAAAGGGTCATCACAACAAAAAGTAATAAAAAATTGGATGCATGATCACACACATTACAAGACATTGATGGTTATGCCACACTTCCTTAGAAGCCACAAACTTATTATTGAAAAGATCATGTACTTCCATTCCAAAATTGTATGCCTTTTGAACTATTAATTAAGGTTGATAGTAAGGCATGTAATGAAGTAAATTTATTTGAAATATTTTGGAATAAATATATGCCATTTATGCACTAACCCAAATTCATTACTCAGTTAAACTATCTAAAACACCATGTTGACCATGCTATGATAACATGAAATTCAATGCTTATGTAAAGTTTTCCCCTTTTAGATTTTGATATCTATTAGTTATTATGCAAGAACCAGAGTTTTAATTTTGTAGATATTTTTTGCATCAAATCATCATACATAGATAAATAGTAAATCCTCATAGATAGGCAAACATACCTAGATCAAAAAATCATTCACATAGTCAATCAGGATGTGGCCACAATCAATAAACAAGGTTGTAATGTAGCTATGTCCTCCTATCACAACCTTATCTGAACATAGTTTGAATTTTTATTTTCATGTGACATAATTCATAGGAATTTTAAGCTAGTTTTCATCTATAGTTAGCCTGCACTATCAACAATAAATCAAATCCAATCTAAGTTTGCATATATTTTGTTAATTTACTATTTATAGTTATTTTTCGATTCTATAAATTGCTATTTTTTTTTTATAAATATGTATATTATATAGATCTAAATTAGTTTTAAACAGTTTATTTGTTCTTAACATTTCATTGTTAAACAAAAATAACATTAAACATTTTAGTGAACCCATATTTTATTTATAATATTGCTTGGATTTTGTCCTAGGATTTTATACATTTTTTTTGTAAATTCTTGACATGAAAATAAATAACCTTCAATGTTAGATATAAGTTTGACACTTGAAGAACTTTTTTTCAACCTCAAACATAATTACTAACACTGAAAGTATTTTATTTCAAACAAGGATAACACTTAATATTGAAGCATTTCTTTTGACCTTGGGTTGAATTTTTTTGATCTCTATACATGAAAGTATTTTAATTTTCTTTTCTCTTTATTTTATATTTTCTTGTTGCTTGTTTTTATAAACTATGTTGTAATAGTTTTAAAAATATTTAATTATTATCATTATATGCTAAGCAATTGTATATTTCTACAAATGACAAATTATATTTGAAATATTATATAATAATCCAAACCCTTACCCACATCACCCTTTATACCTTGCATTTTGTTTGTATTGTACTTATAGTAATAAGCTTTTTTGTACATTAAATATCAATTGATAGCAATAAGTATTTTATTTATTACATTTGAAGTATTGAAATTCATTATATGGATAGTCAATTTTTCTTTTTATCTGCTCATGTTATGCCTTTTAATTATTATAATGAATCGATAAATATAAATAATCAAAAACTTATTAAACAAGCATATATTGACGATGTAAATAAATATAGATAATTTGATTTTGATGGAACTTGGGAACAAGAGTCCATAAAATTTTAAATTTTTTCATATATCTAATCTTATTCAAAGTCACCTTCTTCATTGAATAATAATCTAGAGCAAAAATAACAATACAAGTCTCAAATAAAGCAACATTCTGAGGTGAATCTATCAAATCAAGATCAAAATTTTTTAAAAAGGCTTTTTTAAAAAGGCATCTAAAAGAAGAGAATCAATTTCCAAAGTTACTCCTTAAAAAATAGTGGATATTGACCCTACATGTCATAGCTCTTCCAGCCGATGCTTTTCTTCACATGATGATACACTTGTGCCACAATGTCATAATCTTAGAATAAAGTTACCATAATATGATAATGCACCTATTTCTAGTGATAATTATTTCAATATTATCAATCAACAAGAAACAAGTACCTCATATACAATCAATGAATATCTCAATATAGTCTAGGAGCCTACCCATCAATCTTGCACACCTCCTCTTTATGGTTTCCATTTGTATATCCAATAAAATATACCCAAGCTTTGTGCTTTTGAGACAATTCAAGATCAAATCATCATTATGAGAAAATTGATAGGAGAGATGCAAAATTAAAATCAATAATTCAATTCACAGGTCACATTACTTGAAAATAACAACAAATAAACAAATAATCTAGAGTACAGTATAAATAATGTATTTACATCTTCGTATAACTATCATGTACCTATAAAGGAACATACATATATAATTAATCTTTCATACACAAGGATCATAATATTCCAAGTGAGCTTATAAGAGAAATGATTAGAAACAATTTGTTTAATTACCTTTTATACCTTCTCTTCTTAGCAATTTTAAAATATTTTAAATTTCAAATATATCAAAATATCAAAACAAAAAATTCATATATGTCAAAAAATAAAATAAATAAAAATATTTTCAAACATTCAAAATCAAGACCCTACAAATGTTTTCAAATGTTACAATAATAATTTTCACTTATGTTATTTATTTCATGTTAAGCAGATAAAATATAGAAGTTTTCCATACGTAGTGCATTTCAAGAGGTATGTGAGTGTGATACATGTCATATTATTACATGATTTTTTGATGTTGAGCTTCCCTTTTTACCCAAAAAACTTGATAAGTTGGGGTTTCTCTTCATTCTTAATGAACACTTCAAAATTCTATATTTATCCATAACTTTTGTACCATGTTCATCTATATATTATACATATGTTTTGTTAAAATCTCATATTTTATATTATGTTACATGAATATGATGTTTTCTAATAATTACATTGATACATATGGTTGATGTAGACTAGTCTCATTTCTATATGTTTCCTTTTATATTCTTACTTTCCTATTGATAAGTTACAAATCGCTTATTGTGTGTAGACTTTGGCCTTATGTGTGAAACATATGCATATTCTTACTTGTATGGGATAATCATGCCATGTAAGTATATCCCTTGGCCTTGTGTGTTTACGTGACATTCACATGTCCCTTGTATGTGGAATTTGAACCTTATGCAAGACTTTAAATTCAAATTATATGACATTATATGCCATTGATTATATTCTCATTAGTTGTTACCATGGTGACATGATTCATATCATACATTATATTTATACTTATTTTTTACTCTTATGCCATGATACATATCATGTACATGTTACTTATGTGATTAAATTATATATCTATCTAGTACATGTTTCATATACAATTTAATATTATATTCAATAGTATGATGTAATCTAGTTCAAATGTTCAAACCGCTACTACATGATTATGTCTTTCACATATGTTTTCTTTTGAGATAAATGTCTTGTATAGTATGTATCTCATCTCAAAAGGGGACATCACAATGGAATTGATGTGATAAATCAAGCTTCATGAACAACAAATTTTATATTTATGAAATAATACAATTTTCAAATTATAGGGGGTACATGCTAAGCATGCACACTCATTTATACAATTATAAGATATATGTTTCAAATAATTAAAAAATTACAAGTTTTAAAATTTATAAATTCAATTCAGCATTAAATATCAATTTACTATAGATAAAAGGGGCATGATATTAATTTGTGTTCATTTTACTAAATGGAAATTTCATATTTTAAAAGTTTCAATTGCAAAGTTTTAAATAAAATCTAGATTTGTCTGTAATAGTGTGATTCATCTTCATTTTTTAAAGTGATCCATGTTATAGTCTAGTGACACTTGACTTCAATGGTTACATTTTCTATCTTTTAGTGAGACACATTCTATGGCTCAACCATTTAATAATTTTAAAAATTATTCTACATATTCATATGAGAGTTAGAATATACAATCATTCCAACTTAAGGGAGTTTACTAGTTTTAAAATTGAGACTTGATCACTCTCAATTCACCACAAATTCAACATTTTTTCAAATTCCTCAACAAGGGGTCAGATACATGTTGGAGATTTATAATTGATGTCATGGTTATATCATGGAGGTGTCCTTTTGATTGGATGAAGTTCTTTTATAGCCTATGTAATAATGATAAAGTGTGTAATGTGTTTGTCCTAGTGTGCTTAAATTTGGCTTGATTGATTTCAATTTTGGCTTGGTTAGAGATGTTTAGAGATGAGTATGGAGTATTGAGCATGTGAAAGTGTAATATCCCCTCCAAAACAAGAAATATAGCAACACAAAAAACTTTGAACAAGATATAACTTCTGTTGAATAAATTCAGAATGATCACAATAATATAGTCTCTGAATAGCAAATTACAAATCTTATCACTTGTCCTTTTAAACTATTGCAATTGCAGTCCTTTCTCATGCATATAAATAAGAAATATAGTCTTAAAAACCTTGGCTTATCAAAACTGGAAGTGAAAATTGAATTCTGGAAGGTCTCGGCCCTTCTGTGTCGACACACAGTCGCCGTCGTCGGTTGATATCTCGCCGACGTCGGTCTCTGTCGGTCAGATTTCTACCGACGTTGGTCTTCAGTCGACTGATGTCGATCACTCAAACCCTCTGGCTGCTGAGGTCGGTTCCTGAGCTGATCTGTACGGACCTGTACGGACCTTGTACGACCGCCAATTAAGCACAACTTCCCTGTTTTCAACCCCCGATCTGAAAATATACTTTTCTAGCACAGAAGATCTCTAGCTGTATAATTTATTGAATCAAAACAAGAATAAAGAAATACCTGGAATATCTGTAATAACTTCTGTGTGAAGTTATCTCTCAAACCTGAAATTCTGTGATAACCTCTAGATGAAGCTATCTCTCACTTTGGCAATATATCAGCTGATATTCCACAGCCTCTTAATTGCACACACTGAAGAGGGAATGTTCTCCAATGCAGATGGAATCCTTGAACCCTAGGCTCAGTCTTCACAGAAGAAATTCTCAAAATCAATATCAATAGTCAATAGCATAATGAACAATGGCCTCCATGAGAAACCCTTATACCCTCAAAAGATATGCTTGCCCTAATTAGGGTTTCTTAAATTATAATTAGGGTTTCTAATTAAAAATAGGCTAAATAATTAATATTTGATTAAATCAATCAAATATTAATATCTCCCTCAATACATGTCAGATCGACGAACCGATCGAAGCTAGTGAATCAAGGAGTGATTCCGCACATAACCATACCATAATAACGGTGTTCTGCTGCATATCAAATACCCCTAAAAAGTAGGAGCCCTGGCCAAATATGTCTAAAATAACCTGAATGAGAATCAAATGTAGAAATCCTGTGAATCAAAGTCAAGCCAAGCTCCATTATGACCCTCTATCCATCCTATTAGCCTATGAAGGTCGCATAATAGGCTAACCATGAACTCAGAACATGTCAATTAAAAAGGGGACATGACAATCCGCCCCTCCTGAAATTGCTTGTCATCAAGCAATCACTAAATGACAAATCGATCAATCCACCTGGATCCCAAATATAGTTTTGATCTCCAACACTGTCAATGAACACGACCCGCATGCCATGTCCATCCCAACTCTCATGTAATGGTGTCACATCATCTCTAGTACTAAGATAAGCACTCCAACATCCAATCCATAAATGAAAATCAGCAAGCAAACTCCTTACCTGAATAATATCTGAAACTGGATAGTGAAGACTAGAAATAGTCATATCATCATCAACCTGTGACCCGACTGTAACAAAAAGTTGGGTCCTCACCACATGTGACAACTCCTAAACTGAACTCACCTCAAGACCAAGCTCGTCCTCATACCTCTCCTGTGTTGGTGCCAATGTGCTCTCGTCATCACCCTCTATGATGTTATGTGGTATAGGTACCTCCATCCGATGAAAAAACATATATCTGAAGCTGATGCCCCGTATTGCCTTAAGAATATGTGTCGTCCCATCAACATTAAAGATAACCTCCATGTCCTTGAGACGAAGAGTAACTTCCTCAAATGAATGAAGCCACTTCATACCCAAAACTAAGTCTATATCCCCCATATTTACCACATAATAATCAGCCTTGAACTCATAATTGTTCAAGCGCAATGGGAGGTCTCTAATCATACGCTCACACTTAAGAGTGTGACCATCGGCTACCTTAACACGGATGCCCTCAAAGTCTACGGTAGTGAGCCCACGCTTCTCCACAAATATAGCATCTATGAAATTATGTGTGGCTCCTGTATCAAGAAGGGTGATAACCTTCTGCCCTGCCAAAACTCCACGGAGTCTGAATGACTCATCTAACTGAATACTGGATATGCGTGCCTCCTGAATGTGAAGCTCTAATTCTGCTTCTACATTAGGCCCTGAAGGCTCTGCCTCTGCCCCCTCAGAACTGTTCTGCTGCTCAGAATCCTCAGAATCGGAATCCTCATAGTATACCGACATCATACGATTCACCTTGCCCTTAGGCCTCAAACGACAATCGTGATGGATATCATATGGTCCTTTGCAGTAGAAGCAAAGCTTCTTTTTGCGTAAATCATTAAGCGCCTCATGATCCAAAGGTGGTGCTATCGGATTGGCCTTTGAATCATTTTTTACCCCGGATTTATCTATGTTAAAATCTGGTCTCTCCGTATCCCCGTGGGAGTGCTTATGGTCTCTAGAAGAAGTACCTCTGGCGTTAAATTTATTGGATGGGGCTGCCATCTCCATATCACGTGCCTTCTTCATAGCTACCTGTAATGAAGGAGGATCAAGGGCTTTGATCCAACCCCTCAATGGCTCTGTCAATCCCTCTATGAAGAGAACTACCAATCTACGCTCTGAAATATTGGGTACCATGACTGCCAATCTCTGAAACTCACCAATGAAGGACTCCAAGCTACCTGTTTGTCTCAACTGTGCCAGATCTCGGAAGTAAACCTCAGGATCTCTCCTGTCAAACTGCTCAACCAATCTATCCACAAAGTCCTGGTACTCTGTTACCTGATTATGCTAAAGTGTTACCATACCATGGTACCACCAATCATGTGCTACTCCATCCAAGTGCAAAGTGGCGTATTTGATGGCATTTATCTCTGACATTGGTCTCAATGCCAAAAAGGTGTCAAGCTTATGAACCCAAGCTTGAGCTGTCATCTTACCGCTGCCGTCAAAAGTAGTCAAAGAAAGCTTACCAGTAGCCTTCTGCAGCTCACTGAATTGAGCTCTAGGCTTCTTGTCCTGTCTAACCAATCGGTAGTGCTCTCTCCTAAGATTGACAAAATGATCAAAGGTCGTCCTCTCCTGGACATGAAGAGGTAATAAGTCCCACTCATCATTTGTAGCCATGTAAACATCTGCAAATGGGTTATTCCCTGCTTCCTCTGCTGGTGCCTTTGGTTCTTCTTGAACAAAAGTCAGACGTGTAGGTCTATCAGCTGTTCTGGAGTGAGTCCACTGTGGCCTCTGATTAACCGTAATACTCCTGTCATCTCTTTGGTCCCCATCCTATCCATCAGGTGTGTTCATTCTCTCTATCATAGTCATAAGTGCCTGTAGTGTCTGAGCCATCTGCTGTTGGCTTGTCATCATAGCACGCTGAAATTCTCTGGTGCCCTGATCAGCATCATACCTGTGGCCCCTGGGTGGGCTGCCCTCACGTCTGTCACTCATGATGGTCGGTGGCTGATCTAACACCTAAGTACCTTCAAGTAAGGCTCGGCTGCGTGTGTTATACTTGTGTGGTCCCAACTCTTGTGGCTGCATAAGATCTATACACCCTCAGGCTGGCAGGATTTAGCTCTGATACCACTGTAATATCCCCTCCAAAATAAGAAATATAACAACACAAAAAACTTTGAACAAGATATAACTTCTATTGAATAAATTCAGAATGATCACAATAATATAGTCTCTGAATAGCAAATTACAAATCTTATCACTTGTCCTTTTAAACTATTGCAATTGCAGTCCTTTCTCATGCATATAAATAAGAAATACAGTCTTAAAAACCTTGGCTTATCAAAACTGGAAGTGAAAATTGAATTTTGGAAGGTCTCGGCCCTTCTGTGTCGACACACAGTCACCATCGTCGATCGATATCTAGCCGACGTCGGTCTCTGTCGGTCGGATTTCTGCCGACGTCGGTCTTCAGTCAACCGATGTCGGTCACTCAAACCCTCTGTCTGTCGAGGTCGATTCCTGAGCTGATTTATACGGACCTGTACGGACCTTGTACGGCCGCTAATTAAGCACAACTTCCCTGTTTTCAACCCCCGATCTGAAAATATACTTTTCTAGCACAGAAGATCTCTAGCTGTATAATTTATTAAATCAAAACAAGAATAAATAAATACCTGGAATATCTGTAATAACTTCTGTGTGAAGTTATCTCTCAAACCTGAAATTCTGTGATAACCTCTGGATGAAGCTATCTCTCACTTTGGCAATATATCAGCTGATATTCCACAGCCTCTTAATTGCAAACACTGAAGAGGGAACGTTCTCCAATGCAGATGGAATCCTTGAACCCTAGGCTCAGTCTTCACAGAAGAAATTCTCAAAATCAATATCAATAGTCAATAGCATAATGAACAATGGCCTCCATGAGAAACCCTTATACCCTCAAAAGATATGCTTGCCCTAATTAGGGTTTCTTAAATTAGAATTAGGGTTTCTAATTAAAAATAGGCTAAATAATTAATATTTGATTAAATCAATCAAATATTAATATCTCCCTCAATACATGTCGGATCGACGAACCGATCGAAGCTAGTGAATCAGGGAGTGATTCCGCACATAACCATACCATAATAACGGTGTTTCGCTGCATATCAAATACCCCTAAAAAGTAGGAGCCCTGGCCAAATATGTCTGAAATAACCTGAATGAGAATCAAATGTAGAAATCCTGTGAATCAAAGTCAAGCCAAGCTCCATTATGACCCTCTATCCATCCTATTAGCCTACGAAGGTCGCATAATAGGCTAACCATGAACTCAGAACATGTCAATTAAAAAGGGGACATGACAGAAAGAGGTTCCTAAGATGTTATATTTGATTTGAGTTCTTGTGTGGATAAGTTTAATTCATCTGGTAGTCCATTATTTTCATCTAGCTAGTTTGGGTCTAGTGGTAGAAAATATGAGTAGGTATTTTGATGACATCACCATTACCACATGGGAATGAGTCAAGGGGAGTTGGTCATATGGTTATGATCACACTAGTCTATATTTGATATTCACTAAATCTTAATTCATCTATAAAATCACAATCAAAGATATGAGGGTGAAAATTTGGCTTCTCAATCAGAATTCATTGTTTTCCCCTAATTAGCCAAATTTACAAAGTGGCAAGAAGAGCCGAGTAAGCATTTTGATGATGTTATTTATTACATAGGTGAAGGTTTAAAGATAAACTAATCATATGGGTTTGTTCAATTTTGATCCTAGTTGATTTATGCTAAAATTCATATCATGTAATGAAGAGTGTCACAATATATGCCTGTTCAAAGTTGGCCCCCCAAGCAGGTTTTTTGACATAGTTGGATTTGTGATAGAAGATTTTGAGAATGGATTTTAATGATGTTATATCTCTTACATGTGAAGGTTTCATGAGTAGTTTGTGACATAGTTAGATTATCCTATGAAAGGTGTTCATATGGTGCAAGTTTTAGGACATGATATTTATTGAGGTAAAAGTTCTGAATATGCAAAGTTGGCCTTCCAGGTGTATTTCAATAGTTCCCATACTTAGTCATTTCTACACATGTTAAATTTTGAGTAAGATCGATGGTGCACATTGCTCCAAAATGTTAAGAAGAAAATAGATGAGGATAGGTGCATGATGTTAAATTACTACTCAAAGTTAAATGATATGGATATAATAATGAGGAGGTATTCATATAGATTGATCAAATGGTGCGAGATGCATGATAAAGACCTGACTGATCCATAAAAATTGGTGGAGTGCATTGAGTCAAAGTTTCTAGATTGTATAAGATGAGGTTGGCTTTGGTGGAATATGAATTAAAGTTTAGATAAGAATGATGGTGTGAGATTGATTCAAAATTGAGATGACATGAAATACAATCAAAGCTTCTGAGGTAAAACTGTGGTCATTGGTATTCAAATATTTGAATTTAACACAAGGAAAAACTAGAGCTCTATATTTTATCCATATCTTTTGATAAAAGTCAAATTTTCTATTGAAGTAGAAAGAAAATATGTAGAGGACTCTAAGGCACATATAGAAATATGAATTTGAAGATCTAGAAGTATGCATAGACAAAGATTTTGAGCTTCAAAGTTGACTATGTGTTCTTATATGGACTGTAAGTGACCCAACAAGATTGTTTGAGCCTGTTTTGATATCTCATGGTGAATTATCTATAGGGGAGTGTTATAGACTTCATGAGGATGATATACATTAATTTTAAAGGTTTGACCAATTATATATAGTATGAACAAAGGTTTTAAACTTGACTGTGTTTTCATTCATAATAATTATATGTATAAAGGAGTGTTTGACCTAATTTAACTTTAGCAGAAGAGTGTTTTGGTGACTGTGATATTTTGAGGATGTCTTAGGGGACATAATGAGTGCAATTATGTATTTGAAAGTTATCTTGTGTTTATTGATTAGCTCAATGAAGTAATAAATGGGTGAAAAAGGTTTCCATAAGACCTATAAGGGCTATTAGGGCCTTATTAAATGGTGTAGCTACTTAAGAGTAACCTATAGGTGTTATGGCTGACCTATGAAGAATGTATTGAGATATGTCTTTGTATGATAGATATCTTGAAGGTTGTGACATGACTAATGGCTAACCAAGGTGATGATTATCAAAAATGATCTATAACTAGTGAAATTAAAGTTGGTGATTTCTAGATTTTGTAAGCGAGAGACTTGGGAGAGATTTGTGAGAGGATTATGTGTGTGGTTTGTGGAGAAAAGGATAGGTAGTGTGCCTATTGGTGGAGTTAATAAGAATAATAGTTTGTTAACTATGTGTATGACCTCTAGATCATGTTCCTTATGTCAGAATATTGCTCTTGTAATTTGAGGATATACAAAAAGGTCTAAATGTGCTTATGAGGATAGTGTAAGTGAGGAAGGAGAGAGATTTTGGTATGCCAATGTGAGAAGGCTATTATAGAGAGAGAGAGAGAGAGAGAGAGAGAGAGAGAGAGAGAGAGAGAGAGAGAGAGAGAGAGAGAGAGAGAGAGAGAGAGAGAGAGAGAGAGAGAGAGAGAGAGAGAGAGAGAGAGAGAGAGGGAGAGAGGGAGAGAGAGAGAGAGAGGGAGAGATGAGAGAGAGAGAGAGAGAGAGAGAGAGAGAGAGAGAGAGAGAGAGAGAGAGAGAGAGAGGAGAGAGAGAGAGAGAGAGAGAGAGAGAGAGAATTCTGGGGTTAGAAAATAGAGATCCATTATCAAGTGTTGAAGACATCATTTCAAGGGTGGAAGTGTACTTTTCAAGGAGCATCTAAATGACTTGATCTTCCTTAGGGATAATTTCTCCTAGTGAAATAGGGTTTCACTAAAGACCTTTAATCAGAAGGACTTGATCAAGGTTGTAGGTCAGGACTTGATTAGTCTCTTTTTTACGATCATATTATAGGATAATAGTCCATGTTTTTGCAGGCTTGAGAGTGGATCCTTTTCCCCAAGAGGGTTTCTCATGTAGACCTTGTGTTGTGTATGTGATCTTGCATTAATTTCATTTTTCACTGTTATGAATGATTTGTATGCTTCATGAGTGATTGTATTGAATGCTTAAGTATTTTCAAGGGTTTGAAAATTGAATTGGATTGTTTGTCACCACTGATTCAACTATCCCTCTTAGTGGATTGTACCTCTAACAATACATTTCTCCATTTAATTTATAGAGAAATTATATTGCATACTCTTTAAGGTGTATAATTTCCTTGTTCTCTTTTCAAATTACAAATTACAAATTTTTAATATTTTTAAATATGAGAAGTAACTAATTTTAGTGACATTGTTGTAGGTTTTTCATTGATACATCTTGAAATCAAGCTTCACATAAAAATATAAAGTATGTATACACACTTAGGATTGGATCTCCTTTATTATATTAATTTCACTTCATTGTATCACTAGAATAAAATGGAGATAAATGTAGACACTCAAAAATAATATTTAAGTTTTTAACAATGTTTAATCTTGTCATATTTACCATATTTGATATATTCACCATTATATTAACTTAAAATATATATCAGAGCCTTCATTATTTCACTTACTACCTTAAAAATACTAGAAACATCATTCAGGTATCCCTATTCTGATTACAAACTCCTAACAACAAAATTATAGTAGTCTTTGCTCTTTTGGGACAAAACTGCTCTAGGTAGATATGGCCTTAATGCAACCTCTTCCTGTAGTGGGGCATTATACCCAATGGTCCAATAATAAATTTTTTAATTTGATATTTTTTATATTACCCCTCCCCCTTTTTTAGCAAGGTCAGTTAATATAAATGTTTCAAATATTCCTCTATATAAGTACATCAAGCTTTCTTCAAATACATCTAGAAATCACTTATCAATTCTACTATATAGTGAGTAAAATAATATTTTTTTCCAATTCTAATTATAATTTATTCTAACAGCCATATGTCATGTTTGAAATAATTTTATTGTAGGTGAAGGGCACTCATTTTCAAGCATTCAAATTAATTTATCTAGTTTCTTTCATACAACTTTAATATTCGCATACTCACTCTAAAGGGAGAATTACATCAACCCGAGGACCTTTCAATCTATATAGGTAAAACTTAGATTACTTGAGATTTTTTTATAATAGCACTACTATTATCCTAAATTTATTCTATTGAATAGATGTCAATGGTGTCATGTTGGTTTCCTAGTTTGTGGATGAAGTGCCTTGATAGTCTAAGTGACAATGACAAAGTGTGCAATGTGTTTGTCCTAGTATGCTTGAAGAAGTCTTGGTTTATCTTCATAGTTTACATGGTTAAGGATCATTAGGGATGAATATGATGATTTGAGTATGTGAAATAGGTCCCTAAGATATTTTATAATCTTTGAATGCTTATGTGCATGAGTGAATTTGATTTAGTTAATCATTGTTTTCATCTAGACATTTTGGGTCTAGTGGCAAAAAATCTAAGTAGGTTGTTTGTTGATGTCACCATTACCATATATGGAGGAGTCAAGGGGAGTTGGTCATATGGTTGTGATTAAATTTGTACCAATTTATTATGTGCAAAATCTTAGGTCATGAAACTAAGAATAATAAAAGATATGCAAGTGCAAAGTTGCGATCATGGGTAGTTTGATAGTGTTTTCCCATACCTAGCCAAATTTGCATGAGGCAAGAAAGAACAGAGTAATCAATTTGGAGATGGAATATCTTACACATGTGGATTTTTTTAGGAGAGATTGATCATATGGGTTTGTTCAATTTTTTGCCTAGATGATATGCACTAAATTTCAGGTTATGAATGAAGCACGATAAAAGATATGGATGTGCAAAGTTGGCTTTCCAAATAAGTTCTTGACATAGTTTGATTTATGGTAGAAAAATCTGAGTGAGTAGGTTAATGGCATTATATCTCACATGCATGAGGTTTCCAAGATCAGATTGATACATGGTTGGATTCTCATATGTGAGGATATCATATGTTCTAAGTTTTAGATCATGTGACTAAGTACAATAAAAAATTTTGAGGTCCAAAGTTGGTCTTCTAAGGAAATAGCAATGGTATCCATACTTAGTCTATTTTTCACGATGTTAAAGATCAGGAATAGATGTAGATCCAACAGTTCATAATCATTTGTACATATTGATTTATAGTATGAAATAAGTTAAATAAGTTAAAATATTGATTGGTTAAAAAAGTTAAAGATCAATATTGTTACAAAAGGATCGATGGAGCATGTTTATTCCAAGATGTCAGGATGCAGCGATATAGTGCCAAGTGTTCGATATTTAACATTGAGCAGAGAAAAAGATCAAGATTCTTCCAAGGATCAATAGTGAGTAGGTGTTTGTATAGATAAATATGAATGGTGAACATTGAGTGAGATGATTTCAAAGCATCCAAATTTTATCAGAGACAAATATCGAGCTACATATAGGAGATCGATGGTGTGCATTGAGTCAATATTGCAAGATTTCATGAGATAAGGTCAACTATTTAAGGTTTAACATTTGAGAAGTGGTGATTTATGTGTTAAATTTTAAATAATATTGATGGTGTATGCTTAATATAATTATGTGAGTACATGATATGATAGCATATTGTTTGAAGTTTAACTAAGACCCTTTGAATTCAAATATTTGAAGTTAATAAAGGAAAGACCAATGTCTGGTTTTTAATCCATTTATTTTGATACAAGTAGAATTTGTCCATGGTGTAAAAAGTGAATTTTTAGAGGAATCTAAGGTGAATCTAATAATATATATTTAAAGATATGAAATTTTTTACAATAAAATTTATGAAGGTTCAAATTTATATGTGTGTTCATGCATATTCTGCAAGTAACCTAAGAAGGGTAATTAAGCTTGTGTTGATACTATTTAGATGTTTCATGATGAACTAGATATTGGGTAGTGTTTTATATTCCATAAGGATCATCTATATAGATTTTATAAGTGTGATTAATCTATCTTGAGTATGAATAATGCTTAAGAAGTTAACTATGTGTTCATTCATGGTGTCCTTATGAACAAGGCTATTATTTGAGTTAATTGAGCTTGAACAGAAGAGTGAAATGATAACTATAAGAATTTGAGAATGTCAAAGGGATCATATGGAATGGAAATATGTAATTTTTAGTGGTCCTATGTTTTTTTTTCTTGATGAAGTGCTAAATGGTTGAGTAGGTCTCCATGAAACCTATAAAGGTTAGAAGGGCCTATTTGAAAGGTGTAGGTACTTAAGGGTGACCCATGGGTGCTAAGACCAATATATGTGGATGGTATTAAGTTGTGTTTTGATTTAATAGATATATTAAGGGATAATTCATGTCTATTGGCTAACCAAGATGGTGATGCTCATGAATGCTCTATAAATAGTGAAACCAAAGATGATGGTTTCTAGATTTGAGAGTGACTTGTGAATAACTTGCATGTGAGGTGAAAGAGAGTATGCATGCCTAATGTATGTGCTATTGAGAAGAGTATATTGAATTATATGCATATGACTATTTGGTCATGTTATTGATGTGGTGACATATATTTTATCGATAAGTGAAGAGTGATCCAAAAGATGGATTTGGATGCATTAAGTGTGTAGATTTGAAGAGAGATGATATAATTTATATCTCCATCAGATTGGAAGGAAATAAATGTTTAGGAGATGTCTTATTCATAGGTTTTGTTGTGTCAACTCAACAAATAAGGGGGTTTTAGCTTCCTTATAAGGTGAAACTTACTAAATATCTAGTTGTTGTCACAGCTCAGCTAGAAAGGTGTAGTACCTCCTTGCAAGATTGTAGTCTCACTAAAATAAGGGATGGTAGTTCCTTGATCATTTGAAATTTGTCTAAATTGGTTATTTTTACTATAGGATAGTAATCCAACTACAAGTTTCATAGGTTTTCTTCCCCAAGAGGGTTTTATACATATGTCATGTGTTTGATCTTGCATTGTCTCTCTTATTCATTGCTATGAATGATATGTGTGCTTCATGAAATGCTTGTGGTAATTGATTAAGAGTTTGAAAGGTTTAAAATTGAAGTTAAATTTTTTGGGCTCACTAATTCACCCCTCCCCTCTCAATGATTGTACCTCTAAAAATTAGTATTAGAGCAGGGTCTTTGGTAAAGGCTTGACAACTTGAAGGTGATCTAAGGTACAATATGGGTAGTCATCAAGGAGGTTTACCTACTAAGAAAGAAAATATGTTCAATGGATCTAATTATTATTTTTAGAGTTTAAGGATGAAGACATAGATTATGTTCCTAGGGTTTGATGTATGCCAATATATTGTGGATGGTTGTGTTGTTCTTACTACTCCCCCATTTAGTGCTTCAGATAAGAATCTATTTGAAAATAATTCTAAGTCAATTAATTTTATTACTTGTGGTCTTATAGAGATTGAATACACCAAGGTAATCCATTGTAAATTTACTGAAGAGACATGGGAGAAATTGCATATCATTCATGAAGGAGATTCAAAGGTCAATCTTGCTAAATTGTAGACTCACAGAAGGTAATTTGAAAGTATCAAGATGAAGGAAGAAGATTTTGTGACATCCTTTCTATAGAGAATTTCCAAGGTAAGAAACCTGAAGAGGATGAGATATATGGCATTGATGAGGATGAACTAATTATTTTGTTTACAAAGAAATTGAAAATAAGTTCAAGCAAGTATAAGGGTATATTAACATTAAAATGCTTTGATAGTGGTGAGATCAGAAATTTTGCTTGTAAGTTCCCTCATAATCATGAGAAAAATGATGATGAAGAGCATGGTGAAGGCCAAGATGAAGACAAGAAGACATACAGGAAGAAAGGTTTCATAAAATATAATAACAAGAATTCCTTCAAGAACAAGAAGAGTCTCTACACTAAAAAAGATTGAAGTTCATTAGATGAGAGTGAAGATAATGACTCAAAGTATGATCATGAAGATGATGGTCCTGTTGAAGATGAATCCCCATTCATGGCTGAGGAAGGATGTTTCTCACATTAAAAAGAGTCTACTTGGAGTGATTTAGAAGATAATGAAGATGAGGTGGACTATGGGACTACATTGAAAAATGCTCTTGAAGAACTGAAGATTGAGAAGAAGATTTAACAAGAAGATGAAGTCTCAACTGAAATACTATGAGGATCAATTTAGTGTGTATGAAGTAAGAATGAATGAATAAACCAAGGAATATGAAGATATGGTCAAGCATCATAGTTGTCAAATGGAAATTCTATCTACAAGCTTGAAATCTAAGTAAGATAAATGTTCAAGGTATGTAGTTGAAAATGAGTCATTGAAATCCAAATTAGAGAAGACATCTAGTAAGGTGAAGTCATTTGTGATATTTGAAATGAGCTCAAGTGATCTAGACAATATTCTAAGTGGTTTAAAGTATGATAGTGATAGAAATGGTCTTGGATATGAAGAAGAACAAAAGAATTTAACTTAAGACAATATAAAGACCAATGCGAACATGAAAAATCATACTTATAAGATAAATCATTAAACAAATATTGAAGCTACTAGTATAATGAAGACAAATCAAATTAGACAACCAAATGCCATGAAGTATGCAAGTTTGAATGGTTAATATTTCACATGTAATCAATCTGGGCATAGAGCTAGAGAATGTAAGAAACCTATTATAAATGATTTTGCATGGAACTATGATGGGGGTCATTAATCAAAAGGTGTGAAAAAAGTTAAATGATTTAATTATCTTGATATGAGACACTTTGTAAACCATTATCCACATAAGGTTAGACAAGGTGAGTCCTCTTTAAGAAGAGGTGGTTGTTTTGTTTTGTTTTTTTAATCCAAACAAGGTAAGCCAAATTATGTTTATATCAAGGAGTATGGTTTGCTACAACTGTGAACAATGAGATTACTTTGCTAGATTCTGCAAACAAAGGTTTACAAGTTAGAATAGGTTTAATCAGACTCCTAGAGTGTAGGGAAGAAGGCAAGTTGGCTCATAGAAGCCAAAGATGGTAAGTATGAGTCATGATGGGATTGTATATCTAATTAATTTATTTTCTATAATGGAGAATTATACAAAAGGTAAAGAGTGCCAAGGGTTCTCATTATCTGTTCATGTTGTGAATAAATAGACCAAACTCAAGGAAAAGACCAAGGTACTAGTTGAAGTTAGTTCAAAGGTAAGAATGGATCCAAGTAAACATCATGTTGTTGTTGAGCAAGTTTCATTAAAGTAACATTAATTGTCAATACCTAGTGATAAGGTTCTAAGTTACAAGGAAGATTCTATAGATGAAAAGGCATGTTATGAATCTATGTTGTCTCCATGTATTATCAATCCAATCATAGAAGAGCAGGAGAATGTTGTAGTGGTCGAGTATGTTTCTTCTCCTAAGCTTAAGAAGAAGAAGAAGAACTATGAGTATCATATGACCAAGGAGGAGAAAGAATATGACGAGTTGTGGGCAACGCCTAGTTTCACATTGTTCGAGGACATATTGCAGTAGGGTGTCTTTGCCTATGGTTTTAAGGAAACATATTTATTGTGGAGAAGAAAGTTTGTGTGCTGAAGATCATAATGCCAATTAGATAAGGTCTTTCCTTAAGGGGGATCATCAAGTTCATGAGCTTGTTCTAGAGATTTATGAAGGAGCTATAGTATAAAGGGTCAGAATAGGTGTTTTCAGATGGCATAATGAGATTGATGAAATGTCAAAAATATTTTTATGATCATAAATTTTTGTAAACTTATTTTTGATGTGTTCCAGGTAGTTTTTTGTCTTGATGATCTTGTTTGTGCCAATTAAATATTTTTGAGTGCTCTCAGTTTTCTCATTTTTTAGCTTAAGGGCAAGCATGCCTAAAATGGGTTATATGAAGTCAATGTTCTTAAAGGTATGGAGGCACAAATTTTGGTCTAGAAGTGTGTGATGGATATATCTAGATATGTAATAATTTTCATAAGAGGGCACTGACCAAAAGGAAGTTTGTTGACTCTATTTATTTTGATATTCTAGGGTTTTGGGCTATGCTAAAAAAGTGGTTTACCTTATGAGTTAAGGTCTAATGATTCTTAATAGGTTTCATGAGCCAAATGGGTTGTAAAAAAAAGTTTCACATAGATTTTAAGGTTTGTGGTTTTCAATATATTCAAGTTTTTATCAAGATGGAGGCTTAATTGGCTAGTAAGTTTTCAAAGGAAGTTTATTATAAAGGATGATCTAGTTGATAAAAAATGGTGTGATTGAGGGGACATATGAGTGTACTCCATATATGAAGTTTTTGGTATTTAAGATGTGTCTACTAAAAATTTTGGGATTTGCAAGTTTTAGGTAGGGCTACAAGAAGGCTAGACAAGCCTAGTGTGAAGAAGAGTGCCTTTTGATTAATTACCCGAAAGAGCAAGACATGAGTATTGAAAGGTGAGTTATTAGGTTGGTTTAGTGTATGTATATTATTGGGTGAGTGGCATGAATTTAAATTGGTGGTCCTTGAGGTGGTTTGAGATAGACGACTAGTAAGCCTATATGGTGATTGTTCATGGTGTATGAAGATCTGAAGATTCTCAAGATATGGAATGGCTCAGGGATATTAGGGGGAGTTCCTTTCAAATGTTTCTTGGTGATTTACATCATATTTTAGTATTTTTTGTGTGTTCTTTCTTCATTGGTTATAGTTCTTGATTGAAGAAGTCTTGGCATGTGGCAAGAATAAGTTATCAAGTCAAAGAAAAGGTAGGCTCAAAGTAAGGAGGATTTTATATCATATTTATAAGATGGTCCTCTCCTATTGATGGTGTTTTCAAGTCCTCATGATTAGTTGGTGCCAAGTTTGTCATTATGTCAAAGGTGGAGAAGATTCCTATTGTGATAGTGCTTGAAGAGAGAGAAGGAAGGTCAGCTTTATATTATTTCATGATGGGTGTTGCCATCAACAACAAAGGGGGAAATTGTTAGAGTATTGTGAGAGTTCTTGAAGAGAGAGAAGGAAGGTGATTTTTATTATTTCATGATAGGTATTAAAATCAATGATAAGGGGGGAAATTTTTGAAGATTTGTCAATGTTATCAAGGTAGTGTCATGGAGGTATCTTGGTGAGTGGATGAAGTGCCTTGATAGTTTAAGTGACAATGACAAATTGTGTAATGTGTTTATCCTAGTATGCTTGAAGAAGGCTTGGTTGATCTTTAGAGTTTGCATGGTTAAGGATGATCAAGGATGAATATGATGATTTGAGAATGTGAAAGAGGTCTCTAAAATGGTTTCTAAGATTTTAGTGCTTGTGTGCATGAGTGGATTTTATCTGGTTGATAATTGTTTTCATCTAGACATTTTGGGTCTAGTGGCAAAAAATCTGAGTAGGCAGTTTGCTAACATCACCATTGCCATTTGTGGATGGGTCATAGGGATTTGATCACAAGGTTGTGATCATATTTATAAATATTTTATATGTGCTAAATCTCAGGTCATGTGACTAGGAGTGAAAAAATTATGCAAGTACAAAGTTGGGATCCTAGGTAGTTTGATAGTGTTTTTCCATAGCCAACTTTTCATGAGACAAAAAAGAGCTAAGTAAGCAATTTGGAGATGGCATATCTCACACGTGTGGATGTTTCAAGAAGAATGGATTATCTAGGTTTGTTTATTTTTATGCTTAGTTGATATGCACTCAATTTTAGGTCATGAGATGAAGTGTGAAAAAATATATGGATGTGAAAAATTAGCCTTCTAGATAAGTTCTTGACATAGTTGGCTCTGTGGTAGAAAAATCTAAGTAAGTAGATTAATGATATTTTATCTTACACGCATGAGGGTTCTAGGAGTAAATTGATACATGGTTGGATTTTCCAATGTTAGTAGATCATATGGTATAAATTTTAGGTGATGTAACTAAGCACAACAAAAGTTGTGGAGGTCAAAAATTGGCTTTCTAGGTAGATATCAATGGTCTCCATACTTGGTCTATTTTGCATGAAGGTAAAGAACATGACCATATGTAGATCCAATGGTTCACAGGTGTTTATACATCTACATCTATGATGCAAAGTAAGTCAAATGGGTCAAACTATTCATTGTTAACTAATTTAAAGATCAAGCTCCTTACAAAAGGATTGACAATGCATTCTTATTCCAAGATGTTAGGATGTAGCAAGATGGTGCGAAGTGTTCAATGTTTAATGTTGAGTAGAGAAAAGATCAAGCTTCTTCCAAGGATAAATGATGAGTAGGTGTTCATATAGATAGAGATCAAAGGTGTGCATTGAGCGAGATGATTTAAAAGTGTCAAGTGTCTAAAGTTTATCAAAGATAAACATTAAGCTACATATAAGAGATCGACGATGCATGTTGAGTCAATATTATAATATTTCATGAGATGAGGTCAACTGTTTGAGGTTTAAAAATTGGGTAGTGGTGTTATTTGCATTAAAGTTCAAATAATATAGATAATGCATGTTCAATCTAAATATGTGAGGACACAAAATGATTTCATATTGTCTAAATTTTAACTATGATAATTTGAATTCAAATATTTGAATTTAACAAAGGAAAGACTAGTGTCTGGTTTTTAGGCCATATCTTTTGATACAGGTAGAATTTGTTCATGAACTAAAAATCAAATTTGTAGAGGACTCCAAGTTTCATCTAGAAAAATATATTTAAAGATATTAACATTTTTATAGTAAAATTTATTAAGGTCCAAATTTGATTATGTGTTCATGCATGTTCTATAAGTAACTCGAGAAGGGTAATTGAGCTTGTGTTGATGTTATTTCAATGTTTCATGATGAATTAGCTATTGGGATGTCTTTTAAAATCTATGAGGATTATCTGTATATATTTTAGAGTGTGATAAACCTATCTTAAGTATGAAAAATGCTTAAGAAGTTGATTGTGTGTTTGTTCATGGTGTCCTTATGAACAAGGCTATTTTTTGAGTTGATTGAGCTTACATAGAAGAGTGCAATGATGGGTGTAAGCATTTGAGAATGCCAAAGGGGTCATATAAAGTGGAACTATGTAATTATATGTGGTCCTATGTTCTTATTTTGCTCAATGAAGTGTCAAATGAGTGAATAGGTCTCCATGAGACTTATAAGGGCTACAAGGGCCTATTTGAAAGGTCTAGCTACTTAAGGGTGACCCATGGGTGCTATGGCCAACCTATATGGATGGTACTAAGATTTCTCTTGATTTGATAGATTCCTTAAGGGTTAAGGCATGTCTATTATCTGACTAAGATGGTGATGTTCATGAATGCTCTATAAATAGTGAAACCAAAGATGATGGTTTCTAGATTTGAGAGTGACTTATGAATAGCTTGTACGTGAGGAAAATGAAAGTAAGTGTGCCTAATGAATGGGTTGTTGAGAAGAGAAAATTGAATTCTGTGCATATGACCATTTGGTCATGTTGTTGATGTGGTGATAGATTTATTGCCAAGAAGTGAAGAGTGATCCAAAAGGTGGCTTTGGATGCATTGAGTGTGCAGATTTGAAGAGATTTGATATATTTTATATCTCCATCAGATTGGCAGGCAATTAGTGTTCAAGAGATGTTCTATTCATAGGTGTTGTTATGGAAGATTAACTTCTAAGGGGGTTGCAACCTCCTTACTAGGTGAAACTTGCTAAATATTTAGTTGTTGTGGCAGTTTAACTAGACAGGGGTAGTAGCTCCTTGTGGGATTGTAGTCTCACTAAAATAAGGGATTAGCTCCTTTATCAATTGTATCTGATCTAAATCGGTTCTTGTTATTATAAGATAGTAGTCCAATTGTAGGTTTTAGTGGGTTTTCTCCCTCAAGAGGGTTTCCCACATATGTCTTGCGTTATGTGCTTGATCTTGCATTGTCTTTCTCGTTCATTACTATAAATGATATGTATGCTTCATGAAATGGTTGTGATAATTGATTAAGAGTTTGAAAGGTTTGAAATTGAAGTTGGATTATTTGGGCTCATTGATTCACCCTCCCTCTTAGTGATTGTATCTCTAAGAAATTCTTCCCTTTTAACATTTAATATCTATTTGGTTTATGTGCAAGAGATATGGTTTTAATTTTTCAAGTTGTTCATGTATCAAATCAGTACACATAAAAAAATAATAAACACTCACAGATATGCAAACAAACCCATACTAAAAAATCAGTTACATAATTAATTACGGTATGACTGTAGTCAATAAACAAGGCTACAATGTGGCCTTGTCCTCCTAGCAATGCATGTCTTAAGTAAATTTGAATTTATATTTTTTGATGTGACATAGTTCACAGGTTGTCTTGGTCGGTTTTCATCCATAATTAACTTGCATAGTCAGCAATAAATCATATCCAAGCTAAGTTTGCATATTTTTTGTTAATTTACCATGTATATGTCTTTTCTAATTTTATAAATTGTTGTATTTCGTATTCAAATATGTATGTTATATAGATCTAAATCAATTTTCAATCATTTATTTATTCTTAGCATTTTATTTTTAAATAAAAAATAACATTAAACAACATGTTTGGAGTTTAAATGCATACTTCAGATAAGGAGATCATAATGTGATCAAACCTAGGGAGGGGGAAGATGACCGATGGGAAAATATACATGGAACACTAAAAGTTAGTAAACATACCAACAGGTTTTCTAAGGGAGCCCAAATATCTAAAGGACCTTGTTTGGAGCCTGAAATTCGAAGTCTACATTCGGGATATTTAGCTTATTGATAAAGGGACAGAGAAATGTGGCCCCAAACTGGCAGCTAAACATGGATGCACGAGCACATACCTTACAAGACGTTAATGGCTGTGCCACACTTCCCTAGAAGCCACAAACTTATTGCTGAGTTGTTCGTGCATTTCCATTCCAGAATTGCATTCGTTTTGAACTATTAATTACGCCTGACAATGAGGTATGAAACGAACGACGCAGATTTGTTAGAAACGGTTTGGAATGAATCTATACCATTCATTAATTACTCCAACCGTGTCAACCAGCATGCTGACCATGCTCTGATAACATGAAATTCAATGCTCATGTAAAGTTCTAAAGATTTCCAAGGGTGACATTTAGCACACTGTAAAGCAGTACATCAAGAAAGAAACCTCTAATAGTGACAAGACGGACAGGAGGTGGCAGGCTTTCGTTTAACTTCTCAATGTGTAAATGAATATCTTACATAGAGCAATAAATCAAAATCGGTGCAAAAGATAGAAGAAAAGCAATTTTTATTTTTTAATTTAATTAAATATATGAAAATAAAGCAGACATTAATTGAAGGAAATTTTTTGACAATATTTTACTTGGAAAAAAATATGTATATAAAGGAAAAAACTAAGATATTCAATGAAGTTTATGTTTTAATATAACATTTTATTAGGGATAAATGGATTTAACACTTTTTTAAGGGATAAATGGATTGAAACTAACATGTATGTACCTATAATATAATTGATTAATTTATGTTTTAATATAACATTATATTAGGGACAAATAGATTCACATTAACATGTAAATACTTATAATATAATTGATTTAGTTAAATAATATTATAAAATAATAATTTAATTTCTAAAAATAGAGAAAGAGAGTGATATGTAAGGTTTAAGCTTATCTAGTTTTTTGGAGTAATATGAATATAGTCACTAGATTTTAATAGTATAAATCGTAATAAGAAGTAAACAATAATGTAAAAAGATTGTAACAGTTGAAAAAAAAAAGACTTAAATAATCAAGTTCAAAGCATCCATTTTTTGAGTCATCAAGTTCTTCTTTAGACAAAAGAATCAAGCATGTAAGATATGTTTTTACGATTGTTTTTCTTGATTCAAACTTTCAAAAACCTTGTTATTTTTTTGTTTGGGTTCATATTAATAGGAAAATCAAATTTTTCTCCTTAATCTATTTAGACATCTTGATTTGAAATTATAAGAAAAAAAAGTGTTGTAAACCTTGTATTATACTATGGAATATATAAGTTATCTTGATCTGTTAGGCTCTGCAATGATATATAATATAGAAAACAAGAAAAAATAATTGAAATAAGTCATAAACAAAAAATTATTTTTTTTCTTTGTGACTCTAACATCAACTTCTTTGCATCAATGAAGTCTTTAATGATTTATTGATTTATCAAAAATATTCACAAATGCTCAATAAATTCATATGAACAAGAAATGAATTATCTAATTTTCACTTAATTCTTATTCAATGGCTTAGATGCATAAATAAACTAACATGCATGTGTATTTATAGATAATATGAATTCAAATTAAAACCTTAGTAGCATGCAAAATGACATCCAAAGATTAATAAATGTGGGATAAGGTGACATGGTTCATGTGATAGAATAGAACAAAATCATATCCAAAACCATGTACTCACATTCTAGATATGTCTAGAGCATTACAACACACTTTTGACAAAGAGGGAAAATTGACAAAATTTTGAAAGATGAACTAAAAGATGAATTATGCCAAAATAAGGTATGTGGACCACTAATAATCATACAATATGTCAATAAGTCTAATTTAGAAAAATAATCAAACCTTTAATAAAATGTCAGTTACAAAATATGGCAACATAGATAAGCCCTATGAATTGTTTGATAAATTAAAACATTACATTAAAACATTTCACCAAACTATTCACCTGTTTTTTTAATGCTCCAAAATTTTACATCTTAAAATCATTACAGTCTATGTGACCATGTTTTACATCATACAATAATTGTTTTCCATGTAACCACATTTTTTTGAAACATCTTGAAAACTAATTCACAAAAAATTATACAAAACTTACAAAACAAAAATAACATATTTATGATCCACCCTAATACAATATTAATCAAAATGTAATATACTTTAATAAAACTCAATAAAAACTATTATTACTCAAATATATGCTCTAAATAAATTTGTGTGCAATCATAATGTGCTTTTGAAAAAAAATCTACAACATAAAATATTAAAAAATAAATTTAAAAAACATCACAACTCTTTTTACAAGTAAATCCAAATAAAAAACATACATACATGCATGAATAATTTTTCCAAAAGTAGATAATTTTGATAAATAGAAATGGAGGCGGGAGAATGGTTCCTATTTTGGGTTGTGGATTGGATAGTGTTTATAGTGGTATAATTCATGATTGGGAAGATGGAATTTAATGGTTTGATGCTACTTGAAATCATTCCTCTTGACCAATTGGTCAAATGTCTATGTTGGACATTTGAGCACTCAAAATAAAAAATAGATGTATCAAGATATTTTACAAGATCAAAATTATGCTTCTTCCAATTTTAACTACATGAAGAAAGTAGTTAGGATAATTATATGAAAAAAGTATTGAAGACGATTTTACTCATAGGTATTGAAGATGATTTTATTCATGCCATGTGATCTCAATTTTGTATACAAACAAAAGAGGTTGGGTTTGATTATGTCCTTTTTTAAACCACCAACTACATTTAAATGTATTTTTATGGCTTAAGGTATAAAGCAACAAAAACATTACAAAATTTTATAATTAACATTTTAATTATTATATAATATTTATTAATTTATAAAATTTTAATATATGTTAAAATAATATGATTTTCTAAATTATGGATATAATTTTAAAAAAATAGTTTTATATAGAAAAACAAAAAAACTTCAAAAACTTAAAATGAAAGAAATAACTTTTTCTAAACTACCAAAATAATTAGTGTATAATTATAAGTACATATTTTTAAAAAAAAACTAATTTCATGATTTTATTTGATTATTTTAGGGCTAATTTTTTTGTATTTGTTCTTTTTAAATTATACATAATTTTTTGAGAAACTAATACCTAAATAAGAGTAATGTGTAATCACTCTATTATTACTATGTTCTTGTTCTATAACAAATTTGGAAAATAAGAATAAATTTATTTCAATAAGTGATTCATGGATGCAAGCCCTAGTCCCTATATGAATTTTTACATTAGCATGAACAAGTAGCATAATCCAAATGAAAAATTAATTATTGAATCAAATTGTACTCTAAACATTAAAATTGTGCTCTTTCAATAAAATCTATATTTTTTTTTAATTCACTTATCATCAATAACATTCACATTCGATTTTCATTTTGTGTCATATGAATAGTAATGTACTTATGTATTTATAAAATTATCAAATTTAAATTATGACAAAATTTTCATGCAATACAACACCAAATAGGCATTAAAGACAGATGAATAGGGAACACAAACTAAGGGAGACCTAGAATAAAGGTGAGAAGGTCCCATGCTATAATTACATATTGTACAGTCCTAGTAACTTAAAAATATATAATTTATGGTTCCAAAAAATTGGCGTAAAACAATAGAAAAAATTAAGGAATAAATTAAAAGAGGAGAGAGAAAGGAGAAGATAAAAACACATAAAAATAAGGACAAAACACAAAAAAAATATTCCAACAAGAGCTGAATATGAACTAATAATTGATAAACACAAATGCATTAAAAAGTTGAATTTAACAACAAAACTATCCACAAATAATAAAAGGTGTCTACACTAACAAAATTAGTTTAAAGACATAATCGAACATGTGGATTTATTGTGTTGAGTTTATTGTTCTCTTACTAACTTGATACAATGTGATTATTACTCTCTTCTCATACAAATTGAGGATGTCTTTCATCAAAAAATAACTTACATCCGGATAAAATATTTTGTAAGGAAGATTTGTTTTGTAAATATATCTATAAATACTTTATTAGTCCTACTACTACTCTTTCCAATTCACATATCCTTTCATTTGATTCATTATATTATATATTCTTTGTAGATATTTTCATAATATTTTTGTAGGCCACAATCTTTTAGATCCTACAAATAATATTAAATGACTTAGAAGTTCATTGTGCATCCATTAATCTATTTAAAATCTTATCAGAATCATTTAACTTAGGTAATTTTAAATTGATATCTTTAACACCTTATTGGGATTAATCACACCTTTAGTGGAAATTTTCTAGTTGTTAAAACCATCCTTTATTTTCAAAATTTATTAGGAAGTCAATTTTCTGAGTATGTGATTCAGCTTTAGTAAATCCACAAACCTCAAAACCTATTATGTGATCCAGCTTTAGTAAATCCACAAACCTCAAAACCTATTGATCATAGAACATATTTTTTAATAAAAATTTAAACCTATGATATGTTGATTATGTGAACTTATAAACAATTAAATGAAAGTAAAATTAAAAGAGAGTTTATATTTTCCATACCACTAGTGAAACATCCAAAATAGACTAGAATAATTAGTATAAGATAAAAATATATGTTCACTATTAAGTCTTTTAGATATAACCATTAAGGTAGAATTATATAAAAACACATGCAAGATACATTAAGATTTGAATACAAGCATAACAAATTAGGGTTTAAAAATAACACATAAAGGATAAGGGTAACGATTGTAAATAAACAAAACAATCAATTAAAAAAATAGATTTATTATAATAGAAACGAGATCTAAACTTAATAAGTGTAAAATAACACAAGTTCATCAAAATATACTATATCATGTTTTTACATAATACACTACATTCACTTGTAGCACTTTAAAATAATATCTAAGCATATTTACTTTGATAAAAAAAATTAAATGAAAAAAAAAGAATATTTTAGAATAATTGAAAAGTATAAGGAAATATTTCCAAAATAATACTTGAATTTTCATAAAACTAGAGATGGTTGGAATAAATAGTTATAAAAACAAGCACAAACATAAAGATGATCACAACTTAGGAATCTTGTGATGAATAATTTTTTTTTAAAAACTATTCAAAATGTTGTGATATTTTTGGCATACCATTATTTTTTGGTGCATTTTTAAGTTTAGTCACCTTTTTTAAAATTGATTGCATGATGATACTCACATGCTTTAGGATTGTAAATGCCTCGATCACTTTTATTGAATTCTACATATATCTCTAGGAAACTTATCTCATTCTTTCCTATTGTAAAAACTCATTACAAACCAATAAAAGTTGGGGAGTCAATGAGGGAATATTTTATTTATTATTTTTATTTTTCCCATGTTTTATAAAATGTTTTGAAGACAACAATGAATACATTTCAACAAAAATATCATCGATGCAAATGTTGGTCCCTATAATTTTCACACTAGCATGAAAAACTGACACAATGTAAATGAAGGCTTCAATATTGAATCAAATTCAACTCTTTCAATAAAATATTTTTTTTATTTTATTTTAAATTTACTTATTACTAGTAGCATTCACATTCAATCTTCATTTTTGGTCTTACATGCACTAATACACTTTTATATTTATATAATTTTTAAATTCAAAGTATGACCAAATTGAAATGTAAGGTAGCACACAATGAACAAGAATTATTGAAAAATAGGGAACAAGGCATTGGAGACACAAAATTTTGTTCAAAAGCGACCACACTAGAACCATAAAATATATGGTTCTAAGTAGTAAACCCAAAATAATAGAAAAATACCTAGGAAAAAGAGAGAGATGAGATAGAAAGGGAAAGAGAAAGAGAAATAAAGATAAAACAAGGCCAAAACACAAGGGAAAATGTACCAATAAAATTCAAATATGAACTGATAAATGAAAAATATACAAATATCCTAAAACAACATACTTTGAGAACTAAAACTATCCCCATACTAGTGTCTATTGTGGTAAAATTAGTTGAAAATCATAATCCAACAAGTGGCCTTACCGCTTTGCAACTAACTCTATACAATGTGACTATTAATCCCTTCCCACACAAATTGAAGGTATATTTCATCTTAAAATGTCTTAAATATAGACACTCTTTTACGAGGAAGAAATGTATTTAAAGTCTTTGACAAACTTACCATTACTCTTTCCCATACACATCACCTTCCATTTGGTTCATTTCAAAGCCTCTAGAAATCTCGCCACTATATATTTTAAAGGATTTATTTATATTTTAGAAATATTAAATGTCATTATTAAAATCGTAATGATAATCTCAAATTATTTAAAATTTTACAGAATCTATTAAACTCTTTAAAATATTATAAAAAACCCACTTTAACTTAAATTAGTTGTAATTGATATATTTGACATTTTACTTTTTGTTACATCTTTATAAAATATTTTTATCATCATTACGATCTTTTTGATATTTTTAATAATTTATACATATAATTTATATATATTTTATGATTCAATATTTTTATATAATCAAAATTTTAAACTCTATACAGTTTCCCTACCTAAACAACCCTAAAACAACCACCCTCCAAGTTAAAAGTACTCACCAGAGACTACCCTAAGTTCCTCTAGTCTACCTATCACCACAACCTACTCTAAATCACTTACAAAGAATCTAAACTACTTTTTGTTATCTTCTTATCATCCATCATTTCGACGTCCATCATTGAGAAATACAACCAAAGCCTACCACCTTTTGTTTATATTATCATGGTTCAACTATTCTTGCTACAAATTTTTTTTGGAATACCTCCAAATGTTTGAAGGGATAGGCATCATACTAAAGGATTTTTTTTTTTAATCTTATCGCAGTTCAACTTTTTGACCATTGAACATTTTTGTTTAGAAGATTCATCACATTGAATTCATGTCGATCAATGCATGCACCCTGTATTGTTTCATGCATGGGGTATGGTTGTGAATTATTAAGATGTTATAACGTTATAATTCACTTGTTACTATTTCTATAATGTGTAAATAAACTACAGTGCTTGTATATATACGTATTTGAATTCAAACTAGGATCATATTGGCATCCAAATTAACATTTAACAATTACAAGTAGAAACAAGAAAGGATAAAGTAAAGAAGTGTACACTACCTATGATGGGTCACACAAAAGGGTCATCAACATACTTTAGATAAGTCAAAAATTCATACAAATGCTTTGGATATAGAGATCAAAAAAGGGGAATCAGTGAGAGGGAAAATGATAGTTGGAGGGTACTAAGATGAAAATTGGGGACAATTGAAAATTAACAAAAATGCACAAATAACACCTAGTCTGGACAAGTAATCTACAAGTACAAAAAAATCCTAGATTCATATAATTAATCAATAATTAATACATAGGAAATATTTTTAGGTGTATAATTTTTTCCCTTTGATATGTGTGCATACATATCAAAGTAGAAAAAAAACATAACATAGATATAAATTTCTATGGGCATAAAGTTCCATAATCAAATGGAATGTAACTTAGGAACATATAAACAAGCTATTTATTTTTTAATATATACATAATATATTGAAATATAATAAAATAAAAAATTATGTACCTCATTTTGTTGGGAGAAAGATGGAATAAATATGTGAACCTAAGTACCTCTATTTTTTTGTAAATTCCTCCACACGCTTTGAGTACAATATTTAGTACTATTGATGTGGATTTTATACACACTAAAAAACTTTACAATGTAGCCTTTAATATTATAGGATCCATGAATGAAGATTCACTCAAAGGAACAAGTTGTCATATTAGGTTTTGTAAACAACCTATTGGTGAAATAACATTGCACAAAGCAATTTGTATACTATGGATGGGTCAGCTATGGATGAATCCAAATCTACTTTAGATGGGTAGGTAGATGATGGATCTAACCTAATATGGGTAGGACTAAAAAAAACTCAAAAAATAGGGAAAGGTAAGGTAGAAAATAAGGCATGTAGACCAAATAAAACAAAACCATTATAAACTATCACTTGAACTACATTTTAGATAAATAATCAAGAACCAATGTTTTTTGTAATCTATTTTAAACACACTAACAATCAAGTATAGTTATAAATCTAAGGAAATAAGAACACAGTTATATTAAGTATATATAATCAAAGGTTGACACATTTTGTAAGATTGCATTTGCATATCTACAAGAGGGATAATGATTATTACACAAAATACATTCAAGTTAACAATAACACAATATGAATAAATGTACTAAAAAGAAAACTCATGTACAACCAAAAGGCTAATATACTAGAATAAAAACTTCTGAAAAAATCCATAGATTTGGAGAAGAATTAGATTTCCACATCAAGACTAATTGAAGAACAATTCATATAATTCCCTATTAATCTTAATAGCCAAAAAATTTCATCCCTTTGGAATGAAGATGATACATATATGTATGTATGTATGCATGCATGCATGCATGTATGTATGTATGTATGTATGTATGTATGTATGTATGTATGTGTGTATGTATGTATGTACATACATACATGCAACAATACATATAATAACACTCATTTCTACAATTATAAGTTATAGGTTTAAAACAATTGAAACTTATAAGTTTCAAAATTTATAAATTCAATTGGCATTAAAAATTAATTTAGTACAAATACAAGAGGCTTGATATTCATTCTTATTCATGTTTTTGAATTGAAATTTTATATTTCAAAAGTTTCAAGTGCAAAGTTTTAAATAAAATCTAGATCTATCTATAACAATGTGATTCATCTTCATTTTTTAAAGTGGGTTATGTTAGAGTCTATTGACACACAACTTCTATGGTTGTGTTTTTTGTCTTGTAGTGAGCCACATTTTATGGCTCCACCCTTCAATAATTTTACAAAGTATTCTACATATTCATATGAGATTTAGACCATACAATTCTTTCAACTTAAGGGAGTTCACTAGTTTTTAAATTGAGACTTGATCACTCTTAATTCATCACAAATTCAATATTTCTTCAAATACCTCAACAAGGAGGCACATACATTTCTCTATTTATGCTATAGAGTTATTATATTTCATACTCTTTAAGCTGTATACTTTCTTTGCTCTCTTTTTAAATTACAAATTTCAAAATTTTAATAATTTTAAATATGAGAAGTAACTATTTTTAGTAACATTATTATAGATTTTTTATTGAGGCATCTTGCAATCAAGCTTCAAATCGAAATACAAAGTATGTATACACACTTAGGCTTGCATCTCTTTTATTATAATAATTTCACTTCATTGCATCACTAGAATAAAGTCGAGATAAATGTAGGCACTCATAATTAATCATTAAATTTTTAATAATGTTTAATCTTGACATCCTTACCATATTTGGTATATTAACCATTCTATTAACTTGAAATATATATGGGAGCCTTCATTACTTTAATTAATACCTTACAAATACTATAAACATCATTCAGGAATCTTTATTTTGATTACAAACTCTTGTTAGCCAAATTCTAGTAGTCTTTATTCTTTTGTGACAAGACTACACTAGGTAGACATGACCTTAATGCAACCTCATCCACTAGTGGGGATTTATCCTCCATGGTCCAACAATAAATTTTAAATTTGAGATATTTCATATTACTCCTCTCTTAATTTTAGTAAGGTCAGATAATAGAAAGGTTTTAAATATTCTTCTATAGAAGTACATCAAACCCTCTCCAAATATGTCTAGCAATCACTTGAAAATTCTACTATACATTGAGTAAAATATTATTATTTTTTAATTATAATTATACTTTATTCTAACAGTCATAGGTCAAGTTTAAAATCATATTATTATAGGTCAAAGGCACTCATTGTCAAGCATTCACAACAATTTATTTAGTTGTTTTTATATAGCAAAGTCAATATTCACACACTCACTCTAAGAGGGAGAAGTACATCAGTCTAAGGCCATTTTAAGTTATGTAGGTAACACTTAAATTACTTAAGATTTTTTGATGATAACTTAACTATTTCCCTAACCTCATTCCCTCCTTTTAGCATTTAATCTTTATTTGTTTTATGTGTAAGAGACATTTTTAATATATTTCAAATTGTTTGCACATCAAATTAGTCCATGCAAATAAATAGTAAATGCTCATAGACATGCGCAAAAACTCATACCCAAAAGTTAGTCACATAATTAATTAGTTCATGGTCATAGTCAAAAGAAAATGCCACAATGTGGCTTTGTCCTCTTAGCAATGCCTTGTCCCAACATAATTTAAATTTATATTTTATGGTGTGACACAATTGACAAGTTGTTTGGTCTATTTTCATCAATAGTTAGCTTGCATGGTTAGCAATAAATCAGATCCAAGCTAAGTTTGCATATTTTTAAATCAATCTACCATTTATATATCTTTTCCAATTTTGTAAATTATTGTATTTCATATTAAAATATGTATATTTTTTAGATATAAATTAATTTTCAATAATTTATTCATTCTTAGCATTTTATTTTTAAATAAAAAAGAACATTAAACATATTTGGAGTATCTCTGCATCCTTCGAATAAGGAGGTCACAATGTGATCAAACCTAGGGAAGGCGAAAATGACCATTGTGAAAAGATATATGGACCACTGGAAGTTAGTAAATGTATCAATAAGTTCTAGTTGAAACCAATATTTACATCCTAAAACCATACAATTTAACAAATAATTAATGCATGATGCCCGTTTTTAGTGTCTACAATTTATTGACATTTTAAATGAAAGTAAAACTCTGCCATTATGCAACTATTTTCATATTAGTTTTCTCTCTATAAGACATACTCACAAAATATCTCTAGAATTAATATTTTTTCTTTTTGTCCAAGCCATCTCTTGATACCCTAATACTGCCACAAATTTTGAATGCATTCACATCCTATAGAGTAGAGCCACCATACGACATCATTATGCTTGAAAAAGAGAGACTCATTTAAAATTAAATAAACATATTCAATTAAAAAAAGTCATAATTTAATTGGTGTGAAAATCTTATTTATATATATTTTTAAAATATGGATGAGTAGTTATTCAACATTACTTTTCAAATACTAAGTAAAATATTTAATACAAAAAGAAAACATTATATATATAAAGAGAGAAATCCTTTAAAATTTTGGATTATCAATTTATTAAGGATTATAGATGTATATATTTAATTTATAATAAATATATATTTCACCTTTAAAAAATGTTTCTTTATTTAAAGATGAATGGTTTTGGGTTTTGAAGAGATGTAGAAGACTAGATTTATATAGATATTTGCATCTCTGCATATATTTTAGATTACATATAGTATATTAGAATTGTTCAATAAGTGTATATCTAAATTAGAGCCTTCTTTTTACTATGCAAATTCCGACCTTATTAATTTGACTTTTTATTTTTGATTTTTTAAAAGATTTATATTGCAGTGGATAGTCTAACAAAGCATTCTCCTCATTAATTGAACCACAATCTTTTCAATTTGAAAACAATGTTGAATGAATAATCATAATAAAAAAAATTAATTGACAAGCAAAATCGACCATCAAATTTAACCCTTACAAACGAATACCATGAATGATCTAACAGAGCCCACATTGGTAAATATCTAAAGGACCTTGTTTGGAGCCTGAAATTCGAAGTCTAAATGAGAATTGTGGCCCCGAAATGGCAGCGAAACTTGGATGCACGAGCACATACCTTACAAGACGTTAATGGCTGTGCCACAGTATCGGAAAATCTAAGGTATGGAACGAAGCAGATTTGTTGAAAACAGTTTGGAATGAATCTATGTCATTCATTAATTACTCCAACCGTCTCAACCAGCATGCTGACTATCTCTGATAACAAGAAATTCAATGCTCACATAATTAAATCGAGATAAGAAATATTGGGAAAAGATTAAAACCAGCAGAGACCATTGGGATGCCAAACAAGAGATCATTGGGATGCCAAACCTCAAGAAGAAAGAAAACAACGAGTTTGCCAATTTCCACATGATTTTTATAACTACTTCCTTGTTTTGAGACCTCAATTTCAATAAACGAAACACGAACGTTTACATTTGACGGCCTTAAGAACATTTTTTAGCTGTAAAATACAATGGAAATTTTCCAAAGACAATATCAAATGATAGGAGAAAACTGTGGTGGATCATCAGAATTTACGAAAAATTATAAATATATATGTCTAGTTTATGGTGGATATCATAAGAAACAGGTTGATCATCCATTAAATTTTGAAGGTAAAGGAAAATTTTGATGGATTGTCGAAATCTATGAAAGATTATAAATATATATATGTTTAGTTTATATGAATGAACGTCATGAAAAACTTTTGACTACAAGGTTCATCATCAATTCAGCTTTAAAGGTAGAGGATAAAAAAGATTTAAGTTGAAAGAATTTAAAAAAAAAAAAAAAAAAACACTACATAAAACAAACTTTAGATCGCAGCTAATTTTGCAGTTGTATTATATGAAAAAGTAAAGCGATTTTCTTTTTTCTTTTTTTAATTCAATTAAATATATGAAAATAAATCATACATATTAATTAAAGGAAAATTTTAACAATATTCTATTTTATTTTTTTTAAATTATAAAAGAAAAAACTAAGATATTCAATGAAGTTTATGTTTCAATATAACACCATATTATGCATAAATGGATTCACACTAATATATAAGTACTTATAATATAATCGACTTAGCTAAATAATATCATAAAATAATAATTAATTTTTAAAGATAGAGAACGAGAGTGACATGTAAGGTTTAAGCTTTTCTATTTTTGTGGTAGTAATATGAGCATAGTCATTAAATTCTAATAGTACAATTCATAACAAGAAGTCAAAATGATGTGAAAAGATTGAAATAGTTGAAAAAAATTGCCTAAATAATCAAGTTCAAAGCATCCATTTTTTTAGTCATCAAGTTCTACATTAGACCAAAAAAATCAAGCATGCAAGATATGTTTTTAGGATTGTTTTTTTATTGATTCAATCTTCCAAAAGCTTTGTTATTTTTTCATTTGGGTTCAGATTACTAGGAAAATCAACTTTTTCTCCTTAATTTATTTGGACATTTTGATTTGAAACCTTAAGAGAAAAAAAATGATTTAAACCTTATATTATACTATGGAATAAATGAGTTATCTTGATCTTTTAGGCCCCACAATGATATACAATATAAAAAATAACAAAAAATAATTGAAATAACTCATCAATCAGACAAATCAGTGCTTTTCTTTGTGACTCTAATATGAACTTATTTGCATCAATAATTTCTTTAATGATTTATTGATTTATCAAAAATACTCATAAATGCTCAATAGATTTATGTGAACAATAAATTAATTATCTAGATGTTAATCCTTTATTTAATGTATTGTTACAACATCTATTAAAAGATGCCTATTATCACACAGTGCAATACCACTGATTATAGTGCAAAACCACATGTCTTAAATATTGCACTTGTCAACTCAACGTTGGACTAGTAAAATGGCATGAATGAGTGGAGGTGTGAAGGAGAAGGTAGGAGCATTAGTGAAGGAGTTGTGAAAGGGAGGGGAATGAATTGGCAAAAAATCCCACAGTGGCTCAAAATGATTTGGTTCCTTTACAGTTTCCAAATTCATCTAGCGTGAAAGGTAAATCAGGTGGTAATCATGGTAAAAAAATATGAAAGGAAAATATTGGAAGTTATGATTGAGGAGGACAGGGAATGATGGGATGAGGAAGCAAATATGAGTAAGATAGGAGCCAATTGGAAAGGAAAGCAGTTAGGGATTCCTCAATAGAATTTGGTGTTTAAAGAGAGCATTGCCCATTCTCTAGGGCAAACCTTGTTGGAGGATCAAGCTAGGGTAGATGCTTTAAAATTTTATCCTCATAAGAAGGAAGAAGCAGAGAAGATGGTAACAAAGGAGGTTGGATTTGAAATGTCTTTGGGGGATGGCATTATAGTTGGAGAGGCCAAAACCCTAGAATGGTCTTCAGATCCATTTCATGTAAAGATTCAATTCCTTTTAAACTATGCCCTAATTTGTAAATGCATTGGTAAATGGCCAACAGAGGGAGTTATTGAAATTTGGATAAAAAAGAATTGGGGATTACAAGTAAAGGTGAGTTTTATGTCAAAAGGTTTTTTTTTGCCACTTTCCTATCCAAAGAAGAAAAGAATAAAGTCTTTAAGGTTAAAACATGGTCTATTAATGGCTTGGGGCTTTAGATTCAAAATTGGAGTCCTAATTTTAATCCGTTAAAATCTAAGAAGGGTAGTTATCTAATTTGGATAAGGTTTTATGGTATACCTCTTGAATATTGTAGTGAAGATTATTTGTCTGCTTTGGGAAGTTTGGTAGGGGTGGTTGTTGAGTTTGATTCAGCATCCTTAAAAAGTGGTAGAGAAGATTATGCGAGGTTAAGAATGGAAATGGATTTGGATCAAGAGATTCCTAAGTGTGTCATTATTAAAATAGTAGGGAGGGTTTGGCATCAACACATTGATGTGGAAAATATTCCATTTAGATGTTATAGCTATCATTGACTGGGGCATATACAAAAGTTTTGTAAATAAAAAGGAGCCCTCTTCAAACTAAATTTGTCAAAACATGCCCTCAATGGCAACCAAAGTTGGATCCAAAAGGGAAGAAGTCCCTTCTAAAGAAATTAGAGCCTAAGGAAGTTCAAAGATAAAAGAATAAGGTATCAAGAGAAAATATTCCATATAAAATCAAGGCTACAGAGGATTTACTTCTTAAAATCGGTACTTTTAAAGTTATCTCTCCAGCTTCTATGATTAAAAGTTGTGATTTGCTTGAAAAAGAATCTCTTAATATTAGAGAACTAGTTATAAAAAATCAAAAGGAATCTCAAAGTAATAAGGAGTACAAAATTTTATAAGTAGAGGCATAGGAAGCTCAAAGTTTTGATGAAGAAGGATTCAACAGGGAAAACAACTAGAAGAAGATTCTGAAGGAGATTTGAATTCTAAAGAAATTTTAACAATTTTACAATCTCAGAGTTAAATTATGAAACCCAATTGGGGCCCTAAAAGTATTTAACGAAGGAAGACAAATACCGAATGCACTGAAGGAGAAGTTTTAGTAGGGACACAAGGTAATCTAGAAGGATTTGTAGATGTTGTAGAGTGGGGGGTGAAATTTTCCCTATTGTCTCTATGAAGGTCATCTCCTAGAATGTTAGGGGCTTAAATGCCCCTAAAAAAATATCATTGATTAAGCATATTTTGAATATAGAAAAGCTTGATATTTTGATTTTTCAAGAAGTAAAAATCAATAATGGTGAATCAAAAGGTTTCAAGAAAGCTTTAGGTCAGTGTTGGCTTGGTTCTTTTGTGCAAGCTTTGGGTGTGTTGGAGGGGAATGGCCACTTTTTGGTCTCTTTTCTCAACTAGAATATAATTATTGGCTTCAAGTCAATATTTTCAAGTGGGAATAATTTCAAGCTTTTAGTTATATTTAAAGTTCTTGTTGGTTAATATTTATGGTCCTTAAGGTGGTATTGTGAAATCTACATTATGGGCAGAAGTTTCTTCTTTCCCTAAAGATTTTTAGTAGGATAAGTTGATTTTAGGGGGTGATTTTAATGTTATCTTGAGTTAGAAGGATAAGCAAGGAGGTTTATTTATTATCTCTCAAGTAAGTAAATATTTGGGAATTTTTATAGAACAAAATAATTTAGAAGAATTTTCTCCTAATTCAAGATGGTTCACTTGAAATAATAGAAGGATGGGTAAGGATAATATCTTAGAAAGGTTGGACAGGTTTTTTGATTCTTCTAATTAGATCTAAAGTAATAGAAAATTGGATTGTTGGGTGTCTTAATTTTTTGGGTCAGATCATCAACCTGTTATTTTATCTATTAATATGGACTCCCAACTAGAAAGATGCCCCTTTAAATTTGAATTAAGGTGGCTTCAGGTTAAGTCTCTTTTTTATTTGGTTAAATCTTGGTGGCTTATTTGTTCGATCCCTCAAGGATCTAAAATGGTTTAGATGTCTAAAAAAATGAAATTTGTGAAGAAAAAATTGAAAATATAGAACTATGATTTCTAAGAAAAGGTTAGGATTGAAGTCAAGCTGAGTTATTTGAATCATAAAGTCTTTAAAATAGGAATGGATGAATAATCCTATCTTCTTGAAAAATCTCTGACTAGTGAATATGAAAAAATTCTTTGTAGGGAATAAAGTTTTTAGAAATAGAAATCAAGGGAGAACTAGCTCAAAGAATGGGATAGGATTTATACTTTTTTTCATCAGTCAGTTAAAGTGCAAAGAAAAGTGAGTAGGATAGCTCATATCCATTCAAGGGAATGGATGGTCTTTGAATCCCCAAAGTAAACTAGGTAAGAAGTAGTTTCATTCCTTCAACATCCATTAAATGATGAAGCCTTTTCTAATTTAAAGGTGGATAATGATTTTCTTTGGTTTAATCTTGATGTGGGCTCTCAAGATATGAATTATAGGATGTTGTATTCATTTTATTTGGAAAAAATTAAGACGTTTGTTTTTTAATGGCCAAGGATAAAACATTAGGCCCTGATGGTTTTTTTATTGCTTTCTTTCATAATTTTTGGGAGGTGGTAGGGGTAGATGTTTGTGAGATAGTAGAACAATCCACAATGAAGAAAAAAATTAAGACAAAATTGAATACAATGTTCATTTATCTATTTCCTAAAGGTGAATCTCAAAACTCCTTTATGGATTTTAGACATGTGGCTCTATGTAATACTGTCTATAAGATTATCTCTAAGGCAATTGTAGAAAGAATGAAACCCTTTCTAGATAAAATAATTTTTGGAGAACAAGTAGGTTTTGTACCTAGAAAAAGTATACAAGAAGGTATTATTGTAGATCATGAGATAATGCATTCACTGAATCATAATCATCAGAAAGGGATTATGATAAAACTTGATATAAGTAAATCTTATGATCGAGTTAATTGGAGATTCTTGTTTAAGATTATTCTAAAATTTGTCTTTTGTAAATATTGGTGTAATTGGGTATTCAATTGTGTTTCAAATTCTAAATTTTCAATGTTAGTGAATGGGAGACCATCTAGTTTTTTCTATTTCCAAAGGATTGAGGCAAGGGGATCCTTTATCCCCATTTCTCTTTATTATAATGGTTGAAGCTTTGTGCATAGTTGTGTAAGGCTCAAATTCGAGATAGGATAAAGGGTCTACAAGTTATGGATAATTTTAAATCTCTGACACACCATCATTTCACAGATGATACCTTTATGTTTGGAAAAGCAACAATAGAGGAAGCCTTAGAATATAAAATAATTATGAAACACTATGAAAAATCTTCTGGTCAAAAAGTCAATGAAAGTAAGTCTAAAATTTACTTTGATAATTGTGGTAAAATGGTAGAGGGTCCTCTATTAATCAGGTAAACTACAGTATCCACAGCTTCTACCCAAAACTCTAAGGGTAAACTAGCATGCAACCTCATACACCGTGCACGCTCCATTATTGCTCTGTTCATCCTTTCAGCAACTCCATTTTTCTAAGGTGTCCCTGGAACTATCCTTTGCCTACGTATTCCATGCATATAACAATACCAATTGAACTTGTAGCTGTATAACTCACC